>BSBK01003750.1:0-552500 GCA_027943335.1 Chamaecyparis obtusa | reverse complement strand
TTGATGATAGGTCTTAATTCCTTGATGGTTGATCTTTGATGTTCATTTGATGTCTTTCGATGGTTGATTTTGATATGTGATATGAGATTGATGTAGATTTCAATTGATTTAATACCCTTGATACAGTTCTGATGATCATTCTGATATGATGTTTGATTCTGATGGTCATTCTGATGATTGATCCTTGATATGATGGTTGATCTCAATGTGATGCCCCATTTGATTGATCACAAAAAATTTCTTGATAAAATATTTCTCTTTGATTTGATGATCAATCTCTTGATTCTTGATGATGTTGCTAATGTTTGATATTTCTAATGGTATGCCCCCTCAGAAATGAAATAAAATTTGATCGTTTGTTTGATAATCTTGATGATTTAGGTCAATTTGATGTTGGTGTATTTCAAATTTTTAGTAAATTTTATTTTGATTTCCGATATCAATGTTTGGTTTGTTTACTTTCAAATGCCCCTGCTTTGGCTAATTTGATGATAATTTTGAATTTCTAGGTCAATTTTGATGAAAAAGTCCTATCTTCGGTCTAAGTTACCTCTTGTTAGGTCAAAAAGCTATATAAAGGGGTCAAAATCCCTTTTTTACTCTTCATTTTTACTTCCACTTTTGACTTTTACCCTCTTTGACTTTTTTGACTTTCCACGATGTCTGTCCCTCTTCGCAAGCATTGGTTCAAGAAATGCCACCGCTATTAGCATCTACCTGGCTCAGGACCTTCGGTGAGTCCGTATACCTCTTCATTTTTCCGTTCATGCATTTAAGTTCAATTTTCCCAACTTTTTCCTTGTAAACAACCCTTTTTTTCACTTTTTTTCCTGAATGGGCACTTTTGCCTGTTTTAGTGGTGCTTTTGCCTTTGAAAGTGCACTTCCACACTTTTAATGAGCACTTCCACGAATCATTTGAGCACTTTTTCTCACCTAATTCCTACCCTTTTTTGCTTTTACTTTGTTAATGTGCGCTTTTAATCATGTTTTTTGCTTTTACAACTTTTAAGAGCACTTTCGTTGTGTCTTTGGGCGCTTTTACCTTTTTTTGCCACTTTTAAAAGATTAATAAGCGCTTTGACATCTTTAAGTAGCACTTTTGATTTTTTACACTTTTACACCATGAAATAGCGCTTTCACTTTGCAAAATTTTTTGAATTTTGTTCAAGTCCAAATTACAATTTTTTCAACATCGTTGATCAATTGATATGTTAAGTTCCCAATCTTGATATTTTATAACAAGTTGTGATATGCCAGTTAGGAATTAGTCATAGTCAGAATATCATTCATCAATCTAGATTTAGATGATGGGTGAGGATAAAATTTTTGTTCTAACTGAGTAGAAACATGAAATTTGAATGTGGTTTGATAGATTTATAAATTTTTGATTGACTTAGGATAGTCCCATAATTTCTGATTTCAATTCTGATGTGTTTGAACTTGCTTTTTGTAGGAGGATCTTGGGTTTTTACATATCTGTGGTTCATATCCTTTGTCATGGGATATGATACCTGATTTGAGTACTATCAACTATCGTCATATTGCTCGATGTGGTTTGTCCTTTCTTCTTTATCTTCCTTGATTCCATGTGAATCGAGGTCTTATTACTGCTATGGCTGAGCGTTGGCAATCAGACCATAACACCTTTCATCTTCCCATGGGGGAAATGATGATTACACCCGAGGATGTCTATCACATTCTACAGTTACCTACTTGAGGAGAGCTTGTTTACTATGATACTGTTTATGATGGCTTAGCATGTCGATGAGTCTTCAGTGATCCTTCCATTGGTGATCATCATATCTAGTGGGCTTAGTTCATTTCATTCCCTATGTTACCAGCTATTCTCGGTACTTTGATCGGTGGTTTCTTACTTCTTGATAGGCGTGGACATGGGTTTTCTATTGGGTGGGGTCCCATTCTGGAGGATTTGATGGCAGAGTCTCATCGGTTCAACTGGGGTTCCTGTGTGTTGGCCCAATTATATCATGAGTTACATATCATTGTATATAGACATTCTACCACTTTGATTGCTAGAGCTATTTTGTTATAGCTTTGGACTTGGGAGCATATCCCAGTGACACGTTCGGTGACAGCATGAGATCATCAGCTAGGTTGGCCTTTTGCATGGATGTACAATGGTATCATTATCCAAACCCACATGGGTAAGCTGGATTATTGGTGATGTTAGATTGATGACCTGGATACTGTCATGTGGAGGCCTTATCTCGGATGTGAGGCTTGGCCAGAGGATGATGGTGAGCTTCCTTACATGTTTTTCCCTCATTGGATGATCAGTCATTCTACATTTTTTATAGAGAGATTTTTCTTTTGCCATGTTTTCTGTCAGTATGGGCATGTTCAAGATATGCCACATGGCGTAGCTATGTATGCTTGTGTGTAGGTCGAGAGGTCATTGTGGGGCCCATGTGTAGACTTTGGTACAACTGTATGAGAGATACGAGGGATTGGGTATCACCCTTGGTCTCCTAGGTCACATATCATGGATGCAGGTATTACTGATGAGTATGGGGCCTAGTTACATCGATATCCTTTTCCCAAGTTCACAGATCCTACCAAGAGGATTCCCACTATTGAGGAGTTATCAGATGGGGATGATGGTGCTGGTGGTGATGGTGCTGGTGGAGATGGTGGTGACAATGATGATGATGGAGATGATGATGGAGGTGGTGGTTGTGGTAGGATCAAGGGTTGGCATGGATGATGAGGTTGTCACGGAGCTAGAGTAGGTACATAGATGCCAATGATAGTTGCTGGACCGATTCCTCCTAGGGGTGATTATCAGGTGAGAGATCGACGGGTTGACCATATTTTACATTAGGTGGCCAGAGATCCAATGGATAGGCCTAGGGCTAGGTGCCAAAGGGAGATGGATGCAGGTATTGTATAGGTACTGCTTGATCAGGTACAGGGTCCTCCTACTCAACAAGTTATTCCATCGATTGTTCCTCTGGTTCAGGAAGCTTCTTCTACTTCTACTTCTATTTTAGCTTCTATGCCTTCATTGTCTTCACATCCATCATCTTCTCAATTTGTTCCATCTTTGGGTGATCCATCTTCTTCGGTGATACCATCTTCTTCTATTCCACCTCCATAGTCTTTTGCAGTACAGGGTCATGGGCTAGCCTCAGCATCAGATGTTGCATCTTTGTAGACTTAGATATCATCCATTCAATAGTAGGTTTCATAGATGAGCTCGATGATGTAGTCTTTTATGGCTGCTATGAGTCAGCATGGTTTACAGGCCAGTTCCAGTCAGCCTCTAGATAGTGCTCCTAATTGTGATGGTCCCGATGATCCTAGTGACTCTATCAGTTGATCTCTCGACCTTTGTTGTATCATTTTTGATCGATTGATGTTGTTTGTGTTGATACTTTGATAGCTGATGGACATTGATCTTTAGATATTTCTTTTTATGATCATGTTATAGACTTTGATATCTTGTTGATTTATGATGATGGTACGATGGACTCTGATACTTTTATTTGATAGATTTGACTATATATGATGTCTTTATGTGTTGGATCTCTTTTTTAGGTGTTTTGCATGATATGCAACTCTATATGATTCTATATTCTATATGCTTTGTTTTATGTTTTTTAGAATGAAATTTTCAATGTATGCATATGTCCTAATGATGATTAAATGACTTGTCTTATGTATTACATAGAATAAATGAATGCAATGCGTAATGATATTACTTAATGGTATTGATGTATATAATGGATAATAGATGTATAATGAATCTAATGAATGCATTTCTTTTGATATGTAACTGTGAGGTATTGATGCAATGAACTTTTAATGATATATGTGATATGCATGAATGATACTATCATGTATGATGTGCATTTAATTTTGAATGATCTTAATGGATGTAATGAATGATTTCTAACTAATGCAATGCACTTAATGTATGCACCTTAAATGAGATGAATGCAATCTAATGGTAATGCCTTAATGCAATGTACCTAATAATTCAAATGTTTAAACACCTAAATATATGCAAAATTTAATGAAGATGAATTAATGCAACTTAAAAATGACCTTAATGTAATGCAAGTGAACTAATGAAATGCACTTTGTTTTTCTGATTTGTTTTTTGATTTCCAACACACTCGATCCTATGTAGTTGTTTTTTATGATCTTTTGATTTTTGATTTGAGTACACCCCCTTTTTATTTTCCTTTTGAAAATTTAGCTAAGAAAGGAAAAATAATATATACAATGCACTTAATCTAAGATGTATGCAGCTAACTATCATTATTCAAAATTTGGAGCTTATTTTCATCATTGAGCATTTTTTGGAATCCCATTTTAGTACAACCATCACTAGTTCAACTATGATGATATGCATACTTTTTGCACCTCTTTATTTGCTTTCCCCTCTCTCTTTGGTACAACTATCACTGATTGAAGCCAATCATGAGAGTGTGAATACTGATTTTGTTAGATTCTATGTTGCAGGTGGATGTTGGTATTATGATATTGAAGATCAAAATAACCAAGGTATCCTTTTGCGTAAACAAGCAAAAATCTCAATTTTATCCTATGTACAAGTCCTCGATGATTCTTTACTGATCACGTCCTTAGATAAATAATACATTATTTAAAACTTTGAATTTAAGACAGTCATTCAGAAATCAACAAAAATATCATCCTTTCATCATAGCTTGTCTAGTCTAAAAATTTCATCGATTCTCTAGAAAGACATGATTTCATCAATTGAGTCAACACTTAGAAAAATTTCTTGCAATGTTTTTGAAATCCATATTTCAAGTGTATTTCCATCCATTTCATACTTTTAATCCCGATAAAGATAAGGTCATGTGAGATCTTGGATCAAATTTCGCATTTTGGCTCAAATTGGATTAGAACGTAGATTTGATTAAGTGTTCTTTCAAATTTGATTAATTGATTCCTTGATTGAATAAAGCTTGTTTTGATGAATCCTTTCTCCTTTTGAGTAGATTGCCTCCAGTGTGAGATAATTTCATTTGTGGGACTTAGGACAATTTGTAGATTAGGTGACCAAAATCTTGAGGTACTCACAAATGCAACCGTGGGGTTTTATTATGCAATATATACAAATGCTGGTGAATACAATATTTACGAGATGATCTTCTAGGTATGCTACTGACTTGGACTTTCAATGGTGCCTGTTTACCAGGTTTTCACCAATTGAATAGATCTTGCTCTTTTTTCTATTTTTAAAGCTTTTCTCTTTTTTTTCTACCAAGGCACCTATTTGCTAGGTTTTCACCAAGGCACCTCTTTTTTTTTTCTTTTTTGATTTTTTTGTATTTTTCTTTTTTTCATTTTTTTTCATATCATCAAGGTGCATATTTGCTAGGTTTTCACCAATACAACATCTTTTTGAGGATCATATATGAATGTTTTTGCTTTCTTCATGCTCAATTTTCCACTGTTTTTGATCTTTTCCATTTTTCAAATGTTTTTGGTATTTTCAAGATCTCTTTTGACTATATACAATAAATATGATGCTTTCCATCTAATACTCTTTATACTCTTTCATATACCTCATGTATAGAACCTCTTTAGATGTATGCTATTAATAGGTTGTTGAAGGTCTTCTCCATCACAATCTACTAGTTTTTAGGTGCCGGTCCCAAAATTTTCAACAATGATAAATGGTCCTAACTATTTTTCTTCCCATTTTCCTTTCTTTTCTCTTTCTACTTGATTCTTGGGATTTTCTCATAAAACTAGGTCACCTATTTGAAATATTCTTAACTTGATGTGCTTGTTGTAAGTCCTTGACATTCTATTTTGGTACACCTTCAAATGATCAAATGCTTGCTTCTATTTCTCATCTAAGAGTTCTAGTTATTGTAATCTAGCAACCCTATAGTCTTCCTCATTTATCAAGCCATGAAGAGATACCCTCAAAGATGGGAGTTCTACCTCCAAAGGAAAAACTACTTCTACTCCAAAGACTAAGGAAAAAGGTGTAGCTCCTGTTGGCATTCTTATGCTTGTTCTATAAGACCACAAGATCGGGTTTATTTTGACGTGCCAATCTCTACCTAAATTTTCTACTGTTCTCTTCAAAATTTTCAAGATTTTTTTATTTGTTGCTTCAGCTTGTCCATTACCTTGAGGGTAATAGATTGAAGAAGAATGATGAATCATGTGAAATTTGGTGCATAATTCCTTTAGGTCTTTGTTTTTGAAATTATTTTCATTATCCGTTATGATAGCATGAGGTATGCCATATCTACAAATAATATGATTAAAGATAAACAAAGATATATGCTTTCCTATTGCAATTGATAAGGGTACAACTTCCACCCACTTGGCAAAGTACTCAGTTGTCATGATGATGAATTTATGACCATTCAAGGATGGTGGATAAATCATGCCTATTAGGTCTAGACCCCATTGATAGAACAACCAAGGTGTTGTCATTGGATGAAGCTCTTGTACAGGCACACGTATCAAGTTTCCATGGAATTGACACTTTCTAAAAGTTTTTTCAAAGTTACAAGCGTCTTTCTCCATCGTAGGCCAAAAATATCCTATCCTAAGAAGTTTCTTAACTAGGGTTAATCCATTTGAGTGTGATCCACAAATTCCTTCGTGGATTTCTCATCAAGCTACATTTGATTCCTCTTCTTCTAAACATCTAAGGAGCATTCTGTCTAAACTTTTGGAATACAATGTTTCAGAGATTATGGTGTATCGGGCGGCTTGGTGACTGAAGCTTTTCTTTTGATTCCTGGTTTGGTCTATGGGAAGGATTTGATCTTTCAAGTAAGTTTAAATATGTCCATAGCAAGGTGATTCATTTGTAGTTAACAAGAAAATGGTATAAGGATGGGTAGGGTCAAATGTGGGTTGATCCACTTCTTCTACCAGGAATTCATATCTGGTACTATGATCAGGCATTTGTAGAAGTGAAGCCAAAGTTGCCATTGCATCTGCTGCTTTGTTCTTTTCTCTTGGCACTTGCTCAAATGTAGAAAGTATAAAATACTTCTTAGGACTTTTTGCCATGTTTTTGTAGGGTATCAATTTTTCATCTTTCATCTGATATTCTTCATTGACTTGATTAATGACTAATTGTGAATCTCCATAAACTTTTAATTTTGTTACTTTCCACTCTAATGCCAACTTGATTCCAATAACCAAGGCTTCATATTCTGCTATATTATTTGTGCATGGAAATAACAATTTGTAGGACTTAGGGATAGTAGATCCTTGAGGAGTAATGAGAAGCATGCCTGCTCCTAATCCATGATGAGTGTATGAACCATCAAAATATAGTTGCCATGTTTTTGCCTCAACATTCATAATCTCTGAATCTAAGAATTCCACTTGAATGGGATGATCATTTTTAAGTGGTACTTCTGCTAACTGGTCAGAAATGACTTGCCCTTTGATTGATTTTCTATCAACATATTCTATGTCAAATTCTCTTAGCACCATAACCCACTTTGCTAGCCTTCCATTTAATGTTGTTTTACTAAGTAGATATTTTAAAGGGTCAATTTTGGCAATGAGCCTTATCTTGTGGGCTAGCATATAATGGCCTAATTTTTGGGAAGCAAAAGCCACAGCCAAGCATGCCCTTTCCATGAATGTATAATTCAGCTCGTATTTGACCAAGGTTCTACTTATGTAGTAAATTGCCTTTTCTTTCCCTGTTTCATCTTCTTGTGCTAAAAGTGCCCCCAATGAATTCTACATTGCTAAAATGTATAGGATCAAGGGCTTGCCTCTAATAGGTGGCATCAAGATTGGTGGGTTCATGAGAGATTTCTTCAATAGATTAAAGGCTTCTTCACACTTTTCATCCCATTTGAAAATTGTATCTTTATGCAAAAGTTGGGTGAAATTATGACATTTTTTAGCTAGTTGGGAGATGAATCTCTTGATGGATTGGATCCTTTGTTGTAAAGATCTCATCTAACTAATGTTTTTAGGTGCTTCCATTTCCATTATAGCCTTTACTTTAGTAGGATCCACTTCTATTCCCTTTGCAGATACAATATAGCCTAGTAGTTTGCTGGATTGGACTCCAAATGCACATTTCTTTGGATTAAGTCTCACTTTGAATTCTTCTAATCTTTCAAAAAAATTTGCCAAAATTGGTAGGTGCTCTTTTCTTGAGTGAGATTTGGCTAATATATCATCCACATAGTCCTCCATGAACTTATGCATCATATCATGGAATATTTTGGTCATTACTCATTGATAGGTTGTTCTGGCATTCTTTAACCCAAATGACATGACATTCCAACAAAAAGTACCCCATGCACATGTAAAAGCAATCTTATCTTGGTCTTCTAGTTTTATCTTTATCTGATTATATCTGCTAAATCCATCCATGAGTGAAAACATAGAGTGTCCTATTGTTAAGTCCACAATGGCATCTATTCTTGGAAGCGGGAAGTCATCTTTAGGACATGCCAAATTTAAGTCTCTAAAATCCATGTAGATTTTGATGGATTTGTCTACTTTTGATACTGGCACTATATTTGAGATCCATTATGCATAATCAATGGGCCTTATAAATCCCACTTTCAATAATTTTTCTAACTCTACTTTGACAAGTAGCGCTATATGTGGATGCATCTTCCTTTGCTTTTTCTTAACAAGTTTGGCTCCTTCCATGATATTTAGATGATGCATTATCAAATTTGGGTCTAATCCTGGCATATCATCATAAGACCATGTGGATTTGACTTGTTTTTCCTTAAAGAACTTGATGAATTCTATTCTTTCTTCGCTAGATAGTGATGTTGCTAGGTGGATGATCTTCGGCTCTATTTTTGATCCAATATTTATCTTTTCTATTGGCTCAATTAAGATTGAAGATCTATCTTCATAATGTACTAGTAGAGAATCCAAAATCCCTTCCTTAGGTGCCTCAGTTGGGTTTTCACCTTTGGAAACAGTCTTTATTTCTTCATTTTTTTCTTCTTGATCTAATGTTGCCACAATGTGATTTTCAACACTTGATTCTTTTCCTTTTTTTTTTCTTTTTTTTTTTCATTTTTTCTAGGATTGAAAGTTTGGATGCTCCCTTTGATCAATTCTTCTTATTCTATGATAGAAGAAGGTTCAACCGTGTTGAGGTATTGGGATACCACATTGTCATTTAGGAAGATTGGAAGGGTAGTTGGTTCAATTGAATTCCGTTTGATTAATTCCAGATGTATGAGGGTTAATTGGTCAATACTTAGGTTTGTTTCAATTGGATTTAAGGTGTATATCTCATTATTGGATGGTTCATACATTGTATCTTGAAAGTCTCTAACATGGGATTCCTCTAAATGTTCTAAAGAAGAAGGATCAAAGTCCTCCTCACTAGACTCCTCTAGGGTTTCCGTTGGATAAAATTCATGTGGACTAAACCTAACATTTGATTCTTCCATAGTAGGTCTCCATTAAGGAACATATGGCTCACCTACCCATTGATTTATCTCTATTTCTATTCTTGGAACATCATTTAGAACCACTTGGCTAGAACTAGATGCTTGATTTGAACTTGATTCTGCTATTGGTCCTTTATCTTTGGTAGAAGCATAGGTATGATTAACATCAATACCCTTATCATGGCATGACTCATCTGATAGGGTCTCCCATTCCCATTCATTAGAATCATTATCACTATGAGATTCTAATTGTAATATTTGGCTATGAAGTTTGGGATAATGTTTTTTAGTGTATCTTTCTTCAAGAAACCCTAATCCTATTTTCTCCTTGGTATCTTGCCATGTACTTTCTATTGGTTCAAGAAGTCCTTCATTCCTTGTACCTAAAGGTCCTTGACCTTTGTACCCCATCTTTTGAATGATTGAAAACCCTTTCCCATATTGATGTGTGGGAATGGTTATATTTTGAATATGTTTAACATGTGCACTTGATTCTTCATCTTTATATAACCAATTTAGGATCTCATTGTCTTCTTCGTCCATGGCAGATGATGTACTTACCCTCACAAAGTTATCATTATATCTATGGGGTAGATTTGAGGGTCTGCCAAAGGATTTGGGTGATAAAGGTAGGTCCATCATAGATAAGGAGTATTCACCTATGCCTTTTTGCTTGATCTTGCATTGCTTATAAATTTTTTTCATCATTTGGTCCATTTTTTGATAATGGGCCTCTTTAGTGTACACTTGGATAGCTTTGGTATGGTCTTCTTTTGGTTCTTCAATAATTTTATCCTCATTAACCTTCTCTTTTCCTTTAGTTGATGTAGTTAGGTTAATGAGTTTTGGTGTATCTTTAATAACAACCTCTTCTTCCATCTTTTCTTTTCCTTTCAACAAAGGGATGTCCTTAGAAATTTGAGCTTGCTCCATTTGATTAGGTATAGACCCTTCTGCATTGTGTGGGACTAAGGAGTCATTGATAGGTTTGATGTTGTTACAATATTGGAATGGGTTTAGATCCCCACTTACCATTATCTCTTGCCCTAGATACAAAAACTTTAGGCATTCATGATAAGTAGACGACACAACTTGCATCTCATGAATCCACGACCTTCCTAGTAAGATATTGTAAGTCAAATTTAGATCCAACACTTGGCATATGGTCTCCTTTTGCATGGGACCAAATCTTATGGGTAACACTATGATTCCTTTTGAAGCTCTTTCTTCATCATCATAGGCTTTTATGGTTATCTTTTTCTTAGGGTCAATAGCCTCCTCAAAATATCCTAGGGATTTTACTAGGCTAAGGGTACAAATGTTTAGGCCAGCTCCTCCATCTATAATTACTCTTTTCACCCTATGCTTGTGAATTAAAACTTCTATGTGCAAGGGAAGATTTTGAGGATGATTAAGAGACATGTCATCCTGTTGGAAAAATGATAGGCAATGGGGTGCAATGAGATGTCCCGCCATATTTTGAAATTTGTCTACCTCCAAGTTTAGAGGCACATTAGTTTCCAATAAAGCTTTCTCCAAAATGTCTTTATGGATTGGTAATAATTTGAGTAACTTCAAGATAGAGATTTGAGTGGGAGTTCTTTGTAATTGATCAACCAAGTTGTATTGTTTTGATGATGAGGTTGAAGCTTGATTTGATACCACCACTTTAGGAGCATTATTAGGTAGGAAATTTTTTTTATGTTTGCCCCCTAGTGACAACATTTGATGATGATTCTTTTGAATTGTTCTTTACTATGACAACATTTATAGCATTATCCTCTTCTCTTAAAGTATTGATCATGTTATCATAAGTATGAGAAAAGTTCACTTTCTCATTGCCTTTTTTTAAATTTTGATTAGCCTTAGACGACTCACCCTTTTCATGATTTAGAAAGCCCCATGGTCCTCAATGTTTTGAGGTCCTTCAATTTTGATGGTGCCATTATCTATTAAGTCTTGCACCAAGTGCTTCAATCTCATGCATTCATTGGTTGGATGACCTCTATTTCGATGATATTCACAATGATGAGAGTCATTCCACCAATAGGGTTTATCTTGAGGTTCATAATATTTCATAATAGGTAATGTGATGATTTTTTTGGCAACCAAGGTTTTTAATGTGTTCTGCAAAGTTTCACCTAAATAGCTGAATTTTCTTTTGTTATAATTAGAGAAAAAAGACTTGGACTTATTACCATTAGGATTATTGACATTATTGTTGGAATTGTTATTGGAATTATTGGAATTAAATGGAGCTTTGTTTGATTGATTGATAGTATTTGAAGAATTAGCTCCATATGGCAAGGTAAAAGGGGTTGCCTTCAAGTTGCAGGCCTCCACAACTCCATCATTCACAAGGTTTTTGTTGTTATTCTTTATCCATGACTTAGATTTATCATTGTAATTATTGGACCCTAGATTATTGACATACTTAGGCACATAATTATTTTTTTTGTTGTTGTTGTTGGTGTTATTGGATTTGTTATCTTTAAATAATTTTATTTCACCTCTCTTGACCAATACATCCTCAATCTTGATCCCATTTTCAATAAGTTTTTCAAATGTTGGGGGACATTGGAGTTGTAATCTATAATTCATTTCTATGGACAAATTATTGGTGAAGATTTCCATCTTTTCTTTCTTGGGGATACTTTGTGGATACCTTGCAAAAATGGTCCTCCACCTTTGTAGGAATCCTAGGAAGGACTCTCCATCTTTCTGTTTGGTATCACACAACTTGAGCATTGTAATTTTGTGCTCAATGTTATAAGAATAATGGGTTACGAAATTGGAGGCTAACTCCTCAAAGGTCTTTATTCCTTGGGGTAGTTTCGAGAACCGCTCCATGGTGGGACCTTCTAAACTCCTAGGAAAGAGTCTCATTAGGTATGTGTCATTATGCATGAACTCAATGCTTAGGGTGAAAAACTCCCTTAAATGATCTTCTAGGTCTTTTTTACTTGTATATTTATCGCATTTAGGAAAAATGGTATTAAAAGGAAAGGATACCATAATTAAGCTTTTGTCGAATGGAAAGGGACACAAAGCTTCAATAGAAAAGGCCTTAAGTTTAGTTGCCTTTTTCATGGTATCTATTTGTTCTTGAAAGGCCTTTATTTTCCTAGTCATAGCATTCATGGGATTATCTTTCTCTTGATCTTTCTTAAGTTTTTCTATATCAAAATCATGGGGAAGCTTTACTCCCACTTGAGCTAGGTTTAGGAAAAACTTCTCACTATCCTTATCTATTACTTTCTCCATGACCTCTAGGAATTCCTGATCTTGGGCTGCTCTATCAACCTTTTCTTCAAGTGTTTATGTAGGATTATGATTGGCATTGTTGATGTTTTGATTATTCCCTCCTGGTTGGTAATTATGATATGTCGAGTTCCTATCCATTTCTCCAAGTCTTTTGTCAAATAAGTTTTGGAAAATTTCTTCTTGATTAGGACCTTTAAAAAGACTTTGGTATTCTTGTCCTTCATTTGCAACAAGAGTGCTATCTCCTTGTAAAGATACTCTATATGTGTGAGACCGTGTGGAAACCGACATCTAAGAAGGGTTTGATTTGGAATGATCCTTGGTTCTAGAATTGTTGATTTTAAATTGAAGAGATTAAAAATGTAAGATGAATTTTCAATGGATATCTCTCTCACTTGTTTATGTACTTCAAACACAACAATCACACATTCACTTTTCTCTTTTTACCCACTTAACACAAAATGTTTGATTTGGAAGAACGTTGTCATGGGTTTTGCACAAAAAGAAACTTCAAGCACCTACCTAGCACAAGATTTGGTTCGTAAACATGGCTCTAAAAGGTGGTCTTGCTATTTTATGAATGATTTAATATAGATTGCATTCAAATAGATCTTAAACTTTCATCCCCCAAGTATGGTAAGGGGCTTCCCACCACCGGTATGTTGGAGTTTTGTGCAATCCATGAGGACTACTCGAGGAAGTTATAAATTTTAAAATCTCTTTGTCACACACCCCATTAAGGATGTATGCATTTCATTTTATAGTGGGTTGGATTCTTGTAGCAAAGGAAAGTGTATCCCACTTTGGGTTGTCCCTCTCACTGGCCTCGTTAAGGAAAATTCTCAAGAGGCGAGCCCACTATTGTTCTAGCATGTTCATGTAAAGCAAGGAAATGGAGTTAAGAACAAGTTTTTGGGAATTTGGTTCACCTAAAAGGTGAAGATCATATCCCTAACTTTTCCTTAATTTCCCAAACACAATAAACAATGTTCAATTATTTCACCCACTAACTATAGAGAATTAAGTATTTCTACTCTCTTGTACAAACAAGGGGCTTTGATCTTATGTGCTTGATTCCTCAAACTTCTTAATAAAAAAGTTCAACACCTTTGGAATTTTGATTCACTAGAAGAAGTGAAGAGCATAGGCCTAAATGCTAAACTTTCCAAACAAAGATAGGCTATTTTGTAATTACTAGATTTTAAAAATGCACCAATGCCACAATTTAAGGGAAAATATTCACTATTTTGAGGCTTACCTTTCCTTGTAGCTAGCATAAGCTAGGGGAATTTTTGAGTGGATTTTGTCATTTTTAACATTACCTTGGGTATAGCTCCTTTCCAATGTGCTTTCCTCCAACAAAGTTAGTCAACACAAACAACAACAATGAGGGAAACCAAAGTGAATTTGAAGAAGCAAAGTTATATATTGAATCTTAAAGCCTTATTTGCAAATTTTGAGAAAAACTTGAGCTAAGGAGAGAAAATCCAATTAAGTGATATGAATTTAGCTTTGTAAGCTTCTACAATTTTGAGATAGCTCTCATATACCTGATTTTCTTCTTCTTGTGATTCCTCAAGAACCGATTTGATGTGAGCAAAGTTTTCCTTCTTGATTTTCCTAGTCAAAGCCTTCCCTTCTTGGTTGAACTTGCTCTCTGGCTTTTTTGCTTTTCGGTGATCAGACATCCTATAGATTTATGGAAATCATTTTACCACAGTCAGATAATGAAAATAAGAAATTTATGCAAAAGCACTCCTGTAATACTTGAAAGTGCTACTTTACTGCTTAAAAGCGTTGTTAATCAGATTAAAAGCACTGCTTTAACTCTATCAAAAAATTCAAAAGCGCACAAATAACTAGAAAAAGCACTACTAAAATGATTAAAGGTGGTAAAATTATAGCAAAAGCGCTCAGTAAAATATCAAAAGCACTTATTAGTCAGGAAAAATGCACTCTCCATCTATGCAAAAGCGTTGCAGAATTGATAGATAGATAATAGAAAGATCAAAAGCACCACTGATCGGGGAAAAGGTGCCCAAATTTATCACAAAAGCGTTGGAACAGTGCTTGAAAGTGCCATTTTATCATGCAAAAGCGTCATTTAACCTGTCAAAAGTGTTATTTCCTGAACAAGCCAAGAGTTAAAGACATGCAAATTTGACAAAAATGATATGAATCCGAGCATTTAGTAAAGTGAAGCATTCTGCCCCACAGTGGGCACTATTTTGTATACCATAAATAGTATCTTCATGGAATTAGTATTGACAATAAATGAAATAGTAACTAAATAAACCACAATTGAGCAATCTATCTAAGCTAGAAATTGACAATTAAGCATCCTATGGTTCTCTAACTAAGAATGTTAATGCAAAGCTCTTAGCAAGCTTCCATTAATGATAGTACTAGAATGAGAAAGATAAATGATTAAAGCTAAAGCTAATTGTTCAATTCCAAATTGAAAGCTAAATTATGTCTAGATTGCCTTTCTAAGCTCAAATTGCAAGAGGTTCAATGCAATTCTCAGATGTGTGGTTATGAATTATGATAAATTTAGGCCTTCCTTTTATAGATTTTTCCAATGGTAGGGGGTGTAGTGTAGTTGATCATGATTAAGCCTTGGTTAAGTCTCTGGTTCCACCCTTTGAAGACAATGCAAAGTTTGTGTCCTCAAATCTTGGGACAAGTAGACAAGATCAATGGAAAATATTCTCTTTCACTTTGAGTGATTGAGATTGAATTTGGCTTGATCCATGTGAATGCCTTTCCTCAAATCCTTTTGGTTGGTTGAATTTCCTCCCTTTGTGGTTGTTGAGGGAAA
Source organism: Chamaecyparis obtusa (assembly GCA_027943335.1). Classification (NCBI taxonomy): domain Eukaryota; kingdom Viridiplantae; phylum Streptophyta; class Pinopsida; order Cupressales; family Cupressaceae; genus Chamaecyparis; species Chamaecyparis obtusa. Next base: position 536,991 of record BSBK01003750.1, on the reverse strand, counting down.
TTATGATTTATTAATTGATTTAATTGATTTATTTAGCCATGTACCCCAAGAATGGTTTGAATTTTATTTAATCCAAGACTATACAATTATTTGATTTAATTGTACTTTGATTTGATTGCATTTGATTAAAACACTCTCAATTTTGATTTATCTTGAATTAAGACTTGATTTTAATTTTGATTGGCTAATTATGCATTGTGATTCAATTACTTCAATTTTGTCCTTGATTTGCTTTGATTTGACTTGATTTATCATTGAATTGTCTTTGTCCATTTTTAGGTGATTACAAGGTTCAAGAAGGGGACCAAGGTCCAGCTTGTGAACCACCTCCTAATTCAAATGTAGAATTGTTACAAGCCTTTTAGAACCTATTCAGACTTATCCTAGATCGTATGCCTCCAATCATACCATAGAATGTACAATGGGGTATGGAAGGACGTGAGTCCTCAGCTAGGGAGTGAAGTAGGAGTACTCCTCCTAGATTTGCAGAGGGACATGCTGAGAAGGAGGTTGGGTCCATTAGGGGACCAAAACATCCACCTAGGATTGAGATTCACAGATACAAGAGGTCACCTCCTGATGTAGGTGATCAGATTAGAGAGTTGATGAAGCTTTAGCCACCACTATTTATGGGATCTACTGATGGGACACATGCTGAGTCTTGGCTTTTGAGCCTTGAGCATTATTTTGGGTCATGCCTTTATAAGAGAAACCTTAAAGCACACTTTTCCATACATCCTCTCAGAGCAGAGCCTCCACTTGGTGGAAAGACAAATTCAAGGGACATCTGGTTATAGACATCCTAACATGGGAAACCTTTCTTTAGATCTTTAGGGTTAGGTATCTCTTTGAGCAGTTTAGACACTGTCGCATAGATGAATTCCATGATCTGCAACAAAGGGGACTTTTAGTGGCCCAGTATGAGGGAAAGTTCATAGATCTCCTTCATTATGTTGACTACATGAGGGATGAGCAGTTATAGGTTAATCGGTTCATCAAGGGATTGAACCCCTCTATAGCTGATTACAGATGGAACCACTAGGGGACTTATGATTCACCAGTGATAGGGCCTTGGTTGTGGAGGACACTACTACATTTGGGGCCAAATTTCAATAGACACTTCCAACAGGCAAATTTTTTTTAATGAATTTTTTATTTATTTTTAAATAGGCCCTGATGATGTTAGTAGTCCGATGGGTTTTAAATTGACCATCAAAATTATGACAATTTCCAGTATACATAAAAAAAAAGTGAAGCGCCAAATCATTTTTATTTTGATTGGCATAGGAAAGGAGCAGGAGAAAATGAGTTGGGTGCACGCAAGAGAAGGTATGTGATTTCTTCATCTTTCAAGCCTCTGGCATCATTTGACTGCAAATTTCATATGCATTGCATTTTATTTGATCATGAATGCTCTTTGAAATGACCGCATTCTACTAGTGGCATGCCCTAGCCGGTGCTTTATCTCTATTATTTGATGTTATTAGTGTTGTACCCTAGCTCATGCTTTAACTCCATTATTTGATGTTATTGGTGCTTGTGCTCAAGGATATCCATTTTTTTGAAATGTTGACTATGGTTATCAAATGGACAACCTGTGAGCTTCTAGCTAGGCGCCATTTGTATTGATAGCTTAGGGCATCAAATGTATTGTTATATCATTGATAGTTGAGACTTTGTTAAAAGGAAATAGGACAAAGAATAATTTTGATTTAGTGCTTTAACTCCATTATTTTATGTTATTGGTGCTTGTTCTCAAGGATAACCATTTGTTTGAAATGTTGACTATGGTTATCAAATGGATAGCCCACGAGCTTCTAGCTAGGTGCCATTTGTATTGATAACTTAGGGCATCAAATGTATTGCTATATCATTGATAGTTGATGTTGGTAATTTGGCTGAGGTATGTACATAGATGTTGTCATTATGGAAATGTATGTTCTCTATGAAGATCACATAAGCTGGAAAGTAAGTATGGAAGATCGCAAACAAAAATTGTCTATGTATGAAATAGTGTTTTTGGCAGAGCACCCGATACAGTTTGTTTTGGTGAAACTCATTGGAGCATGATCAGAGTTTTCACAGTTGAACTTAGGCTCTATGGTGTCTAAGGATACCCCATCTTAGTATGCAAAAGAGTATGGATAGTACAAATAAAGTTATGACTATTTTACCAATGATAAAGTACAATCGACAGAGCAGTTTTGAAGACAAAATTAGTAAATGAATTAAGGGATTATTTTGCTTGTCAAAATAATGACTTAATATTATAAAGAGATGACATCATAGATGTTTACTCTTGGATAAAGATATGCAAGTTGACAAGAGAAAGATATTATGTTTGTATCTTGTATAAATAAAGATGTACCAAACATACTTGAAATGTAACATGTAATAAATGTAACTTGTGATAGCAGTGAAAGTTGTTGATGTGAAGTTGTAAGCAGTACCATATTGTAATCAGTAAATATTTGCATTACTTGTTTGGGTAGTGAGCTCATCTAGTAATCATGTTTTGTATGTACAACTCCTAACAGGGTTGAGGCTTCTAACAAGGCCTATAGTCCCTTAACCAGGACTAATACACTATATGATTGTAATAGGCTCCTAACAGGGTTAACATCCTTAACTGGATATCTTTTGATTAGTGGATCTTTGTGGGTACCATCCCCACTAGGGTTTTCCCTTGGCTAGGGTTTCTTTGAGAACATATCATGTGTTATGAGTTCTTTACATTTACTATTGTGTATGCTATTTAGTTTCTTATGCTTTGTATGCACTAAAGTAATATGTTATATCCATAAGTGGGAAAAAGTAAAAGTTTGTGAAATAATGATTCACCCCCCCTCTCAGTATTTCCTATTTCTAACAATTGGTATCAGAGCTTAGTTACTCAGAGAAGAAACATTCAAGGAAAGCCTAGAAACTTGAGTAAGATCTCTATGGATATGGATCAATTGCAGAAGAATCTTGAAGAAGCTCTTGAGAAAATTGATATGCTTATTGATGAAAGAAACACCTTGAAAAGAAAGTATGATGATGCAAAGAGTCTCATTGAAAAATTGAAAGGTAAGATAGAAGATCTTAAATCTGAGAAGGAATCTAAAATTCTGGTTGAAGATTGTGATGATTTAGAAAAAGAAAATGTGATCCTTAAACATGAATTGAAGATAGCAAATTTGAAGCTTAGCTTGAAAGATGGAAATGACAATTTAAGATCTAAGAATGAAAACTTGAAGAATGAAAATGAAGATCTGAAATCTAAACTTGGCAAGGTAACATCTGAATTTGATAAAGTCAAGTTGCAGTATGATGAACTTGAGAAATACAACAAAATTGTGAAAGGTGAATTGACTCAATCCAAAAAACAACTTGAGAGGCTATATTCAAATAGTGAAAATATTGATAAGCAAGTATCTTATGGAAAACCATTCTATGACAAAACTGGTCTTGGATTTAACATATTGAAGATAGTTAGTGAAAGCAAGAAACCAGATCTGAATAAATGTGAAAGTAGTGAAGAAAAGAAGTTAGATGAGAACAAATCAGAAGAATCACCAAAGCAAGAAGAATCACCAAAGCAAGAAGAACCACCGAAGCAAGATGAATCATCCAAAGGTATACAAAGAGAATTCAAAGGTAGATGTTTTTCTTGTAATACTATTGGTCATATGAAGAGAGATTGTACAGGTAAAAAATTCAAATCTCTTAATGGTTATTGTTATAATTGTCATGGTTTTGGACATAGAGATATTGAATGTAGAAGATTTAAAGTTATTGAAAATAATTACAATAGTAGAATGTCTAGAAATATTAATAATGCAGATCAGAGATCAACTGAAGACATGAAAAGAGGAATTGGAATAGTATGTTTCAGATGCAACAAGATTGGACATATTGCTAGAAATTACAGGACACAAATCAATCAGCAAACACCTAGATATGGAACCAATGGAATCACTTGTTAGATATGTAATAAGATTGGACACACAGCAAGATTTTGCAGAATGAACAATGGAGGTTATCATCATAACCCTAACCCTAGAAACTATGCAAGAAGGAATGAAAATGTAGGAAACAAAGAGAAAGGTTGTTGTAGCAATGAAGGTGAAGTAAAATTTGTTAAAGGCACAGATCAAGGAGGTATATTCAGCATTGAAGGTAATCGGGAAGGTAATGTATCTGATGGTAAGAATGAGTCCTTACCTAATCCTTCTTTAAGCACTTAAATTATGTAAACTTATGTAGTTTAGGAACTTAGAATTAGTATAGAATTAGATTTTGAATGAGTTAAGTTTTGCACAGTTAGATGAAGGTTTTTTATGTTATACTAATTCTATGGTTAAGTGCACAAAAATAAATATTGGGTTTTGCAAGGTCGCAAGAAGATTTATGGTTGCAGGTTTACAGAATCAACTTTTTGGCATTTTAGCAGCAAAATAATTGAATGCGATGTCAGATCAAGTAAATGCTAAGTAATAAAAGATTGAAATTGAAGTTATTATGATTATCAAGTGATTAGAAGTGATTTGGAAGCAAAGAAAGAAGTTTGGAAGTGATTTGTAGAAGTCTGAAGCGTCGATCTAGTGAAAGCCCTAATTTTGTGAATTTAAGGTATTTATCCATCTATGATCTTGAATTAGCTTAAGTAATCAAATATAATCATGGATGTGTAATTGATTCACAACATTAAGGATAAGAATAGACCTAGAACTAAGAAAGATCCAGTTGAACCCTCAGAAAAAGATGCTAGTTTATCCCTATCACTCGTACCAAATGGAGTTCTTCATTTAGAAAATGTTAAAAGTTATCTTGGATGCAAGTATGAAACCCTAAGGGAGAGTGATTTTAATGGTGAATATAAGAAGTTGTACAACTCAAATATGTTAGTGAAACAAGGTTATGAACATCTAGAAAACAATGAAATCATTGAGTACTCTATGAAATATGAATTTGATGATGAGTGTACTAAGATCATTTTGAGTAGGATACATAATGGTAAATTTTGGTTAGAAGATAGAGTTATAGAAATTACTGCAGACCTAATTCATGATGTGACTAGATTATCAAAAGGGTGTGCAATTCCACTGAATGAGAAAAACATGAGAAAGATTGTGATTGAAAACATCGGTTCAGTATACAATGGCAGAGGTATAGTCATTAGTAAGATCAAGCAAGATTATGTAAAATACTTGTGTAAGATTTTGACAACAAAGTTCTGTGGAATCTCTAGAGAAGATGATATGCCAGCAGGTATGGTACATGTTGCTTATTTGATGTGTGTGGAGAAGAAGCCTATGGATATGTGTGAAATTCTGAGGATACAGTTATTTGAGAACTTGGAAAAGATAAAGAAAGCTAAATACACTCACTTTAGGTTTTCCTCATTGGTTACTTACATGTTCTTCCACTTGCTAAGAAGATTTCCTTACACTATTGAATGGAATGATGGTGAGAAGACTATGGGAAGAATCAATAAAGTTAACATGAAACATCTTATTGAGAAGGTTAATGATAGTGTAAAGTTAGTGTTGAAAACTTTTCAGAACATTATGGTAAATAGATCAAGAATTCCTCCATCCCTAGTTGAGAAATACAAAGATGATATATGTTTTATGGTTGATACTGATTTCACCTATATTGAGGCAGTAGAACCTAGACATGAATTCATAGACCCTCTTGGCTATGAAATCTCTGAAGTTGAAATTAAAGGATATGTTAGTAGATTGTTGAAAAGTAAAGTTGATGCTCATAGCAATAGATTTGGAACATATGATGAAAACTTTGATTCAACAAAGACACCTAAGGAAGAAAAACAATCAAAGAAGAGAGTGAAGTCTACAATAAAGAAAATTCTAAAAGAATCAGGTATGAGTGAGTAGGAATTTGATATTGCAAGAAAGACTACAAAAGCAATAAGGCAAAGTGAGACACTATCAATCCCACCTTTGGCATCTAGTGCAAAACCTATTCAAGTTAAGGTAAAGGTTGAAGAACCTGTGAAGGAACAAGAAGTTAGTTAGAGACCAAGAAAAATAATGAAGGCAAGTGCTTCAGGACTAGGTAAAAGGCATAAAACAATTGTTCCACCAGTACCTAGAAGAGTTGTAGGGTTAAAAGATGATGAAGTGACAATAAAGAAGAAGTTATGGAAACCAAGGATAGAAAGAGTTAATGAATATATAATGCTGCATGGAGACTTTACCAAAATGAACAAATACTATGATTTATATGGATCTTTTGATAGATTAAATCTTGAGAATGCAATGGTTACACATATGATTTTGGCAAACAAGAAATTTGATACTATTCATGGAAAGATACCAGAAGATTTGTACAATAGACTTGTGAGAAGGAAGATGAGAGAACAAGAAGAAGATACTAAAATTAGAGAGAATGTGATTAGACAATTCTGTGAGATAAGAGATGATGACCACCTTAAATAGATCCTCAAGCCACTTGAGACCCTATTAAGAACCAAAAGAAGAATTACACAAATAATGGGAGGTCAGTATGAACAAGTGAAGACTGAAATTGAACAAGCAGTTGTGCAAGTGCTAGCAAACTTGGTAGCAGGAAAAGATAGCAAAGATCAATCAATTGCAGAACCAGTAGAGAAACAGAGTTCAGAACAAGCAGAGGTAGTAGCAGAGGTAGTTGAAGTTGAAGATATTACTTCTTCTATAAAAATTGGCATAGAATCTATGGACATTGAAGGAACAAAGGTTACTTTAGATTCATATGATGCGGTACTCAATAGTTTGGACAACATTGTTGACAATTTGGATTTGGGAGAGCAAGGAAAGAATATTGAAATAGAGACTACTCGAACTAAAGTGCAAATGGACACAGAGGCCCATACACCTATTGAACCACAAGAAGACATCAGTCTTACTCCTAAGACTAGAAAAGAGAAAGGAATAGGAACATTGTTTGAAGATTTGAGCAAGGAAGTTGATGATGATGATCAATTAGAGTCGATCACTTCTTTGAACAAAATTATTGGTAAGAATAAGAAAGTTAAGAATTTGGAAGGTAGTCTGAAAGATTTGACTGAGAAACTACAAAGTGTGATATCTACAAAATTCTTTGATTCAAATCCACTTGAAAGAGCAAAGATGGTAATAAAATCTTTTGATGTTGAGTTCACTAATTTGACTGATATTGCTAAGGTTAAGGCTCAGGAAGCTTATGAAGCTGAGATGTTGCAGAACATTAGTCAATATATCAAAAATGACATTGACAGCCTTGACAGACACATTAAGAACTTAAGGAAACATCTTGAGTCTGGAAAATGTTTGTACATTCAATGTACAAAATCTGAAAATATTTCGATTGAGGAAGAGAAGAAGATAAAAGAGAAGCAAGATGAAATTGCAGCAGAGACAAACTCTTTGGCCAGCCTAAGCATAAAGATCAGTTCAGTTGAGAAAAAGATCAAAAAATTATGTGATGAGATAAGGACTTTGAATGATGAGAAGAACAAGAAAATTATCAAAATAAAAATCTTGAGAGAGCATGTCTCAATCAAGTTGACTATAATAGAAGAGTAGTTATAAGAATGTCTTACTACTAAGACATCATTTCAGAAATTCAATTTTGAATCCCTTCAAGCCTGTCAGATTGTAGCATACTAATTGAGTACTTTACTTAATCTAGCAGAATTGATAGAGAAGGCATGGGAGAAAGTTTTTGAGACTTGGAAGATAGATTTTGCAGACTGTGTTGCAAGCCTACCATCTTTGCAATAGGACAGTAAGGTAAAATTTTTGACACAATTTTGTATATCCCTTTCCACCCTTTATTTTGTCATTGTTGTCAAAGGGGGAGAGATGCTTAGAAAATTGTCTATATGATAAGGAAGGATACTCATAGGGGGAGTTCTATGAAGTATTATGAAGTGTTATAGATTATGTGTATATTGAGGAGATATAAGGATAGTATACTTATGTTATACTATGGCCATAATTTTGATACAAATTTTGAGATTTTGACTTGTACACTTAGCCAATTTTCTCATATGTTGCCACCAATGACAAAGGATGAAATTGTTAGCAATTTCACTAAGGTATGTACATAGATGTTGTCATTATGGCAACATATGTTCTCTATGAAGATCACATAAGCTGGAAAGTAAGCATGGAAGATCGCAGACAAAAATTGTCTAAGTATGAAACAGTGTTTTTGGCAGAGCACTTGATACAGTTTATTTTGGTGACATTCATAGGAGCATCATCAGAGTTTTTGCAGTTGAACTTAGGCTCTATGGTGTCTATGGATACCCCATCTTAGTGCACAAAAGAGTATAGATAGTACGGACAAAGTTATGACTATTTTACTGATGACAGAGTATAGCCAACATAGCAGTTTTGAAGACAGAATTAGTAAATGAATTAAGGGATTATTTTTCTTGTCAAAATAATGACTTAATATTATAAAGAGATGAAATCTTATATGTTTACTCTTGGATAAAGATATGTAAGCTGACAAGAGAAAGATATTATGTTTGTATCTTGTATAAATAAAGATGTATCGAACATACTTGAAATGTAACATGTAATATATGTAACTTGTGATAGTAGCGAAAGTTGTTGATGCGAAGTTGTAAGCAATACCATATTATAATTAGTAAACATTTTCATTACTTGTTTTGGCAGTGAGCTCATCTGGTAATCAAGTTTTGTATCTACAACTCCTAACAAGGTTGAGGCTTCTAACAAGGCCTATAGTCCCTTAACCAGGACTGATACACTATATGATTGTAACAGGCTCCTAACAGGGTCAACATCCTTAACTGAATATATTTTGATTAGTGGATCTTTGTGGTAACCATCCCCACTAGGGTTTTCCCTTGGCCAGGGTTTCCTCGAGAACATATCATGTGTTATGAGTTCTTTACATTTACTGTTGTGTATGCTATTTAGTTTCTTATGCTTTGTATGCACTAAAGTAATCTATTATATCCATAAGTGGGAAAAAGTAAAAGTTTGTGAAATACTAATTCACCCCCTCCTCTCAGTATTTCCTATTTCTAATAGTTGAGACTTTATTAAAAGGAAATAGGACAAAGAATGATTTTGAGTTAGTTTCTCTATTTTGATCCCTAAGTGGCTTACAACCCTAGAGAAGTATATGCAGATTTATGGATGTAGTTGTAGGATACATAGAAGTCAATAATTCACAAGAAACCCATGCATCCAATTTGAATAGCAATTAATACAAAGAAATAGGGTCCTCGAATGGCCTAGTCATCTGGACCTTGACTATCCCCTCAACCAGTGACCCTTCAAAACTAGGTTATCATGCAATCAGTGAGAGATACTTCATTCTCCTGGTCTACCCTGCATCCAAACATATTGGAAATACACAATACAATGATAAAAAGCCTTTCACAATCCCCCTTCCTTCAAGGAACACTATCAACATGCAAACCTTGATTGTCCCCTCAACTAGTGACCATTCAAAACTGGGTTATCATGCAATCAGTGAGTGATCCTTCATTCTCCTAGGCTGCCCTGCATCCAAACATATTGGACATACATAATACAATGATAAAAATTCTTTCACAATCCCCCTTCCCTCAATGAACACTATCAACATCCAGACCTTGATTGTCCCCTCAACCAGTGACCCTTCAAAACTGGGTTATCATGCAATCAGTGAGTGATCCTTCATTCTCTTATTCTACCCTACATCCAAACATATTCGAAATTCACAATAGAATGATAACAAGTCTTTTACAATCCCCCTTCCCTTAATGAACACTGTCAACATTTAGACCTTGACTATCCCCTCAACCAGTGACCCTTCAAAACTGGGTTATCATGTATGACTCTCATAAACTCTAGATTTCATGACCACTAAATATGTCTTTTGTCTTAGGCCTGATGCCATAGACTCCTACACTTTTTTCTTCTACAAATCCACACAACCATTTTTACCAAAATAAATAATGTTGTTCCTTTCATCAACATTACTAGGAAGTTGTGTCAAAGTGAAAGTTTCACCATTCTTATGCACAATATACATATTTTCAAAACCAATGAATTGTCCTTCTAGATGATTGCCATGGCCTTCCCAAAATGATATGACAACATGTCATAGGGACTGTATCACACAAAAATCTATCAACATACCCTCCAATGGAAAAATAAACATAATCTTGTTCCCTTATTACAATGTTTTGTTTATTATTCACCCAAGATTCCTTATATGGTCTATCAAGTGGACAAATTTTCAAATTCAGTTTGTTTACCATTTCATAAGATATAAAATTATCAAAAGAACTAGAATCTATGATCATTCTACAAATCTTACAATAATTTTTGAAATTGGTTATGTAGATTGATGCCTTTTGCCTCTCTTGTTGCTACACAGGTGTCTTCCTTATCATTAGGTACTCTCCTTCTTCTGGGTTTTCCATATTAGATCCCTCTCCTTCCTCTTGTAGTTTTCCTCTTCCCTTGTGCCAAGTTCACTCTTCTATTTGCCTTCCTCATGTTTGCCTCCTTCTCAAGACACTTGTATGATTGATGTCCCACTTCTCTAAAAGTAAACCACTTCCCTGTGAAGATACCACTACCTTCTCCTGAACCAAATCTACCTCATCCTCTTTGTCCTTGCCTTGCATCCACAATTTGTTCCTTACCTTTGTGAGCATTTTTCTGACCTTGTGCCTTATTAAATCTACCACCTCTACCTTGGTTTGAACTTCCTCCACCATTCTCTTGTCTCTCTTGTATTCTTCTTATATTTTCCTCAACCTTCTTGGCTATTTTGTAACATTATTCCATAGATCTAGGGGTAGAAAGACTAAGTTCATCTTGTATATTAAACCTCAGTCCCCCAATGTATCTTGCAAGTTTCTCCTCAACATATTCCTCATGTTCTACTCTGATATCTAGCTTATAGAATTCCTCAATGTACTTCTTCATATCCATGTCTTTTTGTTTAAGACCTTGCATCTTCTTGTACAACTACACCCTATAGTCATTGGGAAATTTTTTTGCCTTCATCTTCTCCATCATACTATACCATGATGTAATCTTGGGCTTCTCATTCTTCCATCATTTAGCTTGATCAATCAGTGAGTGATCCTTCATTCTCTTGGTCTACCCTACATCCAAAAATATTAGAAATACACAATACAATGATAACAAGTCTTTCACAATCCCCCTTCCCTCAAGGAACACTATCTACATTCAGACCTTGACTGTCCCCTCAACTAGTGACCCTTCAAAACTAGGTTATCATGCAATCAGTGAGTGATCCTTCATTCTCTTGTTCTACCCTACGTCCAAACATATTGGAAATACACAATACAATGATAACAAGTCTTTTACAATCCCCCTTCCCTTAGCAACCACTATCAAAATCTAGACCTTGACTATCCCCTCAGCCAGTGACCCTTCAAAACCAAGTTATCATGCAATTCATGAGTGATCCTTCATTCTCCTGGTCTGCCCTGCATCCAAACATATTGTAAATACACAATACAATGATAACACATGGAAATCCTTTAATGAATCTCAGCCACTGGTAACGCATGGATAGTCAAACCACTAGTCTCCAAAGCATTCAATAAGTGAATATGAATGTTTGAAAACTTTCCTCTCAACTTCCCCAACCACTCCTAATTGGTTAGAGGGATATTTCTAGAATCTCCACTATTCCTATCCTTACCAACAACTCTTAAACATACTTTATCTGGTATGATAATAATATGCTAAACTGAACCAATGGCATGTTCTTCATGTGGTACAAGGAAGATTTGGCTATCAAATCTTCCATCGTGCAAGCTAAGTGTGAGAGAAGGTATGTGATTTCTTCATCTTTGATTGGTATCTTTGAGGGGCAACATCTTTCGAGCCTCTGGCATCATATTCGATCACAAATTTCAAATGCATTGCATTTTATTTGATCATGAATGCTCACTGAAATGACCGCATTCTACTGGTGTCGTGCCCTAGCCCGTGCTTTATCTCCATTATTTGATGTTATTGGTGCTTGTGATCAAGGATATCGATTCACTATTTTGAAATTTTTGGATTCATGTTTATTGATATTACAATTCATCATATTAGATAAAGTATTTTTAAGAAGTTTTAGTGTCTAAACACTCAACTAATCCCTTTAACTGATTAGGAGTGGTTGGGGAAGTTGAGAGGAAAGTTTTCAAACATTCATTATTGAATGCTTTGGAGACTACTGGTTTGACTATCCTTGTGTTAATGTTTAGAAGAGATCAATAAAGTATTTAAAGACATCTTACATGTTTGGAGAGGTTTGAGAGGCACTTATCATGACTATACCCTCACAAACAATGGCATAGACTAGTTTTACTAAGTTTTCTTTCTCTATTTTGAGGTTTCCTTTCTCTGCCATAGGGGTACAGTCAGAGGGTTCATTGACAAAATGATCCTTTGAATGGTTACTATAAATATGAATGATTTGATATAGCATATTTCTCATTTTACTTGAATTTTGGAATAGCTTGTGCAAGGGTGAAAGTACTTTTGATCATTTTGGTCATGACTGTTCCTCTACACAGTCAGGAAATGTAACTATCTAATGATTATATGTAATGTTGAATGGATTAAATGTTTTATTCTTGGTAGAAGTGAATGGAAGGAATAGTGTTGGTGTTAGGTTTCATTTATTATTGAATTAAATGGTTTCCAAGATGTGTTGATGAGTTTGCTCCTTGTTTAATGTTAATTGTTCCTACACAATCCACTCATACAACACTAAAATGCTATGTGATTGACAATTTCATAGAATTGGTCCTTTGGTGTGTATTAAACAAAATAGAATTTTTAACTCATTGTAGATGAAGGAAAAGTCATGCTAATAGTTCCTCCAAGTCTTCCAAAACATTTATTGAACTCCCCTAAAGTCCTATTGGATCCCCAAATTTCTTAATCCAATCAACTTACATTAGGATCATGAGAAACTTCAAAGGATTAAAAACATTACTTGGAACAGTCACTGGTTTTACCAGTCAAAATGTAAGGAACACAATTTTAAAGTGCTCATAATACATTCAACGATGAAATGAATGCTTGGAGATTGCTTACTATTCCATCCTTGAATTTAGAAACCAAAACAATAAGTAAAGAAGCCTTTCAACAATGCATAACACAATGGACTTGCAGATTTAAACTTCTATTTTTATTGAATCTCTGTTCCTACCGTACACTCCAGGCTTAAGTATATTGTACAATGACTTCTAGAGGTTACATATAACTCCATCACAACTTCCCCAACCATGAAGAACATAGGTGAAGAAATTTATGGTTTCATGCTTTAATCTTTAAGAACTTGATCAAGAAGTACATAGGTTTTAATGAAATATCAATTTGATTTGCAAAGTTTGTGTTCTTTACAAATTTGAAACGTTGTAATACTTACTAGGGTGGATGCAGATGTGCAACCTTATGCTTTTACTACTAAGTCTTTGATTGTTGGGCATACTGATTATAAATACTTGACATATATCACAAATGTTGCTAATTAAGGTTGGCAGGATGATTACGCCTATCCTAAAAAAAGACTGTCAAATCATTATGCTTTCAAATCAATTACCTATCGACATATCCCTTGTGAGGGAGAGAAGCCAAACACATAAAGAACATGCACATAAACATGGCAGCTGAAAAACTTAAATGGAATACACCAAGAAGTACCAAATGATGAATGCTCAATTGTTGGAATGGCAAAGCATCAGAACCATCCATTTCTAGAACTTGATTTTCTAGTCTAAATGATTTTTCTATAGTTGTAATGTTTTTTCTAGAACTTGATTTTCTAGTCTTAATGATTTTTCTATAGTCCTAATGATTTTTCTATCATCTTAATGATTTTTCTTTCATCCTAATGTTTGTTGCTCTTGATAAATTAGGCATTGAATTTGAATTTTTGTTCACTTTTTTTATTTCAGCTTGATATTTCATTCATTTTTCATATACACAGAGACCACATGCTGATAAAAAAATGAGCTATTTGATTAAGGTTAACTATTCATGATTGTAAATAGTCAATATTTCTGATGGTACTCCTTGGTGTATTCTATTTTAAAATAATCATGTTTCTATGGCTATGATAAATGTCCCTTTGTGTTGAGAAAATTAGAGTTGAAAAAATGGTTGCAAACAAATCATCCTTCTTCCACCAACATTCTAGTCAATGTACAAGTAAAGAGTCATTTCATTCAAGAAAAACCATGTTTGACAATATCAACCCAGAACAAAATAAGGAGTATGCAAAATTTAGTGATTATATCTTCCATTAGAGCCACTTCATATGCACAGGTGATGAACATACATATTTTCCTAAGCGCTATTGGGAGCTTACCCAACAACACATGTACTATTGTGAAAATCACCACAAATCTATTTGTGGGTCTAGCTCCCAATATTACTTGGTAAAATATGCATGTTTTTCACCTGTGCATATACCTTCTATGATCAACTCTTATATGCACAGGTGATGAACATTCATATTTGCCTAAGTAGTACTTTGAGTAGTCCTCCAACACATGTAATATTGTGAAAATCATCACAAGTCCATTTTTTGGAGGGCTACTCATAGTACACATGTTTGGAGGTTTGAAGGAAACAAGAGAATTTGAAGAGTCAGGAGTTTTAAGCCATTCTTAAACCAGATTAAACTAGTAAACCAAAGGACATACTGATTATAAGTAAACTAGTAAACCAAAGGACATGCTTTTACTACTAAGTCTCTATTTGTTGGGCATACTGATTATAAGTACTTGACATATTGATGGAATATGGATGAAGTGACTGAGAGGGGGGGGGGGGTGAATCAGTCAACCATAAATCACTTCACAATTAATTCTTTCCAGATCCCTTAGGATATCTTAACAATGTTATCTGTTTTAGCACTCGGTAAGTAGATTGCAGTAACTTTGAAGATGCAGAAAGTATTAGCAATATTATCTTTATATATTCATCAGGACATGTATATGATTGAGAAAGCAATTAAGAACACAAGAGACACAAGATTTAACGTGGAAACCCAATATGGGAAAAACCACCAATGTATCTAGATACTGATTTTCACTTTTCTGAAGTGATGCCCGGTTAGAAGCCAACCCGGTAAAAGGTTACAAAACACACTATTAGGTGTGACCTTGTTAGAGGATTTAAAACACCCTGCTAGGAGTGGCCTGGTAAGAGGTCTTGAAAACAATTCAATGGAATTGTCACCTTGTTAGAGGATTTACAATATGGTTGTTAAACCAACTTGGTTAAGAGATTTAGAATTCACGGTTACAATGATAAGAAGGTAACAATGAAAAATGACCTGTATAATAATGCAACTGTCTTGCTGATTACAGATCTCTGTTCTGCATAAGTCTGATCCTTTCTGATTGAATAAATCTCTGCTGCACCTCAAGGATATCTGAACATCCTTCACAAATTCGCATTCACCTTTCCTGCTTTTCTTCTATAAATCTTCTGCTATATTTTCTTTTTTTTCTTTTCACATTTGACCTTTTATTTATATGATTTTAGATTTGTCAAATCAACATTATTTAGTATAATAGTCGGCTGAAATAAGCAAACTCTATTTGCAAAAATCCTTCAAGGGCCGACAGTGCTCGGTGACCATAACTTTCTATAATCTTTTGGAGACCGAGGGAACTCGGTAAACACCGACAATCCTTTTCCTTTGATAACCGACTGAACTCGGTAAACACTAACTTTTCTTCGATGACTGACTGAACTTGGTAAATACTAACTTTTCTTTGGTGACCGACTGAACTCAGTAAATACTAACTTTTCTTCGATGACCGACTGAACTCGGTAAATACTAACTTTTCTTCGATGACCGACTGAACTCGGTAAATACTAACTTTTCTTCGATGACCGAGTGGACTCAGTAAGCACTAATATTCCTGTCTGGCAGACTGACTGAGCTTGGTAGAAACTGATTTCTGCGGACTATGACATTGTGTGACATCAAAGACAATACATAATTGAGTAGCAATTTCCTTCAGACAATTGTTTCCAACACATATATCACAAATATTGGTAATTAAGGTTGGCAGGATGATTACACCTATCCTAAAAAAAGACTGTCAAATCATTATCCTTTGAATGGTTACTATGAATATGAATGATTTGATATAGCATATTTCTCATTTTACTTGAATTTTGGAATACCTTGTGCAAGGGTGAAAGTACTTTTGGTCATTTTGGTCATGACTGTTCCTCTACACAGTCAACAAATGTAACTGTCTAATGATTATATGTAATGTTGAATGGATTAAATATTTTATTCTTGGTAGAAGTGAATGGAAAGAATAGTGTTGGTGTTAGGTTTAATTTATTATTGAATTCAATGGTTTCCAAGATGTGTTGAGTTTTCTCCTTTTTTAATGTTAACAGTTCCTGCACAATCCACTCATACAACAGTTCAAAATGCTATGTGATTGACAATTTCATACAACTGGTCCTTTGGCATGTATTAAACAGAACATAATTTTTAGCATATTATTATCATTCTATTTCTTTGTTGTAAACATGCCATTGGTTCAACATATTATTATCATTCTATTTCTTTTTGTAAACATGCCATTGGTTCGGTTTTGTAAATTTCTTTTCGTGTTAATTTTTTGTTTTCTATTTTTCCCATTTGATAACCACAATCAACATTTCAAAATAGTGAATAACATCAAATAATGGAGATAAAGTGTGGGCTAGGGCATGACTCCAGTAGATTAAAACTGAACCAATGGCATGTTTACAACAAAGAAATAGAATGATAATAATATGTTGAAAATTCATATTCTATTTAATACACACCAAAGGACCAGTCCCAACAATTCTTAAACAATAAAGTATGTTTAAGAATTGTTGGGAGTAGTTTTCAAACATTCATATTCACTTATTGAATGCTTTGGAGACTAGTGGTTTGACTGCTCATGCGTTACCAGTGACTGAGATTCATTAAAGGATACAAAACCCTTCATTTTGGGTTATTGTGTGTGGATTCAAATGTAGGTTTGATCTAGTTAATGTTTAGAAGAGATCAATAAAGTATTTAAAGATAATCTTACATGTTTGGAGAGGTTTGAGAGGCACTTATCATGACTGTACCCTCACAAACAGTGTCATAGACTGGTTTTACTAAGTTTCTTTTCTCTATTTTGAGGTTTTCATTGCCAAAGTGGCCAAAGACTATGTTAGGCTGATAAAATATGGGGATTCTGTTTACTGCTACAAATCTTTGAAGGTTGCTACACTTGGCAGATGTGGATGTGCAACCTTATTCTTTTACTACTAAGTCTTTGTTTGTTTGGCATACTGATTATAAGTACTTGACATATATCACAAATTTTGCTAATTAAGGTTGGCGGGATGATTATACCTATCCTGAAAAAAGAATATCAAATCATTATGCTTTCAAATCAATTAGCTATCGGTGTATCCCTTGTGAGGGAGAGAAGCCAAACACATAAAGAACATGCACATAAACACGACAACTGAAAAACTTAAATGGAATAAGCTAAGAAGTACCAAATGATGAATGCTCAATTGTTGTAATGGCAAAGCACCAGAACCGTCCATTTGTAGAACTTGATTTTCTAGTCTAAATGATTTTTCTATAGTCGTAATGATTTTTCTAGAACTTTATTTTCTAGTCTTAATGATTTTTCTTTCATCCTAATGCTTGTTGCTCTTGATAAATTAGGCCTTGAATTTGAATTTTTGTTCACTGTTTTATTTCAGCTTGATATATATTTCATTCATTTTTCATATACACAAAGACTACACATGCTAATAAAAAAATGAGCTATTTGATTTAGGTTAACTATTCATGATTGTAAATGGTCAATATTTCTGATGGTACTCCTTGGTGTATTCCATTTTAAAACAATCATGTTTCTCTGGCTATGATAAATGTTCCTTTGTGTTGAGAAAATTAGAGTTGAAAAAATGGTTGTTCAGTTTCTGTGTATCTACAGGTTGCAAAAAAATCATCCTTCTTCCACCAACATTCTAGTCAATGTACAAGTAACGAGTCATTCTATTCAGAAAAGACCATGTCTAATAATATCAACCTAGAACAAAATAAGGAGTATGCAGAATTTTTTGATTGTATCTTCCATTAGAGCCACTTCATATGCACAGGTGATGAACATGCATATTTTCCTGAGCGCTACTGGGAGCTTACCCAACAACACATGTACTATTGTAAAAATCACCACAAATCTATTTGTTGTTGGGTCTAGCTCCCAGTATTGCTTGGTCAAATATGCATGTTTTTCACCTGTGCATATACCTTCTATGATCAACTCTTATATGCACAGGTGATGAACATTTAGATTGGCCTAAGTAGTACTGTGATCTTTCCTTCCAACACATGTACTATTTTGAAAATCATCACAAGTCCATTTGTTGGAGGAAATATCATAGTACACATGTTTGGAGGTCTGAAGGAAACAAGAGAATTTGAAGAGTCATGAGTCTTAAGATTGTGGTATAATTTGGAAAATGAAGAGTGGAAAGAAGATGATATTCCTGAGATCATGGATGGACACAATGTTGCAGACTTTATTGATCTAGATATCTTGTAGAGGCTTGAAGAATTGGAGAGGGAAGAAGGGAAGCTAGAATCTTGATGAAAATGAAGCTCTGGCTGCAATTAGGAAGAAGAAGAAGATGCTTATCATCAAACACAAGTTGAAGAAGAGTACTGTAAAGAGAACGCCTACCGTACCAAGGAAGTTTGACAAGAAAAAGGAATATGGCTTAAGCAAAATGGGAAGACATCTTTCTAGCCTGGACTTGGATCCTTTGAAGTTTGGCCATTGTGGATAAAATATATAGATCTGTCTAGTGATGCAAAATTAACTTCTTTAAGCCTTACCCTTTTTGTTTCAAATATATCATTTGGGTACGCATAGAGGGCACAAGAATTGGGGTACGTATAGTTCATTTATGGGATTTTTCTTGGGAAGCTAATTGCTCATCTATCATCTACATTGTTATGAAGCTAACTGCCAAAGGATCCATGCCTAGGCTAGAAAGATGTCTTATAAAAACATGCAGATAAACACGATAGCTGAGAAACATAAATGTACATTTCACAATAGCTGAGAAACATAATTGTAGGCATCATGGTCACAATTTTTTGGAGACAACATAATTGAGTTGTATACCCAAGCGATGGAGAGAAACTTCTGCACCTCCAATTCCAAATTGAATACATTTTTGTTGGAGGACCTTGTATTCATGAGCAACAGATGTAGTCAACTTGGAATCAGAGGTGCAGGAGTTTCTCTCCATCATCTGGGTACACAACATAATTAAGTTGTATACCCAAATGACCCAAAGCAACTACTCCTCCTTTGGTTCCAGAGGAGTAGTGGTTGCTTTGCATCATCTGGGTATACCACTCAATTATGTTGTCTCCAAAAACTTGTGACCATGATGCCTACATTTATGTTTCTCAGCTGTTGTGTCCCATGACCCCTTATGACCCTTTACAACCCTTTACAACCCCTAATAATACACATCTTAGAGATCTTAAAATGTCATAAAGGGTCATAAGAGGCTCCTAGGAGGGGCCAAATGAGCTTCCACCTTCATGTGGTTGGCCCTATTAAGTAGAAAATGTTAAACTATTCTCAAAACAAAGAGAAGCTCAATAATTTAAGGTCTCAGTCCACAAAGATGGTAAAAAATGATGGGAATCAATGCTAGAGAGTTTTTAGATACTGAGAAGACGTATTTGTAGTGGAGGCCATAAGGGATTTTTGTGGAGATTTGCTAGAGATGGTTTCCAGATTGAGTACCAGTGCAAAGATGATGATTTAGTACTACATCTATAAAACCTTCACAAATATCCCTTTTTTGGCCTCCACTCATACCTCTTCTCAAAATCTAGAAACTTTGGATACTATTTCTCATCCATGCATGAAATGTGCTAGTGATCATATAAAATTACTTTTGAAAGACTGGGATCAATTATGAGAAGGTAAACAACAAGATAATTTTATTATATCTTTCATTTTTTTTATCCATTCATATTTTCTACCTTCTCTTATATTGGATACTATGTAGTGTACATAAAGGCAAGGCAGTGATTATTCTCAACAATCGACAGGCATAAGTCTTCTAGCCCTTACCTAATAGCTAGGACTAAAGATAGCAGAGCTTGAGAGACCATCATAGTTGGTCTCCATCCTTGGTCCATATACTGACAAAACATTTTACATTTCATTAGTTCATCAAATGCAGTGATTTGAAAGAATTTAATGGATGATATTTTCATGTTTAACGCATATTATTTTAGTTTGACAGTGAATGAATTTATCTACTTCATGCACTTGTATACATCAAGAATAGCCATAAAGAAGCATCCCCTCCCATGGCTTGAGTAATGTAGGCCATGGGAGGACATGCTTCTTTATGGTTGTGCTCGTAGTATACAAGTGCGTGGAGTTGATAAATTCATGCAATGTCAACTTAAATAATATATGTTATCATGAAAATATTCTATTAAATTCTTTCAAATCCCCTCATTTTATGAGCTAACAAAATGTAAAATGTTTTTCTAGTATATGGACCAAAGACAGAGACCAATTATGATGGTCTCTTGAGCTTTGTTATTTTTACTATGCTAATCCGTCAGTTTTTCGACATGTAGTAATCCTTTTCTGATAGAAGATCTATTCCTCCGATGGCTACCTATGTCAAAACTTGATTACTTATCATTAGACATTCCATAGGTGACCATCGGTGGGACCCCATTCTGACAGATGGGTGTGACAAGATGGCTATATCTCTGACAGGTACTCCTGTCGGAGATCTATTGAATATCCATCACCTTTCCAACTCATGAAATGTCACAAGAAGAATTTTTTGACAGATCGGTCACATAGTAAAATTTCTATTTATGTGGCCAATTTTGATGGGTAGGGATGTTAGAATACCGATGGTTATCACTTCCATTGCCATTTCCAATGCAAAAATGCTGACAGATAGATGTGTCACAGTTTCAACAAATGGCCATTGAAACTCTGACAAATGGTCGTCAAAATTTGGCCTCAAATGTACTAGTGGGAGATCGTTTAGGGATCTCAGTACCACAATCTCGCACCATAGAACTTAGGCTATTAGAATCCCCCTTGGAAAGGGAATTAGAGGAACAATTCAAGGTCTTTCAAAACTCCATAGCCTCATCAGCAACAACCTTAGCAGAGCCAAGCACATAAACCACCTTGTGTCAACAGGGCTCAAAGCCCAAGCAATGGCATTCTTAGGGTCCTAAGAAGGGACATAAATCTCAGGCCCCTTATACACCCCCAACATAGACACAACAACCCTATAAAGGGGGTTATAGAGGGTCTACTTAGACAGAAGGATCTCAGCATTCCAGACCTCAAGACATACAAGTTTAGACTTGAGGACCATGCTATACTTGTGGTGCCATGGGGCACATAGCTAGGGAGTGTCCTCAGGGAGGCAGTCAATGGGCATTGATGTCTGAACCTATAGTTGGGGATATGGGCAAGTCCCACAGAGTGTTTGTAATAGTTGACAACTGCTAGGTAGAGCATTAGGCCACAGTCATCAAGGCTTTAGGTACAATCAAAGGTAGTGTAATTTCTATCCTATTTGATATTGGAGCTACTGACTCCTTTGTTTCTCCATTGGTCATGGAGTATTGCGGACTAGTGGTAGATAGGTAAGATATTAGGTGGGAAGTTGAGTTAGCTTCATGAGCTAGAGTATATGTTACCTCGATGGTTAGAGATTGTCTGATCTAGATTGGTAGCTTAACCACAGTAGCAGACCTCAGAGTTACACCTCTCAGATCTTATAGACTATTTCTTGGCATGGATTGGCGAAGCTATATTTTTGTAAGAATTTGATCAAATGTTTGGATGATGATGGAAATGCTACTTTGATTTCTAGAATCTAGAGGCTTGTATCCCTTCATATGATCTCCACTATGCAGCTTAAGTGAAGCGTGCAGAAGGGATGTTAGTTATTTTCTATTACCATTAGTGATAGGGAAGATGAGGTAGATCACAAAGCCTCACTAGATGACCATCACATTCTGTGGGAATATGCAGATGTGTTTCCTTTAGAGCTACCTGGTATGCCTCCTTGAAGGGCAATAGAATTTTACATAGATCTTGTACCAGGAGCAGAACTGGTTTCCAGAGCACCTTACAAGATGACCACTAATGAGCTTAATGAGGTCAAATTATAGCTTAAGGAACTATTAGAGAAAGGACACATTCATCCTAGTGTTTCTCCTTGGGGTACACCTATGATCTTTGTGAAGAAGAAGGGTGAATCTCTTAGGTTGTGTATGGATTACTTCCAGTTGAACAAAGTAACCATCAAGAATCGGTATCCACTTCCTAGGATTGATGACCTATTTGATCAACTTTAGGGTGCCCGATTGTTCTCCAAGATTGACCTTAAGTCAAGTTATTACTAGTTGAGGATAGTGGATAGTGATATCCATAAGACTACATTCCACACTAGATATGGCCACTATGAGTTTATCGTGGTTCCATTCGATCTTACAAATGCTCTAGTTGTATTCATGAGTCTTATGAATGGAGTATTTTGTACTTTCCTTGACAACTTTGTGGTGGTATTCATTGATGATATCTTGATCTATTCGAAGGATGAGAGAGAGCACGAAGAGAACCTAAGACAAGTTTTGTAGTGCCTTAGAGATCATCAACTTTATGGTAGCTTGTCAAAGTGTGCATTCTTCAGATCAAAGGTCAAGTAGTTGGGTCATGTGATATTAGGTGATGGGATCTTAGTAGATCCATCGAAGATTGATGCCATTATGAATTGGCCAAAACCTACCACAGTGACAGAAGTGAGAAGTTTCATGGGTCTAGCTGGTTATTATAGATGGTTTGTTGAAGGGCTTTCTTGAGTGGCACAACCTATTACTTCTCTTCAGTGAAAGGGAAATAAGTTTGAGTGGACTAAGAAGTGTGATAGAGATTTTTAGGAGCTCAAGAGAGAATTGACCAGTGCACCCATTCTTGTTGTGCTAGATCCTTCAACATAATTTATAGTTTTCACATATGCTTCCTTAGATGGTTTAGGGGTAGTTCTTATGTAGGATGGGTGAGCTATAGCCTATGAGTCTAGGAAATTAAAGACTCACGAGCTCAACTACCCTACCCATAATCTCAAACTTGTAGCAGTGGTGCATTCCTTAGTGAGATGGTGAGATTTCCTCTTAGGACATTGATTTGAACTTCATTTGGATCATCATAGTCTACAGTACATCTTAACACAATCGAACCTTAATGCTAGGCAATGGAGATGGATGAATTTCTTGTGCGAATATGATTTTGATGTTCACTACATCAAGGGGAAAGAAAATGTTATTGCAGATGCCTTGAGTAGGAGAGGACATGAGCTTTCTTCTATGTCTATAGACATAGATTTGAGAGATATCATTCTTCATCACTTACATGATGATGAGTTATATGCAAAAGTGAGTGAGTTGGTTCGATCTCAGAGACCCCTTGAGGGGAAGTATGCAGATTATACAATGGAGTCAGATGAACTCTTAGGTTGTAGAGGATGCATCTATATACCTTTTTCCAAAGGATTCTGAGATTTTTTCATACTTGAGGCCCATAGAGCCCCTTATGCAGCACAGCTCAGAGTGAAGAAGATGCATGTCAATTTCAGACAACTATATCATTGGCCAGGCATGAGAACACATATTGCTGAGTTGGTGTCTAGGTACCTAGAATGCTAGAGGGTGAAGGTGGAACACCGACATCTAGGTGGTCTACTTCAGCCTCATGAGATACCAGTGTGAAAGTGGGACACCATATCTATGGACTTCATTGTTGGCCTTCCTATGTCATCTTTCTATCATGATACTATCATGGTGACAGTTGATAAGTTGACCAAGGTGGATCACTTCTCATCAGTGCGTACTACCTTTACCACACCATCAGTGGCATAGGTGTTCTTGTGAGATATAGTCAGACTACATGGCATACCTTGTAAGATCATCTCAAATAGAGATTCTCTCTTCAGCTCATCCTTTTGGAGAGAACTGTAGGCAGTGATGGGTACTAGGCTCAACTTTAGTAGGACCTATCATCCTGAGACAGATGGACATATCGAAAGGGTCAATCAGGTGTTAGAAGACATGCTTCACATGTATGTTATGGACCATTAGACCTAGTGGGAGGAATACCTACATCTAGTGGATTTTGCCTATAACAATGGCCATCGTACATCCTTGGATATGCCTCCATACCAGACTCTCTATGGTAGACCTTGCAGGACACCTCTTAGTTGGGAAAGGATCAAGGACATAGTTTCTATTGGTCTTGAGCTAGTTAGAGATATGGATTAGTAGGTGAAGTTGATTAGGCAACATCTTAGAGAGGCTCAGGATAGCGAGAATAAGTATGCTTATGTGAAGAGGATAGATAGAGCTTACTTAGTAGGAGACATGGTGTTTTTGAGAGTGTGACCACATAAGAGTCCAATCTATTTTGGAAAGGGCTCTAAGATAGCACCTCATTTTTTTGGACCTTTTGAGATCCTTAAGAGGTTCGAATGAGTTTCTTACGATTTATCTTTGCCACCTACCTTTTCACACATCCATGATGTATTTCATGTTTTAGTTTTGAGGAAGTATGTTTATGATGAGTCTCATGTGATAGATCGGGAAGCCTTGCAGGTAGAGTCAGATGGACAGGTGGCTTTGGAGCCCATTTTTATATTGGCTCGATAGACCTTGGCACTTTGAGGCAAGGTGCTAGACCAAGTTAGGGTCTAGTGGGATTGTTATGATGAGCTTACAACTTCTTGGGAAGATGCAACACATATGAGATCACATTACCCTCACCTCTTTGATGAAATCTAGGAGGAAGTTCATGCCTAGAGGGGGTGGATGTGAGACCTACCTCAGACATACATAGTTTTACTGCTTTACTTTCTATGCTTTCAATAATTATTACATGGACATACTATGAATATTGAGACTCTTATGTATTTGAGGATTTGTTGAATCCTATGTTACATGTTCGATACTTGGTTATGTAATTAGGGTACACTCGAGATACTTTATGTTTTGATTCAATTTTAGTTTATGATGATGTCATATATGAGAATAACTGTGTTGGATGCAATTGTGATGGAAAATTGGTCTAGGAAATTGATGATATATTTAGTTAATTCAAATACATATATAGTTTATATACCATGCAGTATTGATGATGTATTATATTTCTATATCATGTTATTTTGGACCTACTAATGTGTGCAATGAGTGTACAGGGATAGTTGACCATGGATCTACTCCATAAATTCTAAGGTCCTATTTGTAAAAAGAAATATGGACCTCATTGTATAGTTGTTTATTTGTGAATGTGGTTTGCATGAGTGTATTTAATTCAGTTTAAGTAATTGTGAATAAGCCATGCCATTTATTATTTAATTGTGCCAATTTTGACAAATTGTGGAAATTAAGTGTTGGCATGGCTAGTTATTTGTATCATGTTTAAGTGTAGGTTTAACTAGGGGTTAACCTTAGTGTAGTACCCAAGCCTACCATGGGTTAGGAAGTTTCTAGTTGGTCAACTTAACTCGTAAATCCGTGGGTAAACTTTAGGTGGGGTTTAGGAGGGTCTTTTGAGCTCCCATAAGGTGACTAGGGTCAATTTTAGCTACCCAAGTTGGTACCCTAGGGGTTAGGGGTCATTTTTAACCCATCAAGAGCCTTAAATCATATTTATTACTCCCCTAAAGTCTCCCTTTTGAAATTGTGCGAATTTGAAGAGTTCTGTGGTTTTGGTTAACCTCTCTTTTCTTCCCAAATTTGCATTTAACTTCATTAATGGAGAAGGAAGGAAAGTGGGAAGAAAAGGATGGTTGAGTCTTCCTTACCTTTGATTAGTTCCTAGATTATTGGTGGTTTTCCTATATAGGGAAGGTTTTAGGAAGATCTTGAGTGTTCACCCACTCTCTACCTTTAGAGACCATTTTTAGACTTTGAAGGAGCTTAGGAGGGAATTTCTTGGGAGGATAACTCATTTCAAAAATTTAGATTCAACCTTAGGCTTGGAGTAAGGTTGGTTTCTCTTTAGTTTACTTATTTTCTTGGCATGTATGGAAGCTTGGAGCTTCATTAATGGAGTCCTTGATATTTTAAATGGTTCTTACTTGAAGTTTTTAGTGTGTTTATTTGTTGTTTTTCATTTGTAATTTCATTTGTGAAAGTGATTCTTCAAGGCACACTCACCCTTGGGAGGGTAGAGTAACCTTGAAGGAGGTGGTAGGAAGTGACTCTAGGATTGCGCAAAGTCTCCCATGTATGGAGGGATAAACATGAGGTTCTTGATACCCATGATGCCAAGTATGACCTAAGGGCACCTAAGGGGCATAAGGAGGATTTTAGTCAGCATATTGTGTAGATGGTCTTTCCAAGTCCATGTGTGGCTTGCAAATTTTATTTTATACTTAGGTTTCTCCTCCTTTGTTAGTCCACCACTACCCCTGTTTCAGGAAGGCCTCTTGGAGACCTTCCTCCTATTTGACCATGTTGGGAGTTTCATGTGTTATTATGTTTCAATGTGTTTTTATATGTTTAGTGAATACCTATTTGTATCTCGTTCCATTCTTGATCTCCTAGCTCAAGGGTGGCCTTGAAAAGGACTAGGTTGGGAAGTGAGCCTCCGTGGTCAAGCTCATTTTAACAGGATCACATCTGGATGCTAGGAGCTGGCAGTATTGTTCATATATGAGAATTGAAATCAGAGGATTTCTTTGTAACCTTAATGTATTGCCATGTAATATTATTGTATTTATGATCTATTAATGGAGATTAAGGATTATGCAATATTTGGTTGGGTATTGGAAAGAGGATTTATGGAATAATATTTATGATTAAATGGATATTATTGCTAATTAAATTCATAGTTTCCATTAAATTTTAAATGTACAAGCTATTAGGAAATTAGAAATTTATAAGCAATTGTATGTCATAATGTTATTTCAAATTTGGTCAAAACCATGATAAATTATGGCATTAAGATTGCAAATAAAAAACTTAAAACTTGTGGAGTTTATTTAAATTTTCAAATTGAATGTAATATAAGTTATGGATTTATTAAACAGAATTTTATTGTTATGCTTATTGAACAATTTAAATAGATTTAAAATACATGTTTCATTGTGAAATTTTATTTCATTTTATACTTAGCATTTTCATGATGTGCTCATTAGGAATTTAAATAAATTTCACGTGTAAGTATTAGTTTGAAATTTATTTATTTTTCTTATACTTAGAAAATTTTCAAAATTATGCAAAAAAAAATGCCAAATTTGGAAATTCAATTCCTACAATGTCTTAAACTATTGATTTAGAATGAAATTTTGTTTTTAAAACTTTAAAAAAAATTATGTAGATATCCCCTATTTTGAGAAACAGGGATTTATTAAATATTATTTTGTTATACCAGACTTTAATATATATATATTCTTTTTTTCATTTTAAACCAAACTGATCAAAAAATAATTTTTTGTTAAATTCGGTTTTGTATTGCTGAAACTTGTATGTCATTCACAATTGACGCCAAATCCTATCTTGAACCACCTTGTGTAAGCCACTAGTTGATGTAGATTAGATCCTCAATTCTACCACCCCACAAACAATAAGTAAACAACTTCACAAGCTCACAAACTTGGGTCTGCAAACCAAGAATTGCAAATTTTCTCCAATACCACTTGATGCAATCAAGGACAAAGAATCCCCAAAGGAGATGTCAACTCCTTGCAGAAAGAAACACAACAGTGGAAATGATCAACAAAACAATAGGGAATGACAGCCAATAAGGAAATATGATCTTCTATTATCACCACAACAAAAACTATCCAACTGTTACAATAAACAAACAAATTGAAATGAAATATTTTTTGGGTGATACAAGATTGCCAACGACCCAAGGATGCTCATGCTTCAGTGTGTGAAGTACTTGTGTAAAAAGAAAGAATATTAGACCCTTAAGACAGTGAAAACAAGAACCTTTTTCAAGTAGCTCATTATGTATCACTAAAAACTATAGATAATTGGTGGTGACAAAATAGTTCGTAATCCAAAATTAGCATTTCTATAGGTACTATACTATATATCACAAGATAACTTAGAATTATGTTCTTAACAACTATTGTGAAGTGTGAATTCATGTCGCTTTCAATGGACTTCTTATAATTTAATTAAGCAATGTTAATGGATTTTGTATTTTATTGATTTTATAGTTTACTATACTCTACTATTTATATACATATACATGAAAAAAAAAAATTAATCAGTTGAACTTTTAGGTTATGAAATAGGAAATCTTAAATCTTAAAAAACCCTACTCACAAAACCAATTCTATAATTTGGATCATAAACATTTATCAAATTAAAAATAAATAAAAATAAAGCACTCTTTTTTATTTATAGTTTTATAATATCTCAAACCCTTTAATGACCAAAATAATTTAATAATAATATAAATGATACACTTTATTCTTATAAATTGTCAACAAAAAATCACAATTTAGAATTCAAAATTATTAAAAGAATAATAGATGCCAAATTACTTGGTAAAAAAGTTAGGGTTGAAAATTATTTCCCTTTCCATAAATAAACAAATTACTTTATTTTAGAGTGTCTTATTCCACTTCTATCTTTTTTAATACACCCTAAAGAAATATTATTCTTGTTCTAAACGAAGACTTTAATTAAACCTTAGAAAGTTCTAACCTATACTATAACCTTCGACTTTGTTCATGTTTGACAACAACCATATTTGGATGAAGTTCAAGAGGGAAAAATTCAAAACAAATAAAAACATTATATTTGCCTTAAATGAATTTAATTATTTTTTATATAAATAATATATCCACAAAAATTGTTAAAATAATTGAACATTGCTAAATTTATTTAAGTTCACCCATACAAAAACATATAAAATTATAAAAAACATACATATTCATAGCCTAAAATAATAAATTAATTTAAAATATCAAATACTTTGTGTGTATGTGTGCGTGTATTATAATAAACAAAATCGTTATAGAAATTAATTGCATTATATATATATATATATATATATATATATATATATATATATATATATATATATATATATATATATATATATATATATATATATATATATATATATATATATATATATATATATATATATATATATATATATATATATATATATATATATACACACACTAAATAATAATAAATTTTGACAACAAATAGAGGAGAGTTACTAATAAGATTTCAACCTTAAAACTTTTGAATGGAGACATTATGGAGGACTCCTTGGAAATAGTTAGGGAAATGATTGGGTATTCAGTAGTTTTCTGAACAATTTGGATGGATGCAACCTTAGAGAATAATGGGAGGTCCTCAATAATATACCAGCTCTAATAATTGAGGCCTGGGAAAAAAAGGTTGAACGATACGTTAAGGAAAGAAGAGGTCAAAGAAGCCCTCTTTCAACTACATTTGAACAAGCCCCCAGGCTTGGATGGCTCTCTTGTAGGTTTATTTCACAAATGTTATAATATAGCTGAAAATGAAAAGGTGGAAGCCATAGAAGCCTCCTATAATGCTGAAAACTTCTTAAGATAAATCAACAACACCATAGTCCTAATTCCAAAGTACGTGGTTTCTTGTTGAATGGAGGATTTTCAACCTATTTCTCTTTGCAACACTATATATAAAGTTGTAACAAAGGTGATGATGAATAGATTGAAGATGGTTTTGGATCATATCATTTCAGATGAGAAAATGAGAGTTGTGTCAAGTGGGTCAATTCTGGATGGTGTAACTATAGCATAGGAAGCAGTCCATTCTATCAAGTTGATTGGAAATTCTTCTTAAAA
This sequence comes from Chamaecyparis obtusa, assembly GCA_027943335.1. Lineage (NCBI taxonomy): Eukaryota > Viridiplantae > Streptophyta > Pinopsida > Cupressales > Cupressaceae > Chamaecyparis > Chamaecyparis obtusa. Next base: position 507,049 of record BSBK01003750.1, on the reverse strand, counting down.
GTTATAGAGGCTTTTGGATTCAATAGGATATGGTTGAATTGATTCTATAATTGTATATCTACCCCCAAATTTTAAAACCTGATCAATGGATCTAGGGACAAATTTTTTGAAGCTTCAAGAGGACTTTAATAGGGGGGGGCTCTCCCCTTTTTTATTCATAGTTATGGAATACGCCTTAGGTTAAATAGTCAAGAAAGGGATGCAAAATGGAAAATAGAAGGTGTTGAAGTGATAAGCCTAGTCCCCTCGATAGCACACCATCAATTTGTTGATGTTACCACACTATTCAACTCTACCAAAAGGAGAGAGACTCTTCACATGAGTGCAATTCTGAAGCTATATTCCCTAGATTTGGGTAGGGAGGTCAACATGATTAAATATGGCATCTTCTTCTTGAACACCTTTGTATAAAAGGAGAATAAGATTCTAATAATTCCTAACCATATGAGAGGATATTTTCCTTGTGTACATTTGGCCTTTTCATTGGCAAAGTGATTAAGTTTTAGCAAGATTTGTGACCCTCTCAAAAAGAAAATGAGTGTTAAGGCTGCATCTTTGAAGGGATTGTGCTTTCCTGGGTTAGAAGATTAATAATCATCAATTTTTTTCTTTTATTCATTCTAATCTATCTCCTCTCTTGCCTTTCTCTACCAATCGGAGTAGGGAACAACCTAGGGTAACACTTGAGAAGATTCTTTTGGTAGATCTTGGAGGAGAATGACAAGATATTAATTTCTTGGGAAAATAATTTATAGGGCCAAGGAGGATGGTGGTAAGGGAGCTAGAAACCTCTTTGAACATATTAAGGCCCTAGGGGTGAAGCTTGTTTGGAGCGTGTATTAGGAACCAAGTAGGAAGTGGGTAAGGATCCTATAAGGAAAGTATCTTAGAGTGGTCGAACAAGATGCTATTCTAACCACCATTGATCCACATAGTGGTTCTAGGATTTGGAATTGCATTCATTCCTATTAGAGACTATGTCACTTTTGTTGATGGAGATCTATCTGTTAATGGGTATGGAAGGACTTCTCCTCCCTTGGTCTTGTGGCCAATAAATTTGAGCTGCTCTCTAAGGCTTTAAAATAAAGGAACATTGTTTTAGATGGGGGAAGGATGTCTTAATATGGGTTGGATCTAAATAGGGTAATACAATGTAAAAAAATGGCTACCTTTGTCTTTATAAGGATTCAAGGCATTCTGGTACCTCTATACCTTTAAGTCTTTACTAAAGAAAGCTCAATTTATCAAAGGTTGACATAATTTGCACTACAAAAAAGGATCTTGACTACAAATAGGTGTTCAAATTGATCTTTTTGATGAAGAAAATGCTGACCATCTACTTTTAGGATGTCCTTATGCATAGGATTGTTTGCATTGGATTTGTGTGAAGTTGGTTTGGTATAGCACCCTTCCAAATGATATCCTCACCATTTTTTAATATTGGCCAGCCACTAGAAGGAACCTTGCATATGGATGCATCTACATTCTTGGCGCTTTCATTCACATAAAAAAATTATAGAAGGAAAGGAAAAAAAGGATATTCACATACTGGGAAATGTCACACACTTTAGAGTAGAACAAGGTCAAAGTTGTGTCCTTGAATTGGTAAATTCAAGTAATGCTCTCTTTTGTCCTAGGAATGCCAAGTTCACTAATTGGGATGCTTGACTTAGACTAAATTGAATTGGAATCCAAGTGATAACATGGGTTGGGGATGGTGACTCAACTAACTTATCTTTGAGAGAAAGCAGTAGATGGTCTCCCTTAGAGAGAGGGTGGTTAAGGTTGAATTTTGATGTCTCCTAGTGAGGGAACCTTGATGAATTTGGAGAATATCACATCAATAGAGATTACGATGAAAAAGTGGTCATGGTACCATCAAAAGAACTTCGCAATGGAACAAACAGTGAAGCAGAGTTGCTAGTAGTTAGGGAAGTGACTCAAGTACATGCTCACCCTATCTTCCATTTGCAGATGCCACATAGATAACCTAATTATCTAAGGCCCCATTTGTTTGCTAGAATTCAACCAGAATTAGGTGCGGGACTTCCCATTTTTAACCAAATCCACCATTTGGGACACAATATTGCAATTTGGGGTTATGCATTCAAAATTAGGTTTTGCCCCTAAAATGGGCGGCACCATCTTCCCACCGAAGAGGTGGAATTCAAAAACAAAATCTGGTTTTGGACAAAATTGAAGCAAATTGGATGAAGCTGTCAGGTCTGCGAACTTCCCACATTCTTTTTTGGGGTTTTCAAAGGGGGTTTTGGCCTCATTCATTTTCCCATTCTCGCGCTCTACAAATCCTCATGGTCGCGCTCTACAAATCCCTTTCAATATTTCTATTGCTCGTGCTCTACAAATCCTTATGGTCTAGAATCCCTTTTTCAAAAGGCTTGAGGTAATCCTTTCAATTTTATTTCTATTGAGTTCATTTGCATCGTAGTTGCTTCTCTGTGAAATCCCCATCCCATTTTTCCCTTGGCAAACTCCTTATAGTGCATCATAGTTGCTTCTCTATGAAATCCACACAAGACTACCCTTCTGAAATACATGCCCAAAGGGCCATAACACAGATGTAGATAGATCGCCAGTCATAGATTTTTTTAATTAAAGATTTTGAGGAGATTGTGAGCATTCAACTTGGTTTAGTCAAATATATTGAAAATATCAAGGTTTAACTGAGACTCCAAAATAGATAGTTTTTTTTTATCTTTAAAGGGACGAAGACCTACTTTTTTACCTTTTAGTTCGAAGAGGCTTTGGAGATATTCTTCGCTCATCAGGTTTTTTAGGTCTTGGGTTCGATTTGCATAAGCCTTTTTCCTCATGTTGCTATGCTTTTCATGCTTATGAGAATCTTGTATTGAGTTGTTACTGCACTTTTTGTTTTGAATAGTAGGAGAAAAGAACATATCTTTGTAAGATGAATACACAAAAATGTTGAAAAATTAGCTATAGAATCCTGAATCCATCTTAAACCCTAATTTTCAATATAATATGTTATCAGGCTCTACTAGTGGTCTAGTATTGAGGTGAGGATATCACAAGGTTATAGCTACAGTTAGCAAAAACCTATTTTCTTCTTCTGTTGAAGATAAGAGGATTTTGAAAACCCAAATTAATAAAAACCTATTTTTTAATGATATTCTATACTCTAAATTCTTAAAATAGAGGATTTAAATCTACCTTGAGGCTGGAGAATGAAAGATATGGTGCTTCCTAGCAGCCTAGTATTTTGCATCACTCAATTCATAAAGCTTGGACACAATGTCAGGAGTAGCCACTTTCCACTTGCAAATAGCCATTACTAAAACCCTACAAACCCTTTTGATGGGGTTGACCATGGTTCAAACCTTGTGCCTATAAAAAGGAGTCCCTACCATAAATATTGCTAGTGAAATAAATAGTCCCACAGTGGGAATCCCATAGCCTAAAGCCCAACCAACATTCTCTTGAACATAGACCAGTGCAGTCTGGGCAACTTGGGCTCCAAAAAAGATAGTGAACATCCACCAATTGAAGAAGAAATTCTTCTGCAGCTTCTCCTTTGGATGGAAGTCATCAAACTAGTCTGGACCAAAAGTAGAGATGTTTGGTTTGGTGCCCCCTATGCCAATTGCAAGAACATACAATGCAAAGTAAAAGAAGCCAATCTGGAGGCTATTGGCCTTCTAACATACTAGCCCATTTCCACAATGAGGTGGCTTTAGGGATTTTAAGGACACTGCCAGTGTCATAAGCACCATTTCCTATAGAAGAAGATAGTAAGAAGGAGTCAATCACTTCAAACATGTTGAATAAGTGTTGGGTTATGTTATTAGATGACAAACATATGTTCATTACTCTTTTATGCTACTGCACAAACAGGTATAAAGAAAGAAAAGTTGGGAATATAACAACTTTAGGATACCTAGGCTTAGAAAAGTTGGGTATCTAGCAACAACTTTAGGGAACCTTTAAGGTTGTGGATGAGGAATAAGTGTTTCTTTGCTGATAAAGGATGTTGGCTACTTAGAAACCATTCTATCAGTATCAAGATTGTATGGTATTGGCTATCTAACAATCATTAGGTAGGTGAGATGATGTATTATAGCAAAATAGTTTTGGGATTGTTGGATAGCTTGTGTCCAAATAAAGTTGTGGTTGTTAAAGAACCTACATTTAAAAAGGAATATGTTGACCATTTAACAACCACTAATGTGAAATAATGAAGGTACATGCCAACTATTAAGCCATGTAAACTAATGAATACACATCCCAGTAGCATTGAAGTGCATCCCTCTACTCCCTACCTAATCTTGTTATTGCTTGATAGATTACTCCATAGATGAAAGGTTTGAGCTGTAGAATAATAGTAGCCTGAGAAATAGAAGGTACATAGCATTAGTTATGCAGGGGGGACACATTTCAATGCTCTCTATTGAAAAATTGTGACTGCTAAAATGAGTAAAAGGTTTTCCTATTGTGGTAAAACAAATTATCCCCATAGCAAAAATGTTTTGTCTTGTGAGAAACCACATCCCCTTATAGAAAAAGTGAATGACATTGGCTATTGAATAGCCACACTCTCAGATAGCACCCACAACCCTATATTTGCAAGGTATATGACATTGCTTATAGAGTGACCACATCCCTGTATTTGCAAGGTCTATGTCATTGGTTATAGAGAAACCACAATCCTGTATATACAAGGTCCATGACATTGCCTATCTAGTAACCATAGTCCCAGGAGAGATGCAGATGCACTTCACCAGCACTAGATTACATTTGCATCACTTGGCCTTGTCGTTGCTAGTATATTGATAAATTGTTCCAACATGTGACATTGCAGAAGTTGTGAATAAGAAATGACCAAGTACTGTTGTTGCTTACTAGTAGATAAATAATTGAAGAAGCTAAGAAGGTCTAGTATCTGCCGAAGTATGTATCAGAGATGTAGGCACCCAAAATTGGAGTGAACTAAACTACTCTGGTCTAGTTGTTGACATTCCTGGCTGAAGATAGTGTTCCTTCATGCAGCTCTTTAGTCAAGTAGAAATGGAAATCTTGGGTAGTATCATGTGAATATGAACATTGAATACTAATATCCATTATCAGAATGTCAAAACATGCTGTCAAATAGCTGTTGGTAATTGATCTTATAATAGCATACTGCACTGGCTCTTTATATAATAACAAACAGCTACTTCCTGCACATCCAAGATGAAATTAGCACCAAGTCCCAAGAAGAACTCAAATAAATATAAAATTAGCATATCTACTACAATATTATCTTTACTAGTCATCTTTCTATTCATTATTTGAAAACCTAAATAGTAGGTGTTTGCTCATCCAGCTAAGAAACCTTCATAGTCATCTCCATGGTCAGATATTCTAGTTTAAGAAAAATTATTTTGCAAAATTTATATTCAAGAGACTTGAAAATTATTTTGCAACAGCAAGATAAATTATTTTGAAAAATTTATATTCAAAAGACTTGAAAATGTTTCAAAATAATGTATGCTTTTAGTTTGAGAAAAATGTGTGCTCCAACATTAGCTTTAAACATGTCATCATGATAGCAGTGTAAGTCAAAAATCTTAGTTTCTTTTTTGATCCCTATAATCTCAATGAATGAAACCAGAGAAATCCAAGATACAATGTTGAAGATACAATTATGTGAGAGTCACTATTAAGCTAGATCAATATGATATCTGACAAAAAAATACAAGATGTAGCAGCAAGGTCACATCTTATGCAAGAAACTATATCATCATGATAGTAGAGAAAGTAAAAAATCCATATGTTTTTGTATTGATGAATGAAAAAGTGCAATCAAATACCATATTGATCTAGCTTAATAGTGACTCTCAAATAATTGTAATAAGTGTATACTGTAACAAGTGTATATTGTAACCACAAACACAAGTGTATACTGTAACAAGTGTATAATACATTGCTTAACCACAAACACAAGTGTATACTATAACCACAAACACAAGTGTATACTGTAAGCCTCCTATCTTGATACATTGCTTATATGATGAATCACAGGTTGAACATTGATTCTAAAATGTCTTAAAATCACTTTTATTTGTAGAATACTTTCAATTTCTAGAACATCAACAACATGCTACCAATATCTCCTCACTCAATTCATTGTGTTTGTCCACATTTCAGGCCATTGATGGATCCTATTAAGAATATTGATGTTCTAGGATGGGTAGTTGTGGAGACCACATATTCTCATCCTCTCTTAGCTTTTATTGCTTGTGTTGTCATAGCCATAGCAGTGGTGGCCCAAGAAGGCAGTGCACAAATAGGTAAATGAAAAAGAAAAGGAAATTCTTTTTATAAAATAGTTATTAATTCCAACGATGTGGATTTTCATGATCAGATTCACATGAGTAGGGGAGCCTTCTTTCGTCTAGCCACTATCCTAAGGCTGAAAGGAACCTTGACAGATTTGATACACTTGATGTTAGAAGAACAACTTGTGATGTTCCTCCACACCCTTGGCCACAATCTGAGGAACCGCAAGATTGCCCACAACTTTGGGCACTCAGGAGAGACAATCAGCCGATACTTCCACAAGGTGTTGAGGGCTATCTTAGGACTCCACAAGGATTTCTTTCTACCACCTTGTCCAAACACTCCTCCTAAAATTAGGGGGAATGAACGTTTTGATCCATTCTTCAAGGTAATTCTTGTGTTTTTACAAATTTCTTGTATGGATTTTTATCCTTATCATAGTATTGGTTCATGACCATAGAATTGATGATTTTATCATATCATATAGGATTGTGTTGGAGCTATTGATGGAACCCATATACCAATCACTGTCGAGGTCGACATGCAGGGTAAATATCATGATAGAAAAGGCAACTTGTCACAAAATGTTATGGGTGTGTGTTCCTTCGATCATAAGTTTCAGTACTGCCTTGCTGGTTGGGAAGGGTCTACTATGGATAGTTATGTTCTAGCTTCAGCTCTGTCAAGAGCAGATCCTCTTGTTGTTCCACCCGGTAAGCCAAATCATAGTTTAATATACTCAAGGGTATAATCAATGTTTCACATTTTAATAATATACTTTATTTATGTAGGAAAATATTTTCTAGTGGATGTTGGATATCCCAATGCACCTAGATTTCTTGCTCCTTATCAGTGTACACGCTACCACCTAAAGGAGTTTTCAAGAGAGAATCCAATAAAATTTCAAGAAGATTTGTTCAACCATCAACACTCCTCTCTTAGAAACTCAATAGAGCGTACATTTGGTATTCTCAAGCAGTGTTTTCCAATCTTGAGGCATGCCATGTCTTATCCTATCATGACACAAGCCCATATTGTATTATCATGTTGCATACTACACAACTACATTGTGTTAGAGGATGACATTCCATCATAAATTGTCATTGAAGAGGAAGATGATCATGATGGGATAGATGTACCAATGCTAGAGACATATGGGTTGTCTTAGCGTGATAGAGACCAGTGGGTACAATTCCAAGATGATATAGCAAGTAGAATGTGGGAAGAGTACAGATCCTGAGAATAGTTATTCTTTTATGAGTCAAGACTACATGATGGTTTCCTTTTTCTTATGTTTTTCTCTGCAAGTATTGGACTTGTATGGGTCAATGTGTTTTATTTGAGTAAACTTATGTATGAAGATACATTGATATACATGATGGTTTCCTTTTTCTTCTATTTCTATCTGCAAGTATTGGACTTGTATGGGTCAATGTGTTTTATTTGAATAAACTGATGTATGAAGATACTTTGATATACATGATGGTTTCCTTTTTCTTCTATTTCTATCTGTAAGTATTGGTCTTTTATGGGTCAATGTTTATACCATTAACAACAATTTATAAACACAGGAGGCATACACAGAATTAATGATGAGCATGGATGATATTGGTAACACGAGCCAAATATCTCCTTCCTCAAAGAAGATAATGTGGACAAAGGAAATGGAACACAAGTTTCTAGACTTGCTCCTTGAGCAAGTATAGCTGAGAAAAAAATGTGACAGAGGCTTCAAAAAAGAAGCATGGTCCACCATTGAGAGGTGGTTCAACACTGATATGAACCTCAATCTATCAAAGGAAAACTTCAAAAATAAGTTGAAAACCTGGAAGCTTGCATATAGAGTGATGAAAGAGCTAAGGAATACAAGTGGTTTCTCTTAGAACGAGGCAACTCAGTGCATGGATGCTAAGGATAGTGTGTGGGATGAGCTTCTGAAGGTAGGGTGATCTCTCTACTATTTTGATGGAAATAATATTGCCTTCTTTTAAAGTTAATAATGAAAGACAAAGAACCTAATCCATTTATTTATGCCAACATGTAGAGAAGAGAGTTCAAAAATGCCAAAGTGTATAAGAGGCAACCCTTCCAATACTTCAATGAATTGGGTGCAATTGTGGGTAATGACATTGCTGAAGGTAATGCAGCTACGATGACCCTTGAGACTGAAGAAGGGAACCCTATGGAAGAGCCATTCAATGTGCATGATGAAGAGGACCTTGGTCTCAATATACATCTTGATAGTGTTGTTGATTTGGATGAAGACCCTTATCATTCCAATCAGTCCACTGCAACAAAAAGTACTAGAGGGACTCCTACATCATCAGTCAGAAAGGTGAGAAAGAGGAGGAAGGCAAGTATGGCCACTTCCTTGGATTCCATGTGTGAAACAATGAAGAAAATAAGAGAGGGCATGAGCAATGTTCACCTTGTCAAAATTGATGAATCTGCTCATGACAATGCTTTGATAGATGCATATAACGCTCTCAAATCCATCCCTAGATTGAGTCAAGGTGTATTCCTAAGGGTATATGAAACCTTCGGGAGTGAACATGAAAGATCCAAATGGTTCTTGTTGATGAATGAGGATGAGAGAGTGGACTGGATTGTAGCCACATATGGTGGATTATAATTATTTTCTACATATTTATCAAACTTTATCATGAGTTGAAACATTATCATACTTTTTCACATACACTGATACAATTGTGTTTTTGTTGATGATTGTTTATGATTGTTTATGGTTGATGATTTTTTATCAAACATAGTTTTTGTTTATCAAATATATTCTGAGATAATGAAGTTGTAAGGATAGTTTCCTAAAGACCCTATATCTATTGTTGAGAACTATTGCTCGTTGTGACTGCATTGGACTATTTCTCATTGTGATTGCATTGCACATTCAAGATGTTACCAGATCTTACCTTATTAATTGTTTGAGGATTGTAGTATATTTAACTGTTTTTCTTTCGATAGTGCATTTGATCATTAATCTACAGTATACACTTGTTACAGTATACACTTGTGTTTGTGGTTGTAGTATACACTTATGTTTGTGGTTTTCATCAATCATCTGTATACACTGGTTATAGTATACACTTGTGTTTGTGGTTTTCATCAATCATCTGTATGAGAGAGTTGTACAGTCTCTCTAACTTGTGTTTGTGTTGCATCTTTTGCATTACTGTATACACTTGTTATAGTATACACTGGTTACAATATACACTTGTGTTTGTGGTTTTCATCAATCATCCATATACACTGGTTACAATATACACTTGTATTTGTGGTTTTCATTAATCATCCGTATACATTGGTTACAATATAGACTTGTGTTTGTGGTTTTCATCAATCATCCATATGAGAGAGCTATACAGTCTCTCTGACTTGTGTTTGTGTTGCATCTTTTGCATTACAGTATACACTGGTTATAGTATACACTTGTTACAGCATACACTTGTGTTTGTGGTTTTCATCAATCATCCATATACACTAGTTACATTATACACTTGTTTTTGTGGTTTTCATCAATCATCCATATGAGAGAGCTGTACAGTCTCTCTGACTTGTGTTTGTGTTGCATATTTTGCATTATAGTATAAACTTGTTACAATATACACTGGTTATAGTATACACTTGTTACAGTATACACTTGTGTTTGTGGTTTTCATCAATCATCAGTATACACTGGTTACAGTATACACTGGTTATAGTATACACTGGTTACAGTATACACTTGTGTTTGTGGTTTTCATCAATCATCCATATACACTTGTGTTTGTGGTTTTCATCAATCATCTATATGAGAGAGTTTTATAGTCTCTCTGACTTGTGTTTGTGTTGCATCTTTTGCATTATAGTATACACTTGTGTTGTGGTTTTCATCAATCATCCATATACACTGGTTACAGTATACACTAGTTATAATATACACTAGTTACAGTATACACTTGTGTTTGTGGTTATAGTATACACTTGTGTTTGTGGTTTTCATCAATCATCTATATACACTAGTTACAATATACACTCATGTTTGTGGTTTTCATCAATCATCCATATACATTGGTTACAATATACACTTGTGTTTGTGGTTTTCATCAATCATTCAATTGAGAGAGTTGTACAGTCTCTCTGACTTGTGTTTGTGTTACATCTTTTGTGTTATAGTATACACTTGTGTTTGTGGTTTTCATCAATCATCCATATACATTAGTTATAGTATAAACTTGTGTTTGTGGTTTTTATCAATTATCCGTATGAGAGAGTTGTACAGTCTCTCTGACCTATGTTTGTGTTGCATCTTTTGTGTTACAGTCTACACTTGTTACAATATACACTGGTTACAGTCTCTTTGACTTGTGTTTGTGTTGCATCTTTTGCGTTACATTTAAAATACGATTCTTTAGTTTCTAAATAATTATGGTGGTGAAAATTATGGATTAATGTTTTTTTTATAAATATGGTCACCCTGAGCTGTGGGTACAAGTTCATGTTCCCTCCCTGGGCCTCAATATGTTGGTGACTAATGGAACCCATCACCTTAGAAGCCTCTGACTAACCCGCATTGCAATCATAACCCACCAATCATGAAAGATAACTAATTCTCAAATGGCTACAAGTAAATGAAATTTGTGGTCATACACTTAAGCATGTATCTTGAAAATATCAAGATACAAATTCCCAAAGGAGAGTATTCACTAGTAAGTACCCACTAGTATACTTATGTTGTTACAGAATAATATATTAGGAGCCTATTTATTGAGTAAAATCCTCCAATTCTGCATGGGGCTCAATCCTTTTAGCTAAAATTGGAAATTTTCTCTCCAATTCACATTGAAGAAATCTAATTTCTACTTACTTGGGGAGATTGTGTTAATTCATTGGATCCATGCCAAGATTATTTTGTGTTGCTGGTGATTATGTTGGCTTTCACAGAGTGTGCTTGTTTTCCTCTCCATTTTGGTTTTTCTCTCCACTTCAAGGTAGGAAACCTTGTTTCTCTCTTGTCCTTTGAATTTTGAGTGCTTTCAGAGGTCCATCAATGGCAATCATCTCCAAAACTATGTTTTGATCATAATTAACATATTGTGAAACTTGGAATTTGGAGTTCTGATCCAATGTGGAATGATAGTTTTATTTGTGGTATTTCTATTTGAGGATCATTAAGATCTAAACTCTTCATTTTGTGACCAATGAAGTGTGCTTGTGCATGATTGTTATTTGTACTTGAAAATTAATCTTTCTAGGATTTTATGGTTTTTATGAGCTTAAATATTTCTTTATGTTGCAAAATGTAATAGGGATCATTAAGGGATTTGTGCTCCTAGGTATGACACCAATTAAGTGCACTTGTTGCATGTATGTCTTTCTTTCAAAGTTACTTATTGATAGTGTGGATATGGTATTTTTGTTAGAATAACTAAGAGGGGGGGTGAATCAGTTATCCAGTGTCCCAAAACAAAATGTATAATTCAAGACAATTTCTTTACTTTCTGCTCATCGGTAAGCAATAATAACTCTCACTGTCTGTGCATTTACCAATTACCAGTCTAATACTTATAACATTTTACCGATCAAATCTACCATGTAACATGCAAAGTATGATAACAAACAAATATCACAATCAACACATAACACAAGAGATTTAAAGTGGAAAACCTGTAAAGGGAAAAACCACCTGGGACCAGCAACCCAAAATTGTTCACTCTTCTGAAGTGAGGTCAGGTAAGACCCAACCCTGTTAAAGGTTACAAACACACTATCAGGTGTGACCTTGTTAGAGGATTTTAGACTAGAAGTTATCATCCAACCAGCATTCACTGTGGGGTTGATAGGATAACAATGTTCATTCTATGAATGATACATCATAAGACTTTCAGAGTCCACTCAGTTAAGAGATTTAAACTATATACAATGGTTAAATATGTAACAGTAAAATGACCTGCCTTAATACAACTTCAATTGTAGATTATAGATCAATATTTAGTCCATAAAAATCCTTCTGATCAATAATTCACTTCAGATTCAATATTGTATCAACTTATTGTCCATCGGTAATAGCTCTCTATAGCTCTGTAACTATTTTGCAGCTCGGTTCTTACTAACCAGTATGATCAGAATGCATGAAAGCTTGTTCACATGAAATTCTTGCAGCTTCTTCTTCTTCCCGATATTTTACTAAAGAAATTATGTTCTCTTATATAGACAAGTAAATCATTTTCCTCTCCACCATTAGATTTTTCCCCTTAACCTCATTCATAGATTTTTCCACTTAAAAATTTCTTGGTACTTGTGTCAATAACACATTTCAATTTGCTCTGTTAGATCTTCCTTGAATTTTGTCAGCCGTTGATCTTTGTAACAAACATTATCTATTACCTCAATGTTATACTCTTGCCAACTCATCAATCTTATTGGCTAAATTGATCATTTAATTCATTCTGTCCTCCTTGATTAACAAAGATTTCATTGGTGAACACTGCTCAATTAATATTGCAATCGGTATACACTACACTCTGTTAGTGTATACTAAAAATGCTTCATTTACCAACAACACTGCTTTGTGTCTTTCAACTCTATACTTCATTATAGATGAATGCAACATAATAAAGTCAATATCATCAAGTCATAGACTCATCAATAAGTTACTCAATGTGTTCCTTATCCTCATCTATCATGTACATCTTTCCTCATGTAGATTTCTCTGTTCTTCATCTCTTTCACCTTTCAGATGTCTCGGTATAGTAACTTACAAGATAAGTGTTATCAAACTAGTTGACATCAATGACAACATAATATTGATTTAATCATATTACATATCTAATCAAAAACTTCTCAGTGATCATGTAATCACAGATCCTTCAATCAGATTCCAAATTAGTTGTAGTCCACCAATCTCTCCCTTTGGCATTGATGGCAACTCAAGTAATGTGAAATGTACCATACACATACCAAACATACATTCTACAACTTTATGAACAAATGTTGTATGTCGAATAGACTTAATATGTTTAATCACTATGTTACTAAACCAACATTAAGTAATACAACTTTACCTTTCTGTAGTTGTGATCTTTTTAGTTCTCCTGTTCTTGCTTCTGTTCTCTGTAACTGATATTCAATATCTGTCTCATTCAGATTGTCTCTCCCTTAGATAATTATCATCAGTGCTTGTCCCTTTTTCATTTCATATTGTTTATCTCTCCCTTTGATATCAATGCCAAAGAAACAAAAAAACAAGTAGCTTTGTAGTAGCCTAGTAACTCTCTATGGTGTTTAGTACTTCATCTATATCTCTATATACTTATATCTCATCGGTTTAAGTTCTCAAACTTAATCACAACCTTGAACAAGATTCAAAGTGTGAAGTATACTGCATCAACATGAATGATCTTCTAATAAAAGTAGGCTGATGCAACATCCAGATCACCTTAGTGATTGATAGATAGGGGACAGACCCCAAGTCTAGTCCTCAAGTATTCAAATGTGTCCTTAGATAGGGGCTTTGTAAAAATATCTACAAGTTGTTCTTTGGATGTAACAAATTCTAACTTAACTTTCTTCTCTTACACTTGTTCACTCAAGTAATGATACTTAATAGATATATGCTTTGTCTTAGAGTGCATCACAGGGTTCTTTGAAATATTAATAGCACTAGTGTTGTCGCAGTATATAATCACCGGATTAGTGATTACCTCATTCATTCCTTCCAACACTTGTTTGATATATGCAATGTTTGAATAGTTAGTAGCAGTAGCAACATACTCTGCTTCAGCTGTAGTCTAAGAAATACAAGCCTACTTTTTACTTGTCCAGGTTACTAGTCTTTCACCAAAGAAAAATGCTCCTCCGATGGTGCTTTTTCTATCATCCACATTTCTAGCCCAATCAGCATCAGTGTAAACTTTCAGTTCAAACTTCCCTTCCTTAGGATACCATAATCCATAATTCTCTATTTTCTTTAGGTATCTTAAGATCCTTTTTGTAGCTATCGTGTGTGATTCTCTAGGATTAGCAGAAAATCTTGCAACTATTCCTACAACATGTGCTATATATGGCCTACTGTGAACTATGTACATTAACTTACCAATCATGGATTGGTAAAGTGTCTAGTTTACCTTGGTAGTTTCATCCTCCTTTGTCAATTTGCATCTAGTAGCCATCGGTGTTCCTACAGGTTTAGCATCTTCCATGCCAAATGTCTTCAGTACTTCCTTTATGTATTTAGATTGTGTGATGAATATCCCATCACTCTGTTGAATCACTTGTAGTCCAAGAAAGAACTTAATCTCTCTGAACATAGACATTTAAAATTCCTTTTGCATTCCATCAGCAAATGCCTTGTAGAAAAGATCTGAGCCACCAAAGATGATATCATCAACAAATATTTTAGCAATGATAATGGTGTCATTAGTATCACCTTTCACATACAAAATGTTGTTTTCACTTGTTCTAACAAATCCAATACTTAACAAGTAAGTATGCAATCTTTCATACCATGCTCTCAGTGCTTGCTTTAGTCCATATAAGGCTTTATGTAATCTACATACCATGTCTTTATTGTCGGGATCAACAAATCCTTCAGGTTGTTCAATGTAGACTTCTTCTTCAAGTATACCATTTAAAAATGATGACTTCACATCCATTTGATCGACTTTGAATTTCTTATGTGCAACATATGCAAGTAGCATTCTAACTCCTTCTAATCTAGCAACAGGTGCAAATGTCTCACCATAGTCAATGCCTTCTTCCTATGCATATCCCTTGCATACTAATCTAGCTTTATTTCTTGTGAATTCACCATTTTCACTCAATTTATTCCTGTATATCCACTTAGTACCGATAACATTCTTATTTTTTGGTTAGGGTACTAAGGACTAGGTTTTGTTCTTTTCTATTTGCTTTATTTCCTCCTTCATTGCATTAACCCATTCTTCATTCTCTAATGCAACTTTCATAGTTTTAGGTTCAAATTCACAAATTAGACATGTACCTTGTCTTGTTTTGCTTCTAGTTTGCATTCCAGCATGTCTGTCTCCAATGATTTGTGTTTCAGGATGGTGTCTTCTAACAAAACTAGCCAAGACTTGATTTCTCCTTTCTTGTTCATCCTACTCTGGGTCATTCTCTTGTTCGGCAACTTCTCCATGTTCATCAGTTTGTGGTGCCTGTTGTACTACATTATTTCCCTGCTGACCGGTTGACATTGTCTACGGTGTCAATAGATACTCTGGATATTCAATGTAAGTGAATCTACCATAGTCTTCTAGTTCCTTTGTACTTTCCTCAGTGTACTTATCATCAAATTCATCAACACGAACATTATTACTTTCAACAATCTTATTTGTAGCCTTATTCAAACATTTGTATGCTTTACTTGTAGTGGAATATCCTAGAAATATCCCTTCATCTCCTTTAGAATCAAGCTTCCCATTTCTTTCATCTTTCAAGATAAAGCATTTACTTCCAAAAATTTTGAAATAACTTACAGTAGGTTTGTTTCCAAACCATAGTTCATAAGGTGTTCAATTGGAGTCCTTCTTCAGTTGTACTCAGTTAAGAACATATACAGCTGTACTGATAGCTTCCCTCCAATATGTCTGAGCAACATTTTTCTGTATCATCAATGTTCTAGCACATTCAATTATAGACCTATTCCTTCTTTCAGCAATGCCATTTTGCTGAGGTGTCCTTGGTGTCGATACCTGCCTTTTGATTCCATGCTCATTACAAAAGTTAGTAAATTCATCAAAGATGAATTCACCTCCTCTATCAGATCTTAAATATTTTATTTCCTTTCCAATTTCTTTCTCTACCTTAGCTTTATACCACTTAAACATTTTGAAGGCTTTAGATTTCTCTTTTAGGAACATAACAGTCATCAGTCTGGTGTAGTCATCAACAAAAAGAATAAAATATCTATCACCATAATAACTCTGAGTTCTCATAGGACCACATAGATCGGTATGAACCAACTCAAGTATCTTCTTTGTTGAATAGTCTTTTCTTTTAAAACTAGACTTAGTCATCTTACCTCTTTGACATTCATGGCACATAGCATGATCAGGTTTTGCTAAGTTAGGAAATCCTCTAATTCTTTTCTTTCTACTAATCTTGATCATGTTGTCAAAGTTCACATGGCATAACCTTTGGTGCCACAACCAAGCATCTTCATCCTTAATTAACAAACAAGAAGACTGATCCATATCAAGATAGAATAGATTACCTCTGGATTGTGTACCAGTTCTGACAAGTCTTCTTCCATCATCATAAATCTTCACCTTTTTGTTCTCAAAAGCCAGTCGGTGGCCTGAGTTGTTCAACTGAGCCACACTTATCAGATTATAGTTTAGTCCATCTACCCAGTATGCATTTTCACATTGTAATCTGTCATTGATCATCAGTGAGCCTTTACCTCTTACCATACAAGGTGCATCATTTCCCATTCTCACAGATCCTCCATTATATTCAACAAGATGATCAAACTTCTCTACATCATCGGTCATATGATGTGTGCAGCCACTGTCTATGATCCATGTATCATTTTTTCTTACTTTAGAGATCAAGGTTGTCTCTTCATGTTTCTCTTCCTCTTCTGAATCATCTTTCATAGCAACAAATATAACTTCTATATCATCATCAGAATCAGATTTAGTTTCAATATCTTCGGCTATGTAACATACCTTTTTTCCTTTTTCATCTTGGTTGTCTCTATTGTTGTGTCGGTAACCTCTGTTGACTCTTCTTCCATAGCTTCCATCAGATTGGTCTTTGGATCTATCATCATCTTTCTTCTGAGGACATCTAGCAGCGATGTGACCAACTTCTTTACAATTAAAGCATGCTAAAGGTAGCTTGCTTCTATACCTTCCTTTTCCTTTGGGAAATCTTCGAGCCATAAGTACTTCAAGCTATTCAAGTTTATCATCGGTATTGTCATCACTATCATAGTTCTTACCATTCCTGCTAGACTTTCCAATCTTCAAAGAAGACATGAAAGTGGATTCAACAGAAGGAACAACACTGTTATCAAAATTGTTTAATTCAAAGGTTGTAAGTTTACCAATCGGAGTGTCAAGAGTAAGGTTAGATGTAGCTCTTGTTTCATGAATTGTAGAAATCTTGATTGCATAAATTGGTAGAAAAGTTTTGAGAATCTTGCTTATCACTGTTTCATCATAAATTACTCCATCAGATGCTCTAATAGAATCTACCACTTCTTTTAGTCTATTTGAATATTGGACAATGTTCTCACCTTCTTTCATTCTCATATCATCAAATATGCCTCTCAGACTTTTAGCTCAGGCTCTTTTGACATTCAGATCTCCACTATAGATTTGTGCTAACTTATCCCACATTCCTTTGGTAGTTGTGCATGTCTTGATATCTTCAAATTCAACATCGATACAGGAAACAACAAGTTCCATCACAGTAACATTATGTTCATGCTTATCCTTCAGTTGATCAATAGTTAGGGGACCAGTGGGTGGTTGCATGTAGCCATTCTCCATCAGTTCTAGTGCTGAGTTCCCAAATCTAGATATGTGCAACTTCATTTTTCTTTGCCATACTACGAAGTTCTCTTTGTTCAGTTTCGGTACTTCCCTCTTATACATCTTGAGACCTTTATGCTTAAGTCCTTAAAACTCTGTTCCAAGAAACCAATGCTCTGATACCAATTGTTAGAATAATTGAGAGGGGGGGTGAATCAGTTATCCAGCGTCCCAAAAAAAATGTATAATTCAAAACAATTTCTTTTCTTTTTTCTCGTCGATAAGAAATAATAACTCTCACTGTCTGTGCATTTACCGATTACCAGTCTAATACTTATAACATTTTACCGATCAAATCTACCATGTAACATGCAAAGTATGATAACAAACAAATATCACAATCAACACATAACACAAGAGATTTAATGTGGAAACCCTGTAAAGGGAAAAACCACCTAGGACCAGCAACCCAAAATTGTTCACTCTTCTAAAGTGAGGTCGGTTAACACCCAACCCTGTTAAAGGTTACAAACACACTGTCAGGTGTGACCTTGTTAGAGGATTTTAGACTAGATTTTATCATCCAACCAGCATTCACTATGGGGTTGACAGGATAACAATGTTCATTCTATGAATGATACATCATAAGACTTTCAGAGTCCACTCAGTTAAGAGATTTAAACTATATACAATGGTTAAATATGTAACAGTAAAATGACCTGCCTTAATACAACTTCAATTGCAAATTATAGATCAATATTTAGTCCATACAAATCCTTCTGATCAATAATTCACTTTAGATTCAATATTGTATCAACTTATTGTCCGTCGGTAATAGCTCTCTGTAGCTCAGTAACTATTTTGCAGCTCGGTTCTTACTAACCAGTATGATTAGAATGCATGAAAGCTTGTTCACGCGAAATTCCTGCAGCTTCTTCTTCTTCCTGATATTTAACTAAATAAATTTTGTTCTCTTATACAGACGAGTAAATCATTTTCCTCTCCACCATTAGATTTTGCCGCTTAACCTCATTCATAGATTTTTCCACTTAAAACTTTCTCGGTACTTGTGTCAATAACATGTTTCAATCTTCTTTGTTAGATCTTCCTTGAATTTTGTCAGCCATTGATCTTTGTAACAAACATTATCTATTACCTCAATGTTATACTCTTGGCAGCTCATCAATCTTATTGGCTAAACTGATCATTTAATTCATTCTATCCTTCTCAGTTAACAAAGAATGTGTCAATGAATACTGCTTGGTTAATACTGCAGTCAGTATACACTAAAATCCGTCGGTGTATACTAAAAATGCTTCATTTACCGACAGCACTGCTTTGTGTCTTTTAGCTCTATACTTCATTATAGATGAATGCAACATAATAAAGTCAATATCATCAAGTCATAGACTCATCAATAAGTTACTCAATGTGTTCCTTATCCTCATCTGTCATGTACATCTTTCCTCATGTAGATTTCTCTATTCTTCATCTCTTTCACCTTTCAGATGTCTCGGTATAGTAACTTACAAGATAAGTTTGTCAAACTAGTTGAAATTAATGACAACATAATATTGATTTAATCATATTACATATCTAATCAGAAACTTCTTAGTGACCATGTAATCACAGATCCTTCAATTAGATTCCAAATCAGTTGTAGTCCAACAATTTTTGCATATTGGTTTAATGTTTTGGTATTGCAAGATCTTGTTGAGATCCTCCAATTTTGCATGGGGCTTAGCTCAATCCAATCCATTTGATTTGAATTAATGGACAAACAAGCATGTCCTCCCTTGACCATTGTTTTCATTAATGTGCTTTTATAGACATATTAGCTTGCATTTTTTAGTGTTGTTGCTTTTAATATATTTAAGTGGAATACACAAAGGAGTACCACATGATGAATGCTTCATTTAATGCATTGTTAAGGTGTAGTCTCATAACTATCCATTTCTAGTTCTTCAGACATGATTTTATAAATGTGTTTTGGTAGATGACTATATTGATCATGATTCTGTATGTATATACCCTAACCATCTTGTTATTATTGTTGCATTATGAAATTAAGTTAAATAATTCTACTTTGTTCAATGCTCTATTTCATCTTCAATTTATTTTCATTTTTCATTCATTTATAAAAACCAAGTGATAGGTACAGAATTAGAAATGGATAGTTCTGAGACTACACATATGATGATAAAGTGAGACTACACATATGCTGACATTAAATATGTTTGAAATAGCTTCTAGATTCGATTTTGTAGATATTTTTGGCATCAATGTTTACAATCACACTCTGTAATCCTTCATCAGGATGGAAGAGAGAAAAATGATTGAAAGAAAAGTCCATCATTTTGGTCTGTTGCAATCATTTTGGCCTCTTTCATCCTGATGATGGATCACAGAGTGTGATCCAAAACTATCTACACAATCGAATCCAGAAGCTATTTGAAACATTGATGGCAAAAATATCCACATATGATGATAAAAAATGAGCTATCCAATGATTGTTTACTATTCATGTTTGTAAACGCTCAATATTTTTGATGGTACTCCTTGGTGTATTCCATTTAAAAATAAAGAAGTTTTAGTTTTTCTATCATGTTTACTTTGTAGATACAGGATTGGCTATCTAACAATATAGAAAGTAATGGGAAGAATGAGCGGGATATGAGATGGTTGCTCATCGAATGTGGGGCACAAGGGTGTAGAGCGTGGATTTCCTTGCATTTTCTTATTTAATGGTGTTTTTTCACACCACCATTAGTTCATGGATATTGTTCTTCCCCAAAACTTCTAACTGATGCTATAGTTGTGTCATTATATTTTTTCTATAAATTTGTAATATCAACATAAATGAAACTTTTTCAATTTGTACTCATAGAATATAGTCAAATTGTTATATGAATGAACAAAAATAGTATGAATGAACAAAAATTTGCTTGATACAGTGCTGATGGCTATGATAAATGTCCCTATGTGTGACTGTGGTGATGGATCACGCTGCGTGTTGAAGACGTCACACACACGGGAAAATCCAAATCGTAAATTTTGGAGTTGCAAAAATAAGAAAAAGGTTGTTAATTGCACAATATTTAAATGTTTAAAAAGAATAAATATTAGTCATTATAGTGAGACTAACTTAGATTTGTATTGTAGGATGGCGGTGGATGTCATTACTTTCAGTGGGCCAATGACACCTCGTCGCTATCTACATCATCTACACGTTCTCCACATATACCTGTTGTGGATGACGAGTGCAAGTCTTGCAAAGCACTCGAGAAAGCTATTACAAAAGCAGAGGCTATCTATAAAGTCAATGACATGTTTTTATGATGTTTACTTTGTGCAACAATCGTACTATTTAGTTGGGTCATTTGTTGGGTCATTATGCAAAAATAGATATATATATATATATGGACTAGATGACTTATTTATATTTTGATGTGATATCGAGCAATGCTATAATTATTTTCTTGTTATAATATTGTTTATGATAATGTATAAAATTATTAAAAAAAGTTAAGTTTACTGTTCACAATATTGAAAAAACAATATTAAATTTTATTTATGATTTACTATATAAAAATATAAATTAATAAAAAAAAACTATAAATAAAAAATGGACAAAAAAAATAAAATATTAAATTAAAACATTATATAATAATTATAAAAACTTAAATTTTCTTGTCATATTCTAGTTCCAACTGAAAATGTAGAACCAAACATAGAAAATGGATAATGTAATTCCAATTCCAATTTGAAATTGCAAACCAAACACATAAATAGGAATTTCTCACTTCCAATTCCAATTTCGAAAATGGCAACCAAATGCAAAATATGGATTGTCTCAGCCATCTTCTGGGTCAACCAAACGGTCCAAACTATCTTACAAATATACAAAACTAGAATTTCAAAATTTGATTTTGACATAATCAGGTTTTGACTCAAATTCCAATTCTGCAAACAAACATGGCCTAACCAAAAAAATTTATCATTTGCCACATGTGCACCATGTCAGCATCTAAGGTGTGCAAATTGGAACATTTTGGTGTGTTGATCGAGATGTGCACTAGCCCACCTCATCAAGCTTCTCATGGTAGTGTGTAAAACCGTGATGGTGGTCGCGTGGAATTGGATCAGGTGGCCACCATTCAAATGATCTTCTCTACATTTTTGAGTTGTCACCATATGTCCCTCTTCCTCGTAGTGGCATTAACTGTGCATTAGTTCACCTGACTTCCCTCTCAATTTTCCTAATTTTTGAGCACAAACACATTGAATACACTTGTCTTCTCACCATTCAAGCTCTCCTTTGTTCCTTTATACCTTTGTCTCTTGTGTATTCTCCAGTCATGGGAACATTGTGTACCAAAACGTGTTCTCTTGAAAACCATTACTGGTTCTATTGTAAACTAGAGCATGCTTTATATAGTTAGCACTCTTAATGGGTTTTATGCAATGGCCACACTCCTTTATAGTGGTGATTCTTTGGGCATGTTATTCTTGCTTCGTGGTTTGAGGTATGTTTTTTCCAATTTTAAGATGTTATTTTTTTCATACTCTAGTTTCAAGATGCCACTTGCATTATGCAACTATTTCTTCCCTATTTCAACTTGTAGGCTCGCAGATGAGGGTTTAAAGGCGAGGACACACAAGATGATTTCAAAAAATTTCCATTCCAAGTATTCAAGCTAGGTGATGATAAGTCAAGGGAATCATGGCGGACATTAGAAAAATTCTTTTTGGGCTCAACCTTTTTGTATCAACCAAAATTTCAGGGAAGTAAATAGAGTCATGGATATTATGGAAGCTATGAGGTTGTTGGAAGGTACCATAAGTTGAAGGAATATAGATTGTCTTCGGCACCAAGTTAAAACTCTCCTTATAGGAGAGAGTAATTTGGATTGATGGAAATAGGAGCCAAAATTAGAGGCATTTGGTGCCTCTTGTTAAGCATGATTTTGTCACTTAGCAAGGAAAGAGTGGACATTTTTAGGTCAACCCAGGGGTAGCATTCAACTTTGGTGGGAAAAAAATTAAATCATATGACAAAGCACAAAGAGGTTGACAAATTGTATAGTTATGTGGCAAAGTACCCAAGTGGCAGCATGGTGTGATAAATTGTGTTTGGTAGGTACCATGTGAGAGTGGTGTAGTACACTCGTAAGATGAAATGGCATCACCTTTTAGGGATTACAAAGCGTGTTGTAATATTTTTCAAGGGTACGTAGCAATTTTGTGAAAGATTTTATAATATGTGCCTCATTTATTTTTCCTATTGAGATGGGTTGTTTGCATGAGTGAATGGTCATGAATTGGAAAGGAAAAAATAAGGGCATATAGATTAATAATTACACTTATTTCGATGACTTATTTACAGTGATTTCCTTTCATACTACTATCAATGCAAAGTTTGAACTTTTTGAGAGCTTAAATACTATATTAGTTGAGAGAGACCTAATAGGCGGGGAAAGGGTAAGAATATAACCTAACAAGCATGATGAATTTGTTGGAAAAATGGTCAGCGCTCCCCTTGGGATTTGTGACATGGTTTAACAACCTCCTATGTCTTCTATAAGTCTAGTGGTTGTATCGGGCATTAACAAGTCGATCTTTTGGTGCAACAACAACCACTACTTGTAACAAGTGGTATCAAAGCTTGGTCACAGGTGGGTATGTGCAAGATCATGAGGGGCCAAAAAGTGGTGATGTAAAAAAATCCACTTTTCAATCGTCCAAAAGTGCATGAAAATGTATGTTGACTTTTTAGTAGGCATGGGTGTCAGTACACCTAGGCAAACTTGACACCAAAGCAAAAGCCTAATCAGGTACCCGATTTTGCCGAGTATGAAAAAATGGTAGGAATATATGAAAAATTTGAACTTTTTGAAATTGGGGAAATCGGGTACCCAATTTTGCCAAGTATGAAAAAATGGCGGGAGTATATGAAAAAATTGAACTTTTGTATATAATGTTTAAATATGTATTATATATATAATTATATATTAATTTATATATTTTATATTATAATATCTTAGGGGTTTTAAATTGTATGTCATATATATTTTATATTATATAAATATATGTACAAATTATATATATATATATATATATATATATATATATATATAATGTTTAACGGGTATTAAGGGGTATTATGTAAATTTTTTAATATATATTATATATATAATTATATATTAATATATATTTTATATTATAATATCTTAGAATGTTTAAATTGTATGTCATACATATTTTAGATTATAATATTTTATATTAATATATTTTTTTATATTAATATGTATTGTATATAAATATATTTAACGAACTTATATTATATTTATATGTACAAATTATATATATATATATATATATATATATATATATATATATATATATATATATATATATATATATATATATATATATATATATATATATATATATATATATATATATATATATATATATATATATATATATATATATATATATATATATATATATATATATATATAACGTTTAAGGGGTATTATGTAAATATTTTATATATTTTTTAATATGTATTAGAGATATAATTATATATTAATATATATTTTAAATAATAATATCTTATATATATATATATATATATAAACTTTATAGATCATAATATTTAAATTGTATGTTGAAAGGGGTTACTGAGACTTCCTAAGGGTCCTAGTATGCCTTATCACGCGTTAGGACCCCTAGGAAGTCCCCATGACCACTTTTGACACATTGGAATGCTCGAGTGTGTTTGAAGGCGTCACTTCAGACACACTCGAGCATTCTAATGTGTCAAAAGGAGTCATGGGGACTTCCTAGCGGTCCTAATGTGTGTCTAAAGGGGTCGCTTCGGACACACTTAGGAATTCCAATGTGTCAAAAGGGATCATGGGAACTTCCTAGGGGTCCTAATGCATGATAAGGTGTACTAGGACCACTAGAAAGTCCCCATGACCCATTTTGACACATATGAACCCTCCAGTGTGTCTGAAGGAGTCGTACAACCCCTTCAGAAACACTTGAGGGTTTAGATGTGTCAAACAGGGTCATGGGGATTTCATAGGGGTCCTAGTATGCCTTATCACATGTTAAGAACCCTAGGAAGTCCCCATGACCCCTTTTGACACATTAGAATGCTCAAGTGTGTCTTAAGGGGTTGTAGGACCCCTTAAGACACACTTGAGCATTCCAATGTGTCAAAATGGGTCATAGGGACTCCCTAGGGGTCCTAGTACACCTTATAATGCATTAGGAACCCTAGGGAGTCCCCATGACCCCTTTTGATAGATTGGAATGATCAAGTGTGTCTTAAGGGGTCTTAGGACCCCTTAAGACAAACTTGAGTGATCCAATGTGTTGAAAGGGGTCATGGGGACTCCCTAGGGGTCAAAATGTGTAATAGGACCCCTAGGGAGTCCCCATGACACCCTTTGACACATTGGAATGCCCAAGTGTGTCTTAAGGGGTCCTAAGACCCCTTAAGACATACTTGAGCATTCCAATGTGTCAAAAGGGCTCATTGGGACTTCCTAGGGTTCCTAACACATAATAAGTAGTACTAGGACCCCTAGGCAGTCCCCATGACCCCTTTTGACACATTGGAATGCTCAAGTGTGTCTTAAGGGGTTGTAGGACCCCTTCGAACACACTTGAGTGTTCCAATGTGTCAAAAAAGGTCATGGGGACTCCATAGGGGTCATAATATGCCTTATCATGTGTTAGGACCCCTAGGAAGTCCACATGACCCCTTTTCATAGATTGGAATGCTAATGTGTGTCTTAAGGGGTCCTAGGACTCCTTAAGACACACTCTATCACTCCAATGTGTTAAAAGGGGTCATGGGCACTCCCTAGGGGTCGTAGTATGCCTTACCACCCGTTAGGACCCCTAGGAAGTCCCCATGACCCCTTTTGACACAATGGAACACTCAACTATGTCTTAAGGGGTCGTAGGACTCCTTAAGACACACCTGAGCATTCCAATGTGTCAAAAGGGGTCATGGGGACTCCCTAGGGGTCCTAGTATGTCTTATCATGCATTAGGACTAGTAGGGAGTCCCCATGACCCTTTTTGACACATTAGAATGCTCAAGTGTGTCTTAAGGCATCCTAATGACACATTGGAATGCTCAACTATGTCTTAAGGGGTCCTAGGACCCCTTAAGACACACTTGAGCATTCTAATATGTCAAAAGGGGTCATGGGGACTCCCTAGGGGTCCTAGTATGCCTTATCATGCATTAGGACCCCTAGGGAGTCCCAATGACCCCTTTTGACACATTGGAATATGCAAGTGTGTCTTAAGGGGTCTTACGACCCCTTCAGACACACTTGCAATTTACAATGTGTCAAAAGGGGTCATGGGGACTCCCTAGGGGTCCTAATACACATTATCATGTGTTAAGACCCCTAGGGATTCCCCATGACCCCTTTTGACACATTGGAATGCTCAAGTGTGTCTTAAGGGGTCCTAGGACCCCTTAAGACACACTTGAGCATTCCAATGTGTCAAAAGGGGTCATGGGGAATCCCTAGGGTTCCTAGTATGCCTTATCACATGTTTGGACCCCTAGGAAGTCCCTATGACCCCTTTTGACACATTGGAATGCTCAAGTGTGTCTTAAGGGGTTGTAGGAAACCTTAAGACACAATTGAGCATTCCAATCTATCAAAAGGGGTCATGGGGAATCCCTAGAGGCCCTAGTATGCCTTATCATGTGTTAGGACCCCTAGGGAGTTCTCATAACCCCTTTTGACACATTGGAAATCTAAAGTGTGTCTTAACCAATCTTAGGACCCCTTAAGACAGACTTGAGCATTCCAACATGTCAAAAGGGGTCATGGGGACTCCCTAGGGGTCCTGGTATGCCTTATCACACTTTAGAACCCCTAGGAAGTCTTGATGACCACTTTTGACACATTGGAATGCTCAAGTGTGTCTTAAGGGGTCCTATGACCCCTTAAGACACACTTGAGCATTCCAATGTGTCAAAAGGGGTCATGGGGACTCCCTAGGGGTCCTTTTGCCACCTGTGGGGTGTGACTCTTCACTTCCCATTAAGGCTCTTCACTTTTTTGACAAATAAACATGGAATTATTTAATCAAAGAGTAGAATTTATGTCACATGTGAGGTGTGACTAGTTTTAAAATTTTGAATAATTAAATTCAAATAGAAAGATGTCCACTCAAATAATTAAATAATGATATTAATTCCTTTTTTGATGTGTAATTAGCTAAAGGGGTAGATTTAATTTAATTTAAAGCACCTAGGACTTTGGAATTAAATTAATTTATCATAGGGATAATTTAGCTAATATAAGTCAAAGACTTTTAGGAATTAATTTAGCATTTGATTATTGCAATTTAGGGTCTTTGCAACTGACATCAAGTCAAATAAAGTCAAGTAGGAGAGAGAAAATTACCTAGTGAGATAGGACTTTGATGACATAGAATTGAAGAAATACACCAAAATTGCCTGAAATAAATAGGTGCCAATTATGGGGTATTATATTTGCCCCTCTTTGAATTGATGTGTGAATAGTGCATTGATTCAAAGAATAGTCTAAAGTGACAGATGATGAGAATTTCTGAAGTCCAAGTTAGATTGTGAACACAACGGTCTTAGAAGAGAACTGGAATCAGGGTTAGATTGCCCCAATACCAATTGATGAAGATGTAGATTAAGGACTATCTCCAGAATTAGGGTTAGATTGCCCCAATACGAAGCTTAGCCCTCCGAGACCTAGGTTAGATTGCCCCAATACCTAAAAGATTTCAAGAATCCTCTCCAAAATGAAGCTTGATTCTCGAGGATCTGAGTTAGATTCCTTAGATACCTAAAAGATAGATGATGAGATAAGCAGATGTGAGACACCAAGATGCCCCAATTAATGAAAATTGATGATTTAGATCAGACTGATTCAAGAATTGATTTGACAAGATTCAATGATGCAATCATCCTAACCCCTCGAGAGTGAAATTGAAAGATGACATGTCAGAAGATGATTGATAGCAAGAGGTTGTAGATAAGGATAAGATCAAAGATCTAGAAGATAAAGAAGATCAGAAGTAGTTTGAAGTGATCCAAAGGTCCTATTGACCATGGTTGACCATGGTTGACCAAATTTGACTAGAGTTGACTTTGATGAAAAGAGCAAAGATCTCAAGAACATGATGCAAAGATGAGGATCTGGCAAGAAAATGATGGCAAAAGGCTGACTGCACCAGCGTTCGATCCCAAAGGGGTCTTAGAATTTAAAACATGATTTCGAGCTATGTAGAGATGTCAAATTTCAATTTTGATCCTGAAAACTTGTACAA
The DNA here is from genome assembly GCA_027943335.1 of Chamaecyparis obtusa. Classification (NCBI taxonomy): domain Eukaryota; kingdom Viridiplantae; phylum Streptophyta; class Pinopsida; order Cupressales; family Cupressaceae; genus Chamaecyparis; species Chamaecyparis obtusa. The sequence goes on along the minus strand of BSBK01003750.1, from coordinate 478,907 downwards.
CCATAATGAAACTGGGACTAAAGATTAGAACCTTTGATGAAGACAATTAAGAGAGCAAATAAGATATCGTCTCAAATTCAAGTTGAGAATGCAAATGCAAGCCTAGAAAATGCAAGCCTAAGATAAAGGTACAAACCCTAGGACTTGGTTGTTGGACTCACCATATTTATCATCATAGAGCCATTTAAGTTTAGAAAATTGCAAGATGTCATACAATCATCACTAATATCACTATCATGAGAATATGAATATGACATAAGTCTTAGGTTTGTCAGAATAAGATGTAAGCATTAAGACATAAGAAGCCAGAATGACCAGAACACCTATTCCTTTTGATCTAGCAAGTTAACATAAGCATTAGAGTATAGATGCTAGAATGACCTGAATGTTGCTTGCGACAAACACACCAAACATGCAGGAGTTCCTTCTTTTGCCAAAGATTGCTTGCAGTGACCCCTACATTCACTTAATAGGATGAGCATTTACAATTTCACCAGTAGCAAAAAGAAGTCACTCAAAAGACAAGGAGAAGAACCAACCTCACCAAAGTGTTCATATAAAAGGATTCAAGGTACACATCACCATCCAATATGAGATGGAGGCTCTTACAGATGGACACTCCTCTTATATGAATTCTTTGAATCATTGGAACTAAACCGACAAACAGAAAGCAAAGAAAAAGAAAAGAAAAGAAACAAGCACTCAAAGAAAACAAAGCTCAACATGCCTCAAAGGAACACACATTTAGTTTTAGTTTTAGTTTAAGCTCATGTTCAAGTGGATTGAAGTCAATTCGGAAAGATAACATTTGAAGTCTCAACAAGATAACGACAGTAGGCAGACACAGTGAGAATCACTGGTGACCATCGCAAGAGATAAAGTCTCAAGAAAATATCAGGAAGCTAACAAAGTATCAGCAAGAAAACACAGTGAGAACCACTGGTGACCGATACGAGAGAGATCCTCAAAGTGAGAAATCTCATAGATACTAGCGAAACATCAGTAGGTAGATGCAGTGAGAACCACTGGTGACTGATGTAAGGGAGAAATCCCGAAGAAGAGAGATCAAATGAAAGCTAGGTATTAGTAGGCAAGGATAGTGGGAACCACTGGTGATCAATACACAAGAGATTCTCAAGGAGAGAAATCTCTTAAGTAGCTAGGCATCAGCAGGCAGACACAGTGAGAACCACTGGTGACCGATGCTCAAAAAGAGTTTCTGAAAGCAATAGGACAATGCCCCCTAGACCAGACAGATGCCCCCAAGTGTGAACCAGTTCCAATCTATGAAGAGTCAAGAAAAATCTTGAAGACACTGAAAGCAAAGGCATGAGCTAGCAAACTAAAGCAGGAAACAAAGGAAGCAAACTAAAGCAAGAAACTAAGAGCCAAGTGACGCCGAAAGAAGATGCTACTTCAGGAAAACAAGAGGTGCCTGTTTACCAGGTTTTCACCATCTTGGCAGAGATTCTATTTTTGCTACCATGACGCCTATTTACCAGGTTTTCATCAATGGCACATTTTTTTTCTTTTTCAATTTTTTTGTATTTTTCTCTTTTTTGCTTTTTTTTTAATTTTTTGAATATCTCATTTTTTAATTTATTTTTTTGAAATTTTCTATTTTTTTGAGTATTATCAAGATGCCTGTTTACCAGGTTTTCACTAGGATAATAGATACATCAAAGCACCTATTTGCTAGGTTTTCACTAAGATGATCATTTTTTCAGGACATTTTGCAATTTTTAGGATTTTTTGCAATATATCAATTTTTAGGATTTTTTCTCAGGATCAATAAGTATGTACATGAGCACATAGAGAATGTCAACTATAGAACTTCTTCAGATGAAGAGCATTGATAGGCTCTTTGAGTTTCTCTCCTTTAGTGGTGGAGAGGCGGTAAGCACCAGATCCAAATGCTGCAGTAATAATGTATGGACCAAGCCAGTTTGGTTCAAACTTTCCTTTTTGGGCTCTCTGCTACTGATTCTTGGGGTTCTCCCTCAAGATGAGGTCACCCACTTGGAATTCCCTTTGTCTGACTTTCTTGTTATATGTTTTTGACATTCTCTTTTGATATGCTTGAAGATGATCAAACGCCACCCTCCAATGTTCATCTAATAGTTCAAGCTCTTGTAACCTAGATATTTTGGTATCTTCATCAGTGATGAGGCCCTTTAGAGAAATTCACAATCTCAGAATCTCGACCTCAATTGGCAATACTACTTCTACCCCATAGACTAAGGCAAAAGGAGTGGCTCCCGTTGGTGTTCGGATACTTGTTTTGTAAGCCCACAAAGCCAGATTAATCTAGAGATGCCAATCTCTACTAGATTTATGAACTGTTCTATGCAAAAATTTTAGGATTGTCTTATTAGAAGCTTTCGCTTGTCCATTACCCTGAGGATAATAGATAGATGACCAATGTTGAATGATATTGAATTTAGTGCATAAGTCTTTTAGATCCTTGTTCTTGAACTGTCCCCATTGTCAGTGATAATAGATGAAGGTACACCATATCTGCAAATAATATAGTTCAAAATGAACCTAGCAATAGTTTTTCCATCAGCTACGGTCAGAGGGACTACCTCGACCCATTTGGTAAAGTAATCTGTAGCAGTGATTATGAATTTATGTCCTCTTGAAGAAGAAGGATGTATCTGACCAACCAAGTCAAAAGCCCATTGTTGAAATGGCCAAAAACTAATGAGAGGACTAAGCTCTTTAGCATGAGCATGGATTAGATTCCCTTGATATTGACACTGCTTGCAAGTCTTGACATATTGGACAACTTCTTTTTCCATATCTAGCCAGTAGTATCTAGCTCTAATAAGTTTACGAGCTAACGTCAGACCACTCAAATGAGAGCCGCAAATACCTTTGTGTACCTCAGCTAACGCATGTTTGGACTCATTGGGTTCTAGACACCTAAGGAGAGTACCGTCTAGACCTTGTCTATACAAGTCATTTTCTATGAGGACATACCATGAAGCAGTATGAATGAGGTGACGTTTCTCATTCTGGGTATAGGTGTCGGGGATAATTTGGTCCTGAAGATAAGAGTAAATATGGTGGTAGTGAGATGAGTCATGTCCAATGACTGAATAGATCATCTTGGATTCAAGATTGTCATAGGTAGGGTAGCATAATGTTTCCACTAGGAATTTGTGCCTGAAGTCATTTTCTGGCATTTGTAATATTGAGGCCAAAGTAGCCATAGCATCAGCCGCCTTATTATCTATTCTTGGAATCTGCTGGAAGGAAATGTGTGCAAATTATAACTTGAGATCATCCACCATTCTTTTGTAAGGTATTAGCTTGTCATCCTTTGTTTGATATACATTATTAACTTGATTAATGATCAATTGAGAATCTCCAAAGACCTTGAGCTCATCTATACGCCATTCAAGGGCTAATTTCATACCATTGATAAGAGCCTCATATTCAGCTATGTTGTTGGTGCAAGGAAACATCATTTTGTAGGCCTTAGGCAATGAATAGCGTTGAGGTGTTATAAATAGAATACTTGCACCCGATCCTTGTTGAGTGAATGATCCATCAAAGAACATGCTCCAAGACTGATGTGTGAGATGCATAATGGAGTCATTTGGAAATTCAATGCTCAAAGGCTGGTGATCATGTAGAGGAGCCTCTTCCAATTGATTAGCAATCACTTGTCCCTTAATAGCTTTCCTTTCCACATATTCAATATCAAACTCACTGAGGATCATGACCCATTTAGCTAATCTACCTATGAGGGAAACCTTGCTTAATAAGTATTTTAGTAGATCAATTTTTGCAATAAGCTTTGTAGTGTGAGCCAACATATAATGTTGCAATTTTTGTGATGCAAACACTACAGCTAGACAAGCTTTTTCAATAGTAGAGTAGTTCATTTCATAGGACACCAATGTTATGTTGATGTAATAAATAGCCCTCTCTTTATTGTTCTGATCTTCTTGAGCTAAGAGAGCACCCAAAGATGTACTTGTGGCTGAAATATACAGTATAAGCGGCTTCCCATGAATAGGAGGCATCAAAATTGGTGGATTGGCAAGATATTGTTTTATTTCACTGAATCCCTTGTCACATTCCTCGTTCCATTCATAGGTGACACATTTATGTAGAGTTTTAGTGAACAGCTGTGACTTATCTGCTAGCTCTGAAATGAACCGCTAAATGGATTGCAACCTTCCTTGTAGACCTCTCATCTGACTTATGTTCTTAGGAGGAGGCATGTCCATAATAGCTTGAACTTTTTCTAGATCAACTTCTATGCCTTTGGCTGAGATAATGTAACCCAAGAGTTTTCCAGAAGTGACTCCAAATGCACATTTCTTGGGATTAAGTCTAAGGCTAAACTGTTCCATGCGATCAAGGATGGGACCCAAATCTTCAAGGTGAGTTCTTCACTGCATACTCTTGGCTAAAGTATCATCCACATAGTCCTCCATAGTTTTATGCATCATATCATGGAAAATAGTAGTAACAGCTCTCTGATAAGTTGCTCCAGCGTTCTTAAGCCCAAAAGGCATAACATTCCAGCAGAAAGTGCCCCAGGCACATGTGAAGGTGGTTTTTTCTTGATCTTCTAGCACAATTTTAATTTGATTATAGCCAGAGAAGCCATCCATCAATGAGTACATCTCATATCCTGTTGTCATGTCTACTATTATATCAATATTAGGCAATGGGAAATCATCTTTTGGACATGCCTTATTGAGATCTTTGAAATCTGTACATACACGAATGGATTTATCATGTTTAGTAAGTGGAACAATGTTTGAAATCCATTTGGCATAATCAATTGCTCTTATAAAACTATCTTTAAGAAGCTTTTCTAGTTCAACTTTAACCAAAAGTGCCACATGAGGGTGCATATTTCAAAGCTTCTGCTTAACAGGTTTGACACCCGGTGCAATGGACAAATGATGCATGATTAGATTGGAATCCAATCCAGGCATATTAGAATAACCCCATGCAAAATTTATTCTCTTTCTTTGGAAGAATCTAGTGAACTCTTCTTTTTCTTCAGCAGACAAACTATGCTAAATGTATAATCTGTGGAGTAGCCTTCGTGCCCAAATTCACTAGTTGTGTCAGCTCAATCAAAACTGATGATCTTTCTTGAAAATGGCTTGGTAGAGTATCAAGTATCTCATCCTTGGGCACCTCAGAGAGGTTTTCACCCTCAAATACATCTTTTATTTTTACTATTTTTGGCTCTGATACTGCCACAATGTGGTTTTCACCATCAGAGCCCTTATTTTTTCTTTTTTTAATTTTTTAACTAAGATACTTGATATCCCCCTCTGTCATGCTGACATTGTATTCGCTAGTGGAAGACATTACAGGTTCAATAGCATGGAGGTAACAGGCTAGTTCATAATCATTTTGGAACGTAAGGACTTCATTTTATGCGAGAGGGGAGTTCCAGTTTATGAGATCAAGATGGTGGAGTGAAAGGGAAGTAGTGGCTGGTTCAACTGCATTTACAGTATAACCCTCAAAAGCACTGATGAGCAAGTCAAGACCTAGAGCGATCTCATCCAAAGGATTGTTTGAATCCCTATGAGATCCTACGTCGGAAGTGGAAGACAAGTCAACATCTACAGCATCAAATTTGTGTGTTTTAGCGCCAAACCCTTCACCTGCTTCAAGGAGTCTTTCATACACATGAACAGTATCTATGTCCACATCAAAAGTGGCATCAGAAAAAGAGTTGAACTCATATTCATGTGAGTCCATACTTGATGTAGGAATTTCATTAGCAGCATCATCAGTCTCATTATTATCCCTTGTGGCATTGATAGCTTGCTGAAGTTGTTCTTCTTCATAGTACTTTTGAAAATATGGTGGCCTATATCATTCACCTGTAAAATTGGGATCATCATTTAGCATTTCTTTCCATTCCTCATATGTAACTTGATGCACTGAAGAGGTTTTATCAGAATCAGCCTCAGAACAAGTGTCAGTATCAGTCTCTACCATATGAATAGGTATGATAGGCCCATCAGGTTCAGTAAGGAGTGCTGCAATATCCAGAGGGATAGGATATGGAAATGTATCCTCATCAAAACTATTCTCTGGATTCACCTCTAGAGTGGTATCTTCAATTTCTTGTTCATGTTTAGGTTCAGGCTTAGGATCAGGCGCAGGGGCCAACATAAATTTCTTGGTCTCCAAATGAAAGGGAGTCTTTTTAAAGCCTAAGCCACTAGTATCTTTTGTGCGGCGGCCTGTAGCTTCAATAGGTTTTAGCAAGTCATTATCATTTTTTCCTATGGGACCACTCCCCTTATAACTGAAGCACTTCATGATCTTGAAAGCTTCACTATATGGCTCTTGCTCTAAATCTGGAGTGGTTGTTTCAGCTATCTCTTTTTCTTTGTAGATCCAAGCTCTAATAGCTCTTTCTTCATCCTCATCTTCTAAAGGTATAGAGGCCCTCACAAAGGCACCATCATAAACTATTTGAGGAAGAGCATTAGGGACTTTGTTGTCTTCAGAAGGTCTCCCATAGGAATGTGGAGAAAAAGGTAAAGCAGCAAGAGATAGCATAGATTCCATTCGGTATTCTCCCATGCCTCTATCGTCAAGTCTCAAAGTTTGTTCCATCTCTTTTAGCTTAGCCTCATAGAACTTAGTGGATTCCCTATTTGTTGGAAAAAAACTATCTGTAGTTTGTGTAAGAGTATTGCAAGAGAAGTTGGTGTTTGCAGGTACAGTGACTTCCACCCCATGAAATGGGAACTTGATGCATTGATGGTATGTGGATGGAACAGCCTACATCTCATGAATCCAAGGCCTACCCAACAAGACATTGTAGGCAAGAGGAATATCAAGCACTTGGAAAGTAACATCTCTCTCAACAGGACCTACATGGATAGGTAGAACGACTAAGCCCTGAGACTTGCACTCTTCCTCATCATAAGCTTTTATGGTAATCTTTTTGCAGGAGTCTATGCAATCCTCATCATAACCTAGCTAAGTGAGCAATTTAGTAGAACAAATGTTAAGACCAACACCATTATCAATAAGCACATGATGGACATGTTTGGGACCTATCATAACCTCTATGTGCAAACGAGCATTATGTGGGTGGCTCAAGGAATGATCATCTTCTTCAGAGAAGGACAAATAATGTGGCAAAGTTAAATGACCCACCATAGATTGGAACTGGTTAAGATCAAGATCCTTGGGAATGTTTGCCTTAGCGAGGGCTTTATCCAAAATCTGCCTATGAGTAGGCGAGATTTTCAACAACTCAAAAATAGTAATCTGAGCATTGGTTCACTGGAGTTGATCTAAGATACTATAACTAGCAACGCTAGATATAGGAGTCGATTTGGAAGCTTTTTTGGTAGGACCAGTGGTAGTCTTATCTATCGTTTGTTTTAGAGCAACCTTATATGTTCTTTGTTTCAAAGTATCCTTGTCTACAGTTTGCTTCAGAGGATTGGGACCTTTCAAAACAACTCTTCCATGTGATCGAGTGACAATATTTGCACAATCTTGAGTTTGTTCAGATTCAGATGAATGAGATGTAGAACTATGCAAGATGAAAGGAGTTCTAGGCTTGGGAGCATCACCACTCCCCTTAAAAGTGATCATATCACAATACTCAACTCCCATAGGTTCAATCATGTTAATGACATTATCAGTAGAAGTGTAAGTGTAATTCACCTTAGCGTTGTTGTTCTTAGCTGTGGAAGACTCTCCTTTCTCATGAGGAGGAAAAGGATCCTTAAATTCCTGATGATCAGAATTCTTATTATGACCATCCACAACAATGTCACCACTGTCAATCAAATCTTGGACTTTATGTCTCAACTGAAGACAAGTGGACGTCTTATGACCAATATTTTGATGATAGTCACAATAATCATTGTCATTCCACCAGTGAGGTCTTGGTTGTGGGTCATAAGTTCACTTTTCCAAAGGAGTAAGAATCTGCTTTTGTATGAGAGTTTTAAAGACTACATCAAGAGGCTCTCCCAAAGAGGTGAAATCACACTTGGGTCGAGGAGCCCAAGGTTTGTTCCTAGAAAATCTTGAACTTTGTTGATTATCTGTTGTAGTCTTTTCAATAGCCTTAGCCGCTTGTATGCTAGAAGTAAGATTAAAGACAAGCTTTGAAGGCTTTGCGGTGACATTATCAACCACTCCATCATTTACCACCTCTCTATTCTTGTTTACAGACTTCCCTTTATCCTTGTTCATTGAGAATCCTTGTTTATTATCTTTATTCAGAGTTAACTCTCCCTTTTTAACCATAAAGGCTTCTATCCTCACAGCCTATTTGATCATGTTGTCAAATGTCAAAGGACCCTGTAGTTGTACTTGATATCCAAAGTCTGGGAGAAGATTGTCCAAAAAGATATCAAGTTTCTCAGATTCAGGTAATTTATGAGGATACTTTGTACAAAGTTGTCTCCACCTTTGGAGAAAAGACAAGAAAGGTTCTCCCTGTCATTGTTTCAAATTACACAAGTCATGAATGTTAACAGGGTGTTGAATATTGTGAGAATAATGCTGAAGAAAAAGATTGGAAATCTCGTCAAAAGTTTTAATACTGGGATGTAATCGACAAAACCATTCCATAGCTAGCCCACCCAAGCTATGGGGGAAGAGTCTCATAAGAAATGTTTGATCGTGCATGAATTCCAAAGATAGGGCACCAAACTCCCTTAGATGATCTTGAGGATTAGTTATACCCATGTACTTGTCATATTTGGGTAACTCTACTCCTCTTGGAAAAGGAGGCATGTGAACATTCTTATCAAAAGGAAAAGGACATATACTCTCCAATGTAAATTGTTGCATGGGCTTATCCTTTTCTTTTGTCAGTTGAATAATTTGATCTTGCTTACTTTGAATCATCTTTTGTAGCTTAGCGGTTTCAGTTTCTTCTTCTTTAGCTCCAATAGTTTCCACTTGGAAATTCGGGGGTAGTTTGGCTCCTTGTTTAGCCAACCCAAGAAAATAATTTTCCTTATCTTCCAAAAGAATGATTTCCATCATTTTAATGAGACTCTTGTTAGCCTTCATAGCATTTATATCATTCTGAGTAATTACATCATCCTCGTTACCAAGAATCTCATATATGCTTGGTATTTGGTCTTGTTGATCATCTTGATTTTGATCATCAGGAGGAGGGCGATAGTTATGTGCTGCTTGTTGATCATCTTGAGTTTTGTTGTGAGATTGATCATCATTATGAGACTGATTGTGATGAGTCTGATTTTGGTCATGAGAAGATTGACCATGGTATTGATTATGAGTTTGGCCATATTGGCCTGATTGAAGGTCAAATGGGTTCTTGGTTCCCATCTTGTCAAGATGGATCTGTGCTGCAATCGAAGCTTCAGTAAAGTGATGAGAACGATGTCAAAAAGGTGTAGCCAATGTAACCTTTGGTGTGTGAATAGTTTCTGATGAGTCACTATCTTCAGCAGGATCAATGGTTTCAATAATAGGTTCCGTCCCAGGGAATGATCTTCCAAAGCCACAAAATAATGAATTGTTTTGAAAATAGGAGTTGTCTTGTTCTTGGAGAGACAAACTAGGTTGCGATTCAAATAAAGGATTAAAGCACTCTTGGAAGACCGGAGGAGATGTTTGAGAAAAATTATCTTGTGGAGTACTTAATGACGAATTTGAAGAACTCTCACAAAGTTCAGACTTCTCAACAAATTTGGGATGACCTATGTCTTGATTATGAGGTTTACTTTGATCTTGATCAGTGTTCTGAATGGGATAAGTCTTGCCACTTTGAGTCATGATAGTCATAGACGAAGATGTGACAAGCAAAGATTCGGGATAATGGTAGACTCTGTCTCTAAGATAACGTAAAGGAGGTAAATGGCTAGAATAGCCAAGATGCGAGATGAACCAAGTACAAATCATCAAAAGAGGTGGCTAGAACAGTCGAGATAAGACTATCGCAACGCGAGGTACAAAAGGCATAAAGAGATAAGATGAATAGATGAGAGACAATGTAAGTCAAAGTAAAGATCGATCAATTCCTAACTCAAGACAACTAGTTTCTGACGGTGAATGATAGGAAAATAGAAAAATAGATCACGGACGAAAAGGTAGATCAGATTTATGTCATTGATCAAGCACATAAGATGACAATCAAGGAGTTCAAGCAAACAGTCTTCAAGCAATGGGCAAGGGATAGAGCAACCTTGCGCATGAACAGGAATAGTGACTTAGTATTTCTACTCCCTAAGGACTCTACTTGTGTATGTTCTTGAAAATGTTTTAGTAGGCACTTAGAACACAACAACATCCTAGCAAGTTGTCTACAAGGATATACATGGATTTTCTAAAAGGAGTCCTCGATATACGCAAGGTACGTGAGGCACAAATCCGTAGATGAGAAGAATCCAAAATCACACAGCCGGGGGAAGACGGTAACCCAAATCTCCTCCTTCACTTCTCAAAGGTATAAAGTTCTTTGAGGCTTAGCCAAGAGTGAAATCTAACTCATTCCCAAGAGAGGTGTCTTTGGATTCACCTCCTGATATTTATACTCCACCAGAACACGGGAGTTAAGGTCATCCCTTGAGGTGATGAAATCCCCAAGCAAGCCTTCTAAAAAATGAAAAAGTAAGTAATTCTCTATCAAAAGTATTTAAAGCACTAAAGGTGGAACACTTAACTCTTCAAGTAAATGTGAAGTGAGTCCAAAAGTAAAACATTTAACTCTTCAAGTGAATGTGAAGTGAGTCCAAAAGTGGAACATTTAACTCTTCAAGTGAATGTGAAGTGAGTCCACAAGGTGGAACATTTAACTCCTCACACAAACTCAAAGTGAGTCCAAAAGTGGAACATTTAACTCCTCACACAAACTCAAAGTGAGTCCAAAAGTGAAACATTTAACTCTTCACACAAACTCAAAGTGAGTCTAGACCTTAGAAAACTAATGAGTTCTAAAAAGTACAAAAGGGTTGCCTGGTGGAACAATTAATGTTTCTTTCTATGTAGACCCCTCCTCTTTAATGTGGCGCTGACCTTGCAACCACGGGGTGGAACGAGGGGTCAGCAGATGAGCAAGTCCAATAACCCAAGATAGCAATCTATATCAATCACAAGTAATCTAAGACTACTAATCAATACTACTCATAAGTGCAAAAGGGTTTGAATCATGGAATATTTAACTTTCCAAGTAAACATGAAGTGAGTCCACAAAGTGGTGCATTTAACTCTTCATGTAAACAAGGAATGAATCCATGCCCTCAATCACTCAATGAGATATTTTATATTGGAACCAAGAATTACTTAAAGTTTAAACACAAGCATTCACTTACATAAACTTGTATGAAAGAAAATCTATGTTCATTCATTTCCCATTCAGAGCATCAATTAAAATGTGTTCTATGAAAGCATGTAAACACTCAAGCCAAACACATGAGAGGTTCAATTTTAATCCCAAAGTCCAAATGTTGTAGAGATTTTAAGAACTCACCTTAGGTCCAAAGATCTACAATCCATCATTTAGCACACATCCGAAAGTACAGAATCAAGACAAATCAATGGAAAACCGTAAGATATGTAACATTGTTGTCTTCAAAACAGTCTTTAAAGATTGATTTATTTGATTTATAAAATCACAATATTAAAATGTATGGAAAGAATGAATTTTTTATCCAACATCAAGAACTACCATTTCCCAAAATTATAAGGTCTTATAATTCAATTTGGTTCCTCAACCAATAACCTTTTTAGACTGCCATATTTTTTGTCATAAACCAGATTTAAAACACAAAGCCCTGCCTAGGGAATCACATATCTTTCTCAGAAAGAATCCAAATGAAACCAAACTAATTTTAAAGTAACTATTAATAAATCTAGTTTCCAAATATGTAAGCCATTTATTTTTTCCATTAATAAATTATTTTCTAAGAATAAATCATTGCTTGCAACTCCAATACAGATTGTTAAAAACTAGTTTTCACTCAAATGCCCATAATTTTCAAAAATATGCATAAAAATGACTAAAAACAAAAGGAAATGAAATATAATTCACATATCTTTCCAATGAATATTATTAGAGATCTTTATTCTTCACAATTTGTCCGTACCAGACGTTTCAATCTTACTGTATTCAGAGAATCTCAAATCTGCAAATATCCACTTTCACCAAAATGATCATAACTTATTCATTTTTTTATAAAAATGAACCAAACTAAAAGTATGAGAAATAAGATTCATCATTCTATCCATCACTTACTATATTACAAGGTTTCCAAGCTTTACATGGCCGTACAAGACTTAGAACCAACACTAAAATTGAAAAACCAATCAAGAATGAGGCCAGAAATTGATCTTTTCTGCCCCGCGGTGGGTGCCAAAATGTGTATGAGTGAATGTGACCTCAAATTAAACACACACACAACATGATAATTACTCACATGATTGGATTGTAGAAAAGAATATGAGTTATTCAATCTGAAATCCGTAGTGAAGCGATCTGTTGCCTCCTATGTAGACGGGGTGTTTTCAAGATTGCTCTCAGATCGAAAGCCAACAACCATAAGACCGAACTACAATGGAGGATTTTAAAGAAAAACATATGAATGAAAAAAAAATTTGCAAGTAATCTAGAATGAATTCATGTTAATCTAGAAATGAGAATGCAAGTTATTTTTGGTATTTTCAAATAAGAATACAACTAGATTAAGAACAAGATAAGCAAATTAATTAAATAGGAAATTCAATGTTATGCTAAAATGAACTAACTAAAACGATAAGAATCAAAAGCAATGAATCACAAAGAGTGTAGTAGAATTTTTCCATAATCTATGTGCTCTCAAAAATTTCCCCAAAAAAATGTAGTAGAGTTCCACTATAATTTCTATGCTCTCCCAAAGTCCATTTGAATGAGAAAAGAAAGCTCTTAAATAGAAAAAGAGGGGAATCTTGCATGTAACTCCTTTTGCCACATGTGGGGTGTGACTCTTCACTTCCCATTAAGGCTCTTCACTTTTTTGACAAATAAACATGGAATTATTTAATCAAAGAGTGGAATTTATGCCACATGTGAGGTGTGACTAGTTTGAATAATTTGAATAATTAAATTCAAATAGAAAGATGTCCACTCAAATAATTAAATAATGATATTAATTCTTTTTTTGATGTGTAATTAGCTAAAGGGGTACATTTAATTTAATTTAAAGCACTTAGGACTTTAGAATTAAATTAATTTATCATAGGGATAATTTAGCATTTGATTATTGTAATTTAGGGTCTTTGCAACTGACATCAAGTCAAATAGAGTCAAGTAGGAAAGAGAAAATTACCTAGTGAGATAGCACTTTGATGACATAGAATTGAAGAAATACACAAAAAATGCCTCAAATAAATAGGTGCCAATTTTGGGGTATTACAGTGGGGACTCCCTAGGGGTCCTAATGTGTGATAAGGTGTACAAGGACCCCTAGGGATTGCCCATGACCCCTTTTGACAGATTGAAATACTCAAGTGTGTCTAAAGGGGTCCTAACCCATTAAGACACACTTGAGTATTCCAATATGTCAAAAGGGGTCATGGGGACTCCCTAGGGGTCCTAGTATGCCTTATCACATGTTAGGACCCCTAGTGAGTCCCCACGAACCCTTTTGACACATTGGAATGCTCAAGTGTGTTTTAAGGAGTCCTAAGACCCCATAGGACACACTTGAGCATTCCAATGTATCAAAAGGGGTCGTGGGGATGCGTTAGGAACCCTAGGGAGTCCCCACGACCCCTTTTGACACATTGGAATGCTCAAGTGTGACTTAAGGGGTCATAGGACCCCTTCAGACACACTTGAGCATTCCAATATGTCAAAAGGGGTCATGGGGACTCCCTAGGGGTCCTAGTATGCCTTATAATGTGTTAGGACCCCTAGGAAGTCCCCACGAGCCCTTTTGACACATTGGAACACTCAAGTGTGTCTTAAGGCATCTTAGGACCCCTTAAGACACACTTGAGTGTTCCAATGTGTCAAAAGGGATCGTGGACACTCCTTAGGGGTCCTAGTACACCTAATCACATATTTGGACCCCTAGGAAGTACCAATGACCCCTTTCGACACATTAGAATGCTCAAGTGTCTCCTAAGGGGTCTAAGGACCCCTTAAGAAACACTCAAAAATTTCAGTGTTTCAAAATAGGTCATGGGATCTCCCTAGGGGTCCTAGTACACCTTATCATGTGTTAGGACACCTAGGAAGTCTCCATGACCCCTTTTGACACATTGGAATGCTCAAGTGTGTCTTAAGAGGTCCTACGACCCCTTAAGACACACTTGAGCATTCCAATGTGTCAAAAGGGATCATGGGGACTCCCTAGGGGTCCTAGTATGCCTTATCACATGTTAGGACCCCTACGAAGTCCCCATGACCCTTTTTCACACATTGGAACACTCAAGTATGTCTTAAGAGGTCGTAGGACACCTTAACATAGACTTGAGCATTCCAATGTGTCAAAAGGGGTCATGGGGACCCCCTAGAGGTCCTAGTATGCCTTATCATGCATTACAACCCCTAGAAAATCCCAACGACCCCTTTTGACACATTAGAATGCTCAAGTGTCTCTTAAGGGGTCCTATGACCCCTTTGGACACACTTGAGCATTCCAATGTGTCAAAAGAGGTCATGGGGACTCCCTAGGGAACCAAATACACCTTATTAGGTGTTAGGAACCCTAGGAATTTCCAATGACCCCTTTCAACACATTGGAATGCTCAAGTGTGTTTTAAGGTGTCCTACAACCCCTTACGACACACTCTAGAATTCCAATGTGTCAAAAAGGGTAATGGGACTCCCTAGGGGTCCTAGTATACCTTATCACGTGTTAGCACCCCTAAGAAGTCCCCATGACCCCTTTTGACACATTGGAACACTCAAGTGTGTCTTAAGGGGTCATAGGACCCCTTAAGACACACTTGAGCATTCCAATGTGTCAAAAGGGGTCATGGACATCCCCTAGGGTTTTCTAGTATGCCTTATCACACGTTAGGACACCTAGGGAGTCCCAATGACCCCTTTTGACACATTGGAATGCTCAAGTGTCTCTTAAGGGGTCCTAGGACCCTTTTGGACACACTTGAGCATTCTAATGTGTCAAAAAAGGTCATGGAGACTATCTAGGGGTCGGAATACACCTTATTAGGTGTTAGGAATAATAGGAATTTTCCATGACCCCTTTTGACACATTCAAATGCTCAAGTGTATCTTAAGGGGTCCTAGGACCCCTTAAGACACACTCTAGCATACCAATGTGCCAAAAGGGGTCATGGGGACTCCCTAGTGGTCCCAATATATCTTATCATGCGTTAGGACCCCTAAGAAATCCCCATGACCCCTTTTGACACTTTGGAATGCTCAAGTGTGTCTTAAGGGGTCGTAGGACCCCTTAAGACACACTTGAGCATCCCAATGTCTCAAAAGGGGTCATGGGGACTTCCTAGGGGTCCTAGTATGCCTTATCACGCTTTAGGACCCCTAGGGAGTCCGCATGAAACCTTTTGACAAATTGGAATGCTCAAATGTGTCTTAAGGGGTCCTAAGACTCCTTAAGAAACACTTGAGCATTCCAGTGTGTCAAAAGGGCTCATGGGGACTCCCTATGGGTCCTAGTATTCCTTATCATGCGTTAGGGCCCCTAGGGAGTCCCAATGACCCCTTTTGACACATTGGAATGCTCTAGTGTGTCTTAAGGGGTCTTAAGACCCCTTTGGCATAGTTGAGTGTTCTAATGTGTCAAAAGCGGTCATGGGGACTCCCTAGGGGTCCTAGTATGCCTTATCATGCGTTAGGACCCATAAGAAGTAGTAATGACCTTGTTTGACCCATTATAATGCTCAATTGTGTCTTAAGGGGTCCGACGACCCCTTAAGACACACTTAAGCATTCCAATGTGTCAAAAGGGGTCATGGGGACTCTCTAGGGGTCCTAGTATGCCTTACCATGTGTTAGGACCCCTAGGGAGTCCCCATGAACCTTTTTGACACATTGTAATGCTCAAGTGTGTCTTAAAAGGTCATATGACCCTTTAAGACACACTTGAGCATTACAATGTGTCAAAAGGGGTCATGGAGAATCCCTAGGGATCCTAGTACACCTTATCATGTGTTAGGACCCCTAAGAAGTCCCCATGATCACTTTTGACATATTAGAACACTCAAGTGTGTCTTAAGAGGCTCTAGCACCCCTCAAGACACACTTGAGCATTCCAATGTGTCAAAATGGGTCATGGGGACTCCCTAGAGGTTCTAGTATGCCTTATCACATGTTAGGACCCCTAGGGAGTCCCAATGACCCTTTTTGACACATTGGAATGCTCAAGTGTGTCTTAAGGTGTCTTAGGACCCCTTAAGACACACTTGAGTGTTCCAATGTGTGAAAAGGGGTCATGGGGACTCTCTAGGAGTACTACAATGTCTTATCATGCATTAGGACACCTAGGGACTCTTAATGACACTTTTTGACACATTGGAATGCTCAATTATGTCTTAAGGGGTCCTAGGACCCCTTTAGACACACTTGAGCATTCCAATGTTGTAAAAGGGGTCATGGGGACTCCCTAGGGGTCTTAATACACCTTATTACATGTTAAGACCCCAAGAAGTCCCCATTACCCCTTTTGACACATTGGAATGCTCAAGTGTGTCTTAATGGGTTGCAAGACCCCTTAAGACACACTTGAGCATTCTAATGTGTCAAAAGGGGTCATGGGGACTCCCTAGGTGTCCTAGTATGTCTTATCACATGTTAGGATCCTTAGGGAGTCCCCATGACCCATTTTGACACATTGGAATGCTATGGTGTGTCTTAAGGGGTCTTAGGACCCCTTAAGACACACTTGAGCATTCCAATGTGTCAAAAGGGGTCATGTGGACTCCCTAGGGGTCCTAGTATGCCTTATCATGTTTTAGGACCCCTAGGGAGTCCCAATGACCCCTTTTAACACATTGGAATGCTCAAGTGTGTTTTAAAGGGTCCAAGGACCCCTTCAGACACACTTGAGCATTCCAATGTGTCAAAAGTGATCATGGGGACTCCCTAGTGGTCTCAATATGCCTTATCACACATTAGGACACATAGGAAGTCTCAATGACCCCTTTTGACACATTACAATGCTCAATTGTGTCTTAAGAGGTCTGAGGACCCCTGACACACTTGAGCATTCCAATGTGTCAAAATAGTTCATGGGGACTGTCTAGGGGTCTTAGTACACCTTATCATGTGTTAGGACCCATAGCAAGTCCACACGACCCCTTTTGACACATTGGAATGCTCAAGTGTGTCTTAAGGGGTCATAGGACCCCTTAAGACACACTTGAGCATTCCAATGTGTCAAAAGGGGTCATGGGGATGCCCTAGGGGTCCTAACGCATTATAAGGCTTACTAAGACCCCTAGGGAGTCCCCATGACCTTTTTTCACACTGTGGAACACTCAAGTGTGTCTTAAGGGGTCCTACGACCCCTTAAGACACACTTGAGCATTCCAATGTTTCAAAATGGGTCATGGGGATTTCCTAGGGGTCCTAACAAGTGATAAAGTGTACTATGACCACTAGGGAGTCCCCATGACCCATCTTGACACATTGCAATGCTCAAGTGCATCTTAAGGGGTCCTTAGACCCCTTAAGACACACTTGAGCATTCCAATGTGTCAAAAAGGGTCATTGGGACTTCGTAGGGGTCCTAACATGTGTTAAGACATACTAGGACCCCTAGGTATTTCCGATAACCTCTTTTGACACATGAGAATGCTCAAGTGTGTCTTAAGGGGTCGTAAGACCCCTTAAGACAAACTTGAGCATTCCAATGTGTCAAAAGGGGTCTTGTGGAGTCCCTAGGGGTACTAACGCATGATAAGGTGTACTAGGACCCCTAGGGAGTACCCATGACCCCTTTTGACACATTGGAATGCTCAAGTGTGTCTTAAGAGGTCATAGGACCCCTTAAGACACACTTGAGTGTTCCAATGTGTCAAAAGGGGTCATGGGGACTTCCTAGGGGTCCTAACACATGATAAGGTGTACTAGGACCCCTAGGGAGTCCCCATGACCCCTTTTGACACATTGGAATGCTCAAGTGTGTCTTAAGAGGTCCTCAAACCCTTTAAAACACACATGAGCATTCCAATTTGTCAAAAGAAGTCATTGGGACTTCCTATGGGTTCAAACATGTGATAAGGCATACTAGGACCTTAAGGGAATACCCATGACCCCTTTTGACACATTGGAATGCCCAAGTGTGTCTTAAGGGGTCTTAAGACCCATTAAGACACACTTGAGTATTCCAATGTGTCAAAAGGGGTCATGGGGACTCTCTAGGGGTCCTAGCACATGATAAGGTGTACTAGGAGCCCTAGGGAGTCCCCATGACCTTTTTTGATAGATTAGAATGCTCAAGTGTGTTTTAAGGGGTCCTACAACCCCTTAAGACACACTTGAAAGTTTCAATGTGTCAAAAGGGGTCATGGGGACTTCCTAGGGATCCTCACAAGTGATAAGGCATACTAGGACCCCTAGGGAGTCCCCATTACCGCTTTTGAAAAATTGGAATGCTCAAGTGTGAGACACACTTGAGCATTCTAATGTGTCAAAAGGGGTCATTGGGATTTCCTTCAGGTCCTAACATGTGATAAGGCATAGTAAGACCCCTAGGGAGTCTCCATGACCCGTTTTAACACATTTTAATGCACAAGTGTGTCTTAAGGGGTCTTAGGAGAGCTTAAAAAAAACTTGAGTATTCCAATCTATCAAAAGGGGTCATGGGGACTCCCTAGGGGTCCTAGTATGCCTTATCACGCATTAGGACCACTAGGGAGTCCCCACGACCCATTTTGACACATTGCAATGCTCAAGTGTGTCTTAAGGGGTCCTAAGACCCCTTAAGACACACTTGAGCATTCCAATGTATCAAAAGGGGTCATGGGGACATGTTAGGAACCCTAGGGAATCCCCATGATCTTTTTTGACACATTGGAATGCTCAAGTGTGTTTTAAAGGGTCGTGGGACACCTTAAGACACACTTGAGCATTCCAATCTATCAAAAGGGGTCATGGGGACTGCCTAGGGGTCCTAGTATGCCTTATCATGTGTTAGGACCCCTACGGAATCACACGACCCCTTTTGACACATTGGAACGCTCAAGTGTGTCTTAAGGGGTCCTAAAACCCCTTAAGACACACTTGAGCATTCCACTATGTCAAAAGGTGTCGCGGGGACTCCCTAAGGGTCCTAGTATGCCTTATCACATGTTTGGACCCCTAAGAAGTCCCAATGACCCCTTTTGACACATTAGAATGCTCAAGTGTCTCTTAAGTGCTCCGAGGACCCCTTAAGAAACACTTGAGCATTTCAATATTTGAAAATGGGTCTTGGGAACTCCCTAGGGGTCCTAGTACGCCTTATCATATGTTAGGACCCCTAGGCAGTCCCCATGACCCATTTTAACATATTGGAATGCTCAAGTGTGTCTTAAGGGGTCCTACGACCCCTTAAGACACACTTGAGCATTCCAATGTGTCAAAAGGGGTCATGGGGACTCCCTAGCGGTCCTAGTACATCTTATCACATGTTAGGACCCCTAGGAAGTCCCCATGACCCCTTTTGACATATTGGAATGCTCAAGTGTGTCTTAAGGGGTCGTAGGACCCCTTAAGACACACTTGAGCATTCCAATGTGTCAAAAGGGGTCATGGGGACCCCTTAGGGGTCCTAGTATGCCTTATCACACGTTAGGACCCCTAGGGAGTCCCAATGACCCCTTTTGACATATTAGAATGCTCAAGTGTCTCTTAAGGGGTCCTAGGACCCCTTTGGACACACTTGAGCATTCCAATATGTCAGAAGGGGTCATGAGGACTCCTTAGTGGTCTGAATACACCGTGTTAGGCGTTAGGAACCCAAAGAATTTCCCATTAACACTTTTGACATATTGGAATGCTCAAGTGTGTCTTAAGGGGTCCTAGGACCCCTTAAGACACACTCTAGCATTCCAATGTGTCAATAAGGGTCATGGGGACTCGCTATAAGTCCTAGTATACCTTGTCATGTGTTAGTACTTCTAAGAAGTCCCATGACCCCTTTTGACACATTAGAATGCTCAAGTGTGTCTTAAGGGGTCATACGACTCCTTAAGACTCACTTGAGAATTCCAATGTGTCAAAAGGGGTCATGGGGACCCCCTAGGGGTCCTAGTATGCCTTATCACGTGTTAGGACCCCTAGGGAATCCCAATGACCCCTTTTGACACATTGGAATGCTCAAGTGTCTCTTAAGGGGTCCTAGAACTCCTTTTGACACACTTGAGCATTCCAATGTGTCAAAAGGGGTCATGGGGACTCCCTAGGGGTCTGAATATGTCTTATACAACATTAGGAACCCTAAGAATTTTTCATGACCCCTTTTGACACATTAGAATGCTCAAGTGTGTCTTTAGGGGTCGTAGGACCCCTTAAGACTCACTCTAGCATTCCAATGTGTCAAAAGGGGTCATGGGTGCTCCCTAGGGGTCCTAGTATACTTTATCAGGTGTTAGGACCCCTAAGAAGTCCCCATGACCCCTTTTGACACATTAGAATGCTCAAGTGTGTCTTAAGGGGTCCTAGGACCCCTTTAGACACACTTCAGTGTTGTGATGTGTCAAAAAGGGTCATGGGGACTCCCTAGGGGTCCTAATACACCTTATTACATGTTAGGATGCCTAAAAAGTCCTCATTACCCCTTTTGACACATTGGAATGCTCAAGTGTATCTTAAGAGCTCCTAGGACCACTTAAGACACACTCTAGCATTTCAATGTGTCAAAAGAGGTCATGGTGACTCCCTAGGGGTCCTAGTACACCTTATCATGTGTTAGGACTACTAGGAAGTCCCGATGTCCCTTTTTGACACATTGGAATGCTCAAGTGTGTTTCAATGGGTTGTAGGACCTTTGAAGACACACTTGAGCATTCCAATGTGTCAAAAGGGGTCATGGGGACTCCCTAGGTGTCCTAGTATGCCTTATCATGTGTTAGGACCCCTAGGGAGTGCCCATGACCCCTTTTGACATATTGAAATGCTATGGTGTGTCTTAAGAGGTCTTAGGACCCCTTAAGATACACTTGAGCATTGCAATGTGTCAAAAGGGGTCATGTGGACTCCCTAGGGGTCCTAAAATGCCTTATCATGTTTTAGAACCCTTAGGGAGTCCAAATGACCCCTTTTGACACATTGGAATTCTCAAGTTTGTCTTAATGGGTCCTAAAACCCCTTTGAACACACTTGAGCATTCCAATGTGTCAAAAAGGATCATGGGAACTCCCTAGGTGTCTCCTCGCGTTAGGACCCCTAGGAAGTCCCAATGACCCCTTTTGACACATTGGAATGCTCAATTATATCTTAAGGGGTCCGAAGACCCCATAAGACACACTTGAGTGTTCCAATATGTCAAAAGGGGTCATGGGGACTGCCTAGGGGTCTTAGTACAACTTATCACGTGTTAGGACCCCTAGGAAGTCCCCACGACCCCGTTTGACATATTGGAACACTCAAGTGTGTCTTAAGGGGTTGTAGGACCCCTTAAGACACATTTGAGTGTTCCAATGTGTCAAAAGGAGTCATGGGGATGTCCTAGGGTTCGTAACACATGATAAGACATACTAGGACCCCTAGGGAGTCCCAATGAGCCCTTTTGACATGTTGGAACACTCAAGTGTGTCTTAAGGGG
The DNA here is from genome assembly GCA_027943335.1 of Chamaecyparis obtusa. Lineage (NCBI taxonomy): Eukaryota > Viridiplantae > Streptophyta > Pinopsida > Cupressales > Cupressaceae > Chamaecyparis > Chamaecyparis obtusa. The sequence continues at coordinate 457,188 of BSBK01003750.1, read as the reverse complement.
TCCTACGACCCCTTAAGACACACTTGAGCATTCCAATATGTCAAAAGAGGTCATGGGCACTTCCTAGGGGTCCTAACACGTGATAAGGTGTACTACAACCACTAGGGAGTCCCCATGACCCCTTTTGACACATTAGAATTCTCAAGTGCGTCTTAAGGGGTCCTCGGACCCGTTAGGACACACTTGAGCATTCCAATGTGTCAAAAAAGGTCATTGGGACTTCCTAAGGGTCCTAACACGTGTTAAGACATACTAGGACTCCTAGGGATTCCCTATAACCCCTTTTGACACATTGGAATGCTCAAGTGTGTCTTAAGGTGTCGTAGGACCCCATAAGACACACTTGAGATTTCTAATGTGTCAAAAGGGTTGTGGGGACTCCCTAGGGGTCCTGACGTGTGATAAGGTGTACTAGGACCCGTAGGAAGTCCCCATGACCTTTTTTGACACATTAGAATGCTCAAGTGTGTCTTAATGGGTCCTACAACCCCTTAAGACACACTTGAGCATTCCAATGTGTCAAAAGGGGTCATGAGGACTTCCTAGGGGTCCTAATGCATGATAAGGTGTACTAGGACCCCTAGGGAGTCCCCATGACCCCTTTCAACACATTGGAATGCTTAAGTGTTTCTTAAGGGGTCCTCAGACCCTTTAAAACACACTTGAGCATTCCGATGTGTCAAAAGGGGTCATTGGGACTTCGTAGGGGTCCTAACATGTGATAAGGTGTACTAGGACCCTTAGGGAGTACCCATGACCCCTTTTGAAATATTGGAATGTTCAAGTGTATCTTAAGGGGTCCTAAGACCCCTTAAGACACACTTGAGCATTCAAATGTGTCAAAAGGAGTCATGGGGACTCGCTAAGGGTCCTAACACATGATAAGGCTTACTAGGAGCCCTAGGGAGTCCCCATGACCCCTTTTGATAGATTAGAGCGCTCAAGTGTGTTTTAAGGTGTCCTACGATCCCTTAAGACACACTTGAGAGTTCCAATGTGTCAAAAGGGGTCATGAGGACTTCCTAGGGGTCCTCACAACTGATAAGGCATACTAAGACCCCTAGGGAAGGAATCCTCATGACGCCTTTTGACACATTGGAATGCTCAAGTGTGTGACACACTTGAGCATTCCAATGTGTCAAAAGGGGTCATTGTGACTTCTTTGGGGTTCTAACGCGTGATAAGGCATACTAGGACCCCTAGGTAGTCTCCATTACCCCTTTTGACACATTGTAATGCTCATGTGTGTCTTAAGTTGTTCTAAAACCCCTTAAGACACATTTGAGCATTCTATTATGTCAAAAGGGGTCATGGGGACTCTCTAGGGGTCCTAACGCATGATAAGGTGTACTAGGACCCCTAGGGAGTCCCCATGACCCATTTTGACAGATTGGAACACTCAAGTGTCTTAAGGGGTCCTACAACACCTTAAGACACACTTGAGCATTCTAATATGTCAAAAGGGGTAATGGGGACTTCTTAGGGGTCCTAACATGTGATAAGGCATACTAGGACCCCTAGGGAGTCCCAATGACCCCTTTTGACACATTGGAATGCTCAAGTGTGTCTTAAGTGGTCCTAGGACCTCTTAAGATACACTTGAGCATTCCAATGTGTCAAAAGGGGTCATAGGATCTTCCTAGGGGTCCTAACATGTGATAAGGTGTATTTGGACCCCTAGGGAGTCTCCATGACCCCTTTTGACATATTGGAATGCTCAAGTCTGTTCGAAGGGGTACTAGGATCCCTTAAGACACACTTGAGAATTTCAATTTTTCAAAAGGAGTCATTGGGACTCCCTAGAGGTGCTAATGCATGATAAGGTGTACTAGGACCCCTAGGGAGTCCCCATGACCCCTTTTGACACATTGGAATGCTCAAGTGTGTCTTAAGAGGTCTTACGTATGATAAGGCATACTAGGACCCCTAGGGAGTCCCCATGACCCCTTTTAACATATTGGAATGCTCAAGTGTGTCTTAAGGGGTCCTAAGACCCCTTAAGACACACTTGAGCATTCCAATGTGTCAAAAGGGGTCATGGGGACTCCCTTGAGGTCCTAATGCATGATAGGGCATACTAGGACCCCTAGAGAGTCTTCATGACCCCTTTTTACACATTGGAATGCTCAAGTGTGTCTTAAGGTGTCCTACGACCCCTTAAGACACACTTGAGCATTCAAATGTGTCAAAGGGGTCATGGGGATTTCCTAGGGGTCCTAACACATGATAAGGTGTACTAGGACCCCTAGGGAGTCCCCATGACCCCTTTTGACACATTGGAATGCTAGAGTGTGTCTTAAGGGGTCCTAGGGACTCCTTAAGACACACTTGAGAGCATTCCAATGTGTCAAAAGGGGTCATGGGGACTTCCTAGGGGTCCTAACATGTGATAAGGCATATTAGGACCCCTAGGGAATCCTCATGACCCCTTTTGTCACATTGGAATGCTCAAGTGTGTTAGAAGGGGTCCTACAACCTTTTAAGACACACTTGCACATTCCAATGTGTCAAAAGGGGTCATGGGGACTCCTTAGTGGTCCTAACATGTGATAAGGCGTACTAGGACCCCTATGGAGTCCCCATGACCCCTTTTGATGCATTGGAATGCTCAAGTGTGTCTTAAGGGGTCCTACGACCCCTTAAGACACACTTGAGTGTTTCAATGCGTCAAAAGTGGTCATGGGAACTTCCTAGGGGTCCTAACATGTGATAAGGCGTACTAGGACCCCTACGAAGTCCCCACGACACCTCTTGACACATCTAAACCCTCAAGTGTGTCTGAAGGTGTCCTACAACTCTTTTAGACACACTGGAGGGTTCATATGTGTCAAAAGGGGTCATGGGGAATTTCTAGTGGTCCTAGTACACCTTATCACGCATTAGGACCCCTAGAAAGTCCCCATGATCCCTTTTGACACATTGGAATTTTTGAGTGTGTCCATAGCGACACCTTCAGACACATGTTAGGACCACTAGGAAGTCCCCATGACCCCTTTTGACACATTGGAATGCTCGAGTGTGTCCAAAGCAACCCCTTCAGACACACTCGGGCATTCCAATGTGTCAAAAGGGGTCATGGGACGTCTTAGGGGTCCTAACGTGTGATAAGGCATATTAGGACCCTTAGTAAGTCTCGATAACCCCTTTCAACATACAATTTAAATATTATGATCTATAAAGTTTATATATATATATATATATTATATATATATATATATATATATATATATATATGTATGTATGTATGTATGTATGTATGTATGTATGTATGTACATACATATATGTATAGATATATGTATATATATATGTATAGATATATGTATATATATATATATACATATATATATATATATATATAAAAAATATATATATATATATATATATATATATGTATATATGTATGTATAATATATATATATATATATATATATATATATATATATATATATGTATATATGTATGTATATATATATATTATATATATATATATACATATATATATACATATATATATGTATATGGATATGTATATGGATATGTATATGTATAATATTATTATATAGAATATATATTAATATATAATTATATCTATAATACATATTAAAAAATATATAAAATATTTACATAATACCTTTTAAACATTATATATATATATATATATATATATATATATATATATATATATATATATATATATATAATTTTTACATATAAATATAATATAAGTTCGTTAAATATATTTATATACAATATATATTAATATAAAATATTATAATATAAAATATTTTAATATAAAATATATATTATATAATTATATATATAATATATATTAAAAAATTTACATAATACCCCTTAAATGATATATATATATATATATGACATACAATTTAAAACCCCTAAGATATTATAATATAAAATATATAAATTAATATATAATTATATATATAATACATATTTAAACATTATATACAAAAGTTCAATTTTTTCATATACTTCGGCCATTTTTTCATACTTGGCAAAATTGGGTACTCGATTTCCCCAATTTCAAAAAGTTCAAATTTTTCATATACTCCACACCGTTTTTTCATACTCGGCAAAATCGGGTACCCGATTTCAAATCGAGTACCTGATTAGGCTCGGTATTGCTTTATCCACCAAACCTACCTGGTCAACTCTTCAATGTCACAAAAATGTGTTTTTCCCCTTTTTCTCTGAGTTCCAGACTTCAACCATGTAGTTGAAAAAAAAAATTTCACTTGAATTTGATGAAATGAAAAGGGTATTTTAAGGAGATTATCAGCTTTCTATCGATATAATTGCTGTCAAATTTTGAATTCGGTTAGTAATTATTAGTTATTTTCTAATTGAGTTACCTCTAAAGTGCTGATTTATATATTGATTGAAAATTGACTATAACTTTCAAACGGTTTAACATTTTTGAAATCTGAAAAATGCGTCACATTCTATGCTTCGCCTACTATAAGGAAAAAAAATAAAATTGAATTTTGTAAAGTTTTGAATGAGTTAAGGTGGTCAAACACGGGATTTTTTTTTATTCTGAAAATGTTGTAGCAAAAAATTCATAATTAATTTTTTTTTGGAATAAAATTACAAAAAAAATGTGTCATATTCGGGAATGAGTCTACTACTTATATATAAAATCTTATAAAAAAATATTATCATTTGATCATGATTAAGGTGGTCAGACATACACCTACTTATTTTTTTCTTGAAATTTTTGTATTGCTGTATTGAAATCTATACTTTTCACCAATTATATTAATTTTTTTTCAGAAAAGGCCTAGTAGTTTAGAAACTACATTCAATTTCCTACAGATTCTATTCTTACAACTTTTTGGTATTAGGTTGATAGCTGGTTCAAATTTTCACGTCAAGTTGACGAACCCTGATTTGCTGATTTTTCATTGCCACTTAAGGGCATAGTTTGGCCCCTCATGATCTTGGACATACCCAGGTTTGAATCCCCTCTTGTAGCACTAAGGGGGAGATTGTTGGCAAAATGGTCAGTGCTCCCCTTGGGATTCGTGACATGGTTTAACAACCTCCTGTGTCCTCCTGTGTCTTCTATAAGTCTAGTGGTTGTATTGGGCATTAACATGTCAATTTTTTGGAGCAACGACAACCACTACTTGTAACAGAATTCAAGAATGATGCTACTATGTGAAACATATGAAAGGAGGTAAGGGTTGCTTAGTATATTGAGAGTATGAATGGGTATGATGAGAAATTGTCCATGTTGTTTTCTTCCTCATTTGTGGACCAAAGGGTCATGGTGGGGTAATTTCATTTGAAATTAATGAAGATGTGATAGCTAAGGCAATGAACCTCCCTACTTCTGGAAGAAAATGAGCTAGTTGTCAAATATGGACAGCCTCAACCAAATTTTCAAGGAAAATGAAAGTCGTTAAACTTCTTGAAGGTTACAAAGAGAGCAACTTCTGGAACCCTGGGACCAAGTATACCTCTTAGTGATGAAATATTTTACCTTGGAGTTTAGGTTTAGGGTATATTACTTCTATCATATGCCTTTGCTTAATTTTGTAACCACTGTCTTATTTTGTTTCCCTTTTTTCTTCTGAACTCTTTGGAGAGTTATATTAAAGAGGCAATGATTGTGCTAAGAGCTAGGGTAAGAAACATGTTCCCCTTCACCAAGCCTAATTTTTTGTCTCTATCATTTCCACTTGGCCCTCTACCCGACTAGGTTGATTGTGGTCCATGAAGCCCCCAATTTTATTGCTTTGCTCTCTTCTAGTATTTTGGACACCCCTGGTCTAAGCAAGAAGAAATGTATCAAGATTCAAGGGTTAAAATCTTGTCAAGGTTCTCTTGAAACCCCTACCCACATTGCCACTAAGATGGAGTTAGTTGATCGTAAACACAAAACCTAGCTCCTCAGTAAGAAAAAAAGGAAAGACTTTGCTAAAAAAATAAATTTACCATACGTGAGACTGTTTATGAAGATGAGGTTGCAAAAGAAACTAGCACCCCTAGAAGATCTAATAGGTTGGTCACTCACCCTATTAATAAAGGGGAAAAAGAAGAAAATGGTGGAGTCAAACATTGAGGAAGATGAGGGTCACGAGAGTGAGGAGAATCAAAACAAAAGTAAGCATGTAGAAGTTGAAAAAGAGAGGGATATGGAGGTGGAAGACAACTATGAGACTATCATCAATTCCACCCATGTGTTTGAAAGTATCAAAACTAGCCCTATTGATCTCACAAATGAAATGATGTTGGAGGAAGAGGGTGTTAACAAACTAAGAACTATTGAGACCTATGATGACAAATAGATAAGGACTTGTGTGAAGTGCACTTCCACGATGAACAAGCTAGAATAGACCAAAGCTAGGATGGTTGAACTTGAAAGGAAAACTGCTAGCATCTCCAAGCTCACCGTAAGTGTGATGCATAACTCAACCACTTCTTTGTGTCTTCTACAAAATAAAGTCCTTGGAACCAAAGAGAGAGAGGACAACAAAAGGAATTTTTTAAGTTCATGATAGAGGATTGGTCCAATGTGCTACAACAAGTGGGATGCAAAATTAGAGGAGCTTGACTTTATTTTTCTACAGATAATGGTTATTCTTGTTATTATGTTAAGACTTCTAAAGTTATTATAGATTTTAGTTCTAAAACTTTAAGTAGATTAGTTATGACTATAATTACTATAAATGACATTGAGTGACTTTTTTTATAAGACTTATACTAATATAGATGGTACACTAGATAGGAGTTCCAAATAGTTCCTTTTTGATGATGTTGTTGATGGCTATATTTTGATGTTTTTGATATTCATAGTTTATTATTAATGTGATGCTACTGTCTATCCTACTAATTGAACACTCTTTAGGCTATTGTATTATGGGATAGCACCCTTGTTATGCTGCTTTAATATCAAAAACATATATATTACATTCTAATATTAAAAGATAATAGTTGACATTTATTAATAAAAATATTAAATTTTATCTATTATGAAAAGTTTATAAATTCATATTTAATCTCATTAAAAGTATTTTAACAATTAAATTCACTAAATTTCTAAACTCAAATTAAAAATGTCTAAAATTTCATACTAAAACACTTTAAAATTCCAAGAAATTTTTTAAATAACTACAAATAAAATAAATATTAAGCTTTTAGAATATAAAAAAATCATTCTATATATTGAATTTAAAAAAAAATAAAAATAATTTTAAAATAATTTAAATTTATACAAATTTAAAACAAAAAGTCTACATAACCAAATATAAAATAAACATTTATATTTTAGTGTTTAAAAAATATTTCATCCTACAAATTGAACTTATTTCAATTTTAAAAAGCTTTACAATAATTTTTAAAAACTTCACAATAATCAACAAATAATATTAATTATCAAAAGAAAACCATCTTCTTACACTTCATTCATAAATGGTATTAATTATCTACAAAGAAAACCATCTTCTCACACTTGATTCATTCGTGAAGTAACCTATCACAAATGATTGATAACACATTTCCACTCTTCACCTTTACCCAAAACCCTTTCTTCATCACTCCATACCTCGTTAACACTCTTTCAAATTCCTCATAATTATATGCTATTAAATAGCTGTCGATTTAATAGCCATAGCCAGAGTCATAGTCAGAGTCATAGTCAGAAGGGAGTGATCGATTTAAATGCTGTAGGGAAGTAGAGCTATCAATCACAACCACAAAGCATCCAATAATCAAACTCATTTCTGAGCAGTCCAAGAAAGTATTGTCGCTACCACTACCAATTTCATAAAACTGATATGTTCTGCAGCTTCTCACAAGATATAATCTCAATTTTCTCCAAGCAGCTCACTCTGGCAGGATTTGGCAACTCCTCAAGCACAGGACAATCAGCAATAGTCAACCGTATAAGCTTTGCAAGATCACCGGCTACTGCTCTGAGAGATTCTAAGCCAGGTCCCCTGTTATTGTCAATCTATCAGAACATGACCTTTATTTTATTCTTATAAGAAAAATTACCCTAAAAGAACAAGATATTATTCCTATATCATTTATAAAACTAAATATCATTATCCATCACATTTTTTTTTCAATTGTCACTTTTACAATTAAAATCAATCAATCTATTTCTGTCATTTCAAAACAAAGAAACCAAAAGCATCTCCAAGGGGTATAAAGGAGGGGGCATTTATTCCTCCAATGTTAGCATTTCCACGAGCCTGAGAAATCAAGATCAAATGTTCATAAAATAAAGAACTTGGATTGCCTAGCCTATGTGGAGATAACAAAATTCCAAGGAACATAATCAGTAGTGCAATATCTTCTTTTTGAAATAATATTGAGTGATTCAAGAGCTCTTGAATCACTCTTTCACGTCATGCACCACCACTCTCTTTTGATGTTTTCAGTGTTGTCTTCATCAGCGGGAAAAGAGTGCAAGTTAAGCATTATTCTTGATTGACATGGCCTTGGCCAAGTGCTGTGTTTTGTCAAGCTCAAAGGGAGAACAGAATCCAATTCCAGAGCATAGCATCTTGCTGAGTCGCCTCTTCTCCTATATACAACAGACACTGCAACATTTTCTTTGTGCCAAAGTTTTTGCAGTGCATTTGAAAGCACGAATGGCTTTAATGGGAAGAATGTGTCATGCTTTTGAGGTGTCCAAACCATACATTGCAATGATATCCCTCCAATTTGGTTATGCTGGTATGAATATCATAACTAAAGTTTCTCTCAATGGTGGGATGAGTCACTATGTTTTGGTGGTCTACAGACATGCTGTTGCTACTCTTGTCATTGCTCCTTTTGCTTTTTTCCTTGAAAGGTATCTTCTTCACCATTGTTCTAGGAAAATAAGAAATCGATTTAGTGACATTAGATTTCTACAATCTATTGTTGTTCTGATTTGATTGTGTGAGAGTTTTTACATCACATTTCAAATCACATTCTATTATCTATTATCATAAGAAATTCATTTACTTAATATTGATCACATTACAGGAAAGGTCGACTCAATATCACATTCTCTTTGTTTTGCCAAATTTTCGCCCTTGGTTTGTTGGGGTATATCTCTTGTTCTCATGGGCTGTCTAAGCTCATGTCCTCATTCATAATGTATTTAGTTTGTAGAAACATAATTGTTTGCACTTTTAAATATGAACAGGCCTGTTATTGATCAGAATTTCTATTACGCTGGACTCAAATTGACCACACCTACTTTTTCATGTGCAATGAGTAACACTGTCCCTGCCATGACCTTCATATTGGCTGCATTGTTTAGGTAAAACATGTTCTACATGCTCTTTATAGGAATTAATAATGATGTGTCAAGTTTAAATAGCATATTTTAAGTCTTATTTAGTATTACTATTTTTTTATTTAGTCCATTTGAAACTATATTAATAGGTAGTTCTTATTAGAGTAGTTATTATGATTTTATATAGATCATCTAAATAAGTTAAAGCTTAGAATAAATTGTTTAAGCTGTAACATGATGAATATAATTACCTTCTTAAAATATGATCTATCTTTGATAGAATGGAAAAATTGTACATTAAGACAATAAGAGGCCAAGCAAAAATGGTGGGAACAATAGTAAGTGTGGGGGGTGCAATGCTGATGACATTATACAAAGGCCCCATTGTTCACATGCTATGGTCTACCCAGCATGGGCATGGTCATGGTCAACACCACTATCACAATTATCATGTTATTAGTGATAAGGACTGGACGATTGGTTCTCTTCTCTTGATCGCTGCAAGCCTTGCTTGGGCTGGCTTCTTCGTGCTACAGGTAATTACCCAAAATCACTCTTACTTATTTAATAGGACTGACTTATTAATGTGATTTAATATAAACTTTTTAATCAAGTGAAAATTTAAGATATGTTGGTTAACTCAAACCGAATCACATAAATGCATTCTACTAACAACTTCACCATAATCCATGAGATTTTATTTTGTATCGTTGGATTTTCACTGTGCAGGCGAGTGTTCTCAAGAGGTATAAACTTAAAGCTCAGCTATCACTCACCACCTTGATCTGTTTTGTGGGAACGTTGCAGTCGGCGGCACTCACTTTTGCTATTGAGAGATCAACTTCAGTGTGGACAATTGGATGGAACATCGATCTTCTTGCTGCAGTTTATGCCGTATGTTTACAGCTTATTTTTTATCAATGAATGTACTTTCTCATTTGTTTAACTATTTATTAATTTATCTTTCTAAGTAAACTATTTAAACAAATCAAAACTTAGTATATATTGTTTAAACCAGATTTATCTCCTAAACTTTGAATGTATTAGCAGGGAGTGGTGACCTCGGGAATCGCAATCTACGTGCAAGGACTGTGCATGAAGTTGAAAGGGCCTGTGTTTGCCACGGCATTCAGTCCTCTCATGATGATAGTCGTGGCAATCATGGGATCCATCATTCTTTCCGAGGACATCTATTTAGGAAGGTCAATTTATTTTCCTTCTCTTTATATTAAAATGTTTAAGAATGTAGTGCAAGTTTCTGGATTAGATTGTGTGAACAATTTTTTTTCAACATTTAAAATCACACTACATGATCTATCATCAGAATGCATTTTAATGATGAATCATGTAGTATGATTCGAAATGTTGATGAAAAATTGTTCACACAATCTAATCTAGAAATTTGCATTACATTCCTATAAATTATAGAAATCTAATAATTCTAAATGCTCATGTGTTTTTGTGGTGCAGTGTGCTGGGAGGAGTGGTGATCGTAGTGGGTCTCTATGCTGTGCTGTGGGGCAAACTCAAAGACCAGAAAATGTCCGCCCAAACTAATGGCAGCTTGCAAGAGCCTCCAATTTTGCAGTGTAAAGATACTAGATCATTTCATGAAAACTATGATGACTATGCACTGGAAGCTGGCCATGCCCCTGCCCCTAGAAAAGTTATTGGGCCTTAGATTGTGGAAGATGATATTGTGGGTAGAGAAAAATAGAACCAACTCTTAGACCAATGGCCACTGAGGAACCTCTTCTCTTGCTTTTTTGTCTCCATATATTCTATTTCAAATCTACTCTACACAATTTTTAATACATTATTTAAAAAAATACTATGCTATATTATTCTCACCCGCATATCTTTCACTTACAGTTTTATACACATATCTTTAGCCCTTACGCTTTACATGGATTGTTTGGGTTAATAAAGATAATTGAATTGCATCTGATAAATGTATTGAAATAAATATAATGGTTAAGCACATTAAGTTTTAGAATTGCAGAGAAATGATGTTCATGTTGTTTTAAATCTTTTTGTCATGGTATACAATTGTTTGTTTCAGTTTGATAAGTGTCTTAAAGTTTAAATTCTTATAGAAAGCCTTGTGAATTGATTCCAAGTCCTATGAGGGGCTGGGCTTAAATGCATTAAAAGTAGAGAGGGAAATCATGATTGCAGGATATGCGCACAAGGGATTAGTCGAAAATGCTTAGAAAACTTTGAAGCAGATGTGATTGGCAGTTCATATGTCATTGTTTGTGGTTGACTCAAGGCAGGCCCAAGACTAGTCGTAGAAACAAGCCTTTGAGCAATAACTCTGTTATCATTAATCTTTACCTCCCAAGCTAGAGGATTGTAATGGCTCATACATTCCACCACCAAATCCAAACATTGCACCGCTACAAGGAAACCAGCTACCTACAACTCGCCATCCACCATTATTTTATGTAATTGGTGACCTACGATATCTAAACATTCTTTCCCAAAATCCATCCAAGTGTACGTACCCTAATTTGGTATCGCTAATTTCAGGCAATGTGTTTTCTAGACCAGATAAATACTCATACCCTAGGGCCTAGGTATTTGAACTTCATCTTAGCCAAGATCTGATTAAATAAAATACGAACTATATCCTCCAATACGTAGCTAAATAGATCCCAAGGAAGTCTTAATTCCAACAAGCAATTTCGTACAAGGCGATTATTCTTGAAATTGGTCTATCAAATGCAGTTTTTTCTTTTGTAGGCGACAAGAGTGTAAGAATATGTGTACCTCTATCATAAAATAGCTTTCCTCTATTTCTGCCAATGAGACACTTGTGAAAGATTCATGGTTAAACTAGGGCATCATCATATATCAAAATGAATTTTGATATTAGATGGCATACCCTACCTCTGAATGACTTCGCGCTCCTTTGTTCTTGTGGGGATTTAACATCAAAATTATTTGGTTTTCACTTTTTTTTTCTTGTATAGACTGCATAAGTCATAATTCTGACAGTCTATTAAATAGCCGTTGTAATTCTGACTTCATCGGAGAGAATTACAAAAAAAAAACCCAATTTCACAAAAAAGTGTACCCTCCGTAGAAAGTTGTCATGGGAAGATAACACCAAATGTATTAGTGCCCTAAAATGTATGCAACTCTACAACCCATGAATTTGTTGAAAATTGAATGGAAACATCAGCCTTTGGTTTGTGCCCGGATGTTTTGGAATCCCTTTAATTCCCGCATTCACAGCACAAAACTTACATTTGTGTACTAGTAGAATTTCATAATTTATATATGAATAAGACACGAAAAAATGGTGGAAGGACAAGTATACCAATGATTTGAGATGTTGGGGATGCCACACACAATGGGGATTGCTTAGTTCATTTGCCATTTCTCTTCCCAAGTCCCGAAGATGGTCATGCATTCTCAAAATAGACGCATAAGTTTTAGAGCCCCACTCACAGTCTAACATGTTTAGATCCCTTGCTTCAGCTTCCTCTACAAGACATTTCTCTTTTAGCGTTTCCAGAGCATGGAGAGCTCTCCATCTAGATCCCTTCCAAATGGTCATGGCCTTGGTGATAGATTCTTCAATAAAAAAGCAAGATATATCCATGAAAATATGTTTTTCTACATTATTTAATGTATCAATGCTTATCTTCAATCTTCGCTTTATATCTCCGGAAAGAGTGTCCTTGACTTTTTTCAATACGTCCCCCAATACCATGGCTCTCTACCAAAAACATGTCGACCCAGAACTATAATTGACAGAGGTAAGCATCCACACATGTTAACGAAGTCCTGAACTAGATCCTTGTATCCAATATGTGGAAGGGGTTGGTTGAAAGCGTGCCAACAAAATAGCTTTTTCCCATCTTCTCTATCCAATCCTTTTAAATGATAACTAATGTCAGTTCTTGCACTTACAAGAGTCCCTACATCCCTTGTTGTAATAATTACCATATTGTTACCATAATTGACTAGTAGTCTAATATATCCATAAGGCATCCAACTGTTCCACATGATCAATGTCATCTAAAACAATTAGGAAACTGAAAGAGCTTCTCCTTTCCAAACAATCCCTCAGACAGCTTGTTCCTTCCTCATTATTTTGAAAACTGTGATCTTCACAGAAGATATCTTTGAGAAGTTTACTTTGCAATGAAGGTAAATTATCACGAGCATGGGTTTCCCACACGTCAAACAGAAAACTAGCTCTTGTGTATGTTGATCTCTTTTGGCTTAACAACTCTTTGGAGAGAGTTGTCTTCCCAACCCTACCCATACCAAAAATGCCAACAACGTAAGTTTTTTCTTTTGCTGCTTTCTCCATTCCACATTAATGGCTTTCAAAATCTTCAACCACTAGTACATTTGACCCACTTTTTAGACCAACATTTCCGGCCAACCTATAAAATGATTTTCCATTGTCAGTTTATAGAAGAAAAATTTAATTTTTTTTTACTTCTATTCCCGTGTTGGTTGGAATTATGACCCTAAAGAGTGGTCGTAATTCCGACCAACACGGGAATATAAGTAAAAAAAAAGAGTCAAATTTTATGCATATATCCCGCCTATCGGCACATTTCATTTTATTTCATTTTGGCATAGTCCGCGAGTAAAGGAGTGCTAAAAGAGGCGGTATAAGGTGGGAAGTTGCACTACATCGACACCATGCGCGTAAATGCAAGTAAGTTCAAACCAATGGTTGAAGGTGGGAAGTTGCACTACATTGACACCACGCGCGTATATGCAAGTTTGAACTAGTGGTTGAATATCACGGAAGTGCGGACCGGTGAGCAATAAAATCTTCATTTTTTGTTATTTCATTGCTTAGTTTGGTGTGTTAATGAGTTAGCAGGTTTTACTTGTGTTTATTATTTGAAAATCTACTGATTTGCTTTGAAAATTTGTATGCCTGGTGTAATACCTCAAAATTGGCACCTTGCAATTCTAATCAATTTTGGTGCATTTCTTCGAATTTCTACATCACCAAAGTCCTATTGTACTAGACAATTATGTCTCCTAATTGACTTTATTTGACTTGGTGTCAATTGCAAAAAATCTTAAATTTGCATTAATCATACACTATATTTAATTCCTAAATTTTGGCATTTATTGGCTAAATAATCCCTATGATTAATTAATTTAATTTCAAAAGTCCTAGCACTTTGATTAAATTAATTCCACCCACTTTAGCTAATACACATCAAAAGAAATTAATGATTCTTTAATTCTCTAAATGAAATATCCCACTTGGATTTAATTATTCAAAAACAACTCGAAGAGTCACCCATATGTGGCCATATTTCATTTGTTTTATTAAAGAATCTCTACAATTTGTTTCACCTCCCTCTATGGAGATGAAGAGTCGACCGTTTCTTCACAAGAAACTCTTCAGTCTCTCCTCGAGCTCTTCTATAAGAGAAATCTCTCATTCCTCACTTGGGGAGGCAATTTTTGAGTATTGAATTTATGCCGAATTATTGTCTCATTCTTAGCATTTTGAGCTTTAATTATATTGCATATTAGTATAATTTCATGTTAGTAGTATATATTTGATGCATTCTCATGCTTTAAATTAGTTTGCTTATTATGTTCTTAGCTTAATTCTCATCTCATTTCAAGTTTCTTAACTTAATTCTCATTTCATTCTTAGATTAACTTCAATTGCATTCTCATTCTTAGTTTAATCTCATTTTGCAACCATTTTCAAGCATTTAAATCCTCCATTTTAAAGTTGGTCTATGGTTGTTGGGCTCTCGAATCTGAGAGTAATTCAAAAACCCCATCTAAATAGGATGCAACAGGTCAATTCACTTGAATGTGCGAAGTGGGTAATTCATACTCATTTTCATAATTGGCTTTGTGAGAAATGACCATGTTGAGTCTATGGCTAAATACGAGTTCCATATTCATACATAAACATTTTGGCGCCCACGGTGGGGCAGAAAATTGATTTCTGGCCTCATCAATTTTGAACTTTTTTTGCAAATTTTGCACTCTGTCGTACGTTCGTACATCACTGTGAAAGGAATCTCGCACGAGCTTTCTGACTGTATCGCACGAAGTTTTGCTGCCTATAGCACTTTCTCGCACGGAATACAGTACTTCCTCATGTGAGTCTTGCCATCAATTTTTTAAAATTTTCCAATTTCTGCAATTTCCTATTACTATTTCTTGACATTTATCATTTGTTGTTGTTTTCATATCTCTATTTTCTGCCACAGCATAATAGTGGGTTGCAGGACGCTTGACGAAGACATAAACTTGCTAATGGTTTGCTTGCAAGACGGTTGTCAAAGGCTTTTCAAAACATTCTACTTGCTTACTATTTTTATTCACATAGTATAACTAGGGCCTTGTTAAAATTTCTTAAGGGTCTTGATAGCAGGATAGGGCAATAAGCTCTTCATTACATGGAAGTCATGCCCATGGATGAATCCGAGACCCAGATTTTGCTAGCATGATAGATACCTAGGGAAGCAAGGAAAGGTAACGAATATTTAGCACGTCCATCTGTTAGGGGATTATGCTCTTCTCTCTTTGAGAGAATCAGAAACCAAAAATATTTGAATATTTATAATTAATTCAATCAAATGACATTTAAGACTTGGTTAGCTCTTGTTTTAGTTAAATTGATGATTCATTTTCATTCAAACATAGTTTTTCATAAGTTCAGATGTTGAATTCCCTTATCTTCCCGAATCAAGTGCCTGCAATGATAAGTTTTTTTTTGTTTTTGCCTATCAGCCTAGTGGACAATATTTGAAAGTAGTTTATCTCCAGATTTTGGAAGCAGTGTGAACTGTATGATTCTCTTTTTATCAATTTGATAAATCTCAACAAGGTGGCTGATTTTTTCAATAAGGAATATTGTGTTTGTTTCTGTATGTAGTTATGCAAAACTGAATTTCATAAGATGTTTTTGCTAAGGTCCTAGTCAATGTTTTTTCTAACAACATTAGATGACTTGAACATATGTCCTCTTAACAATTATGTGCATATTGATTTTAATATATGGCAATCCCATGAACTCTAAGAGCCCAATTCATCCAACAACTTGATCTCACACGGTTTTTGTCTGCTACTGTAGTCGAGTTTCAACTTGTCTGGTTGAATACATACGAAATATTCATCCTAGGGCATCATTGTTCAAAAAGAAAACTAACCTTCCCAACTCTGAGCTTTTGAACTCTTATAAAGCATTTCCTTAACTCACCTTTCACACAGTGGCATTGAATCCCAACGATGAAAATGTGAGTTAGGACCACATCTTCCAACAAAGATTGTTTGCATGCCAAGCACTGTACATGAACAATCAATAAAAGGACTGAAATTCTCCTATTTTAAGACTTCAAAACAATATAATCAGTACATGGAATGATCAAAACAATATAACCTAGGGCTTCATTGTTCAAAAAGAAAACTAACCTTCCCAACTTTGAGCTTTTGAACTCTTATAAAACATTTCCTTAACTCACCTTTCACACAGTGGCATTAAATCCCAACGGTGAAAATGTGATTTAGGGCCATATCTTCCAACAAAGATTGTTTGTACGCCAAGCACTATACATGAACAATCAAAACAATATAATCAGTACATGGAATGATCAAAACTTATAATACCAATCAATGAATGCTTTTCCTATCAATGTTGCATTGAATAGAGAGTTTAATAATATAAATACCAGACTGTGTCTTCATGAGCAGATCACATTGACCAATACACCCCCTATCCCACCATCTACACCCATCCACTCATGTCAAGATCTTGTCCAAAATCATGTTGAAATATCCATTGACCTAAATCAAGATCCTTTCCTCTCACTTCCTTCGTTACATAATCACTTTTGGAGTATATTCTAAAGTCCTTGAATCCAAGCAAATGTAAGTCAATAACACCAAATATATCACTTAGAAGTCTTGTGAAGAGACTTGGTGAGTTTAAGTTGCCCAAATATAATAATAGATCATAAAGTGTGATTACACAAGTTAAGTTGCCCAAATAATTTGAAAATAAGGAAAAAAACAAAACTTATTCTTACTTTTTGTATTCATAGCCTATGGTATACGAAACTTGTTGAAGGGCTTCCTTCCATGCCTCAATCTTGTCCAAATACTTGCCCTTCTCTACATACTTAACAAATGCCTCGGCATATATGCCATTTTCTATGTGGCGGAGATCATAGGGTTTCACTTGATAAAATATGGGAATAATTTTGGCCTTACTCTGTAACATAAGAACCAGCTCGACCAGACGCCAAGCTGATTGTGCATAGTTTTTTGAAAAAATTGCGATATACACTAAAGCAGATCTAATCGCAGTCTCAATGGTTGAAAGGAACGAGTCTCCAAGCTCCTTCTCTTCCAAATCAAGAAATGCCTTGATATGTCGATCCTTATAATTGTTTGGTAGCGGGAATTAGCCTGGAATTGGTATTTGTTATTTCCCATTTCGTCGAATCCCCAGTTTGGGAGTGCAATATGAAAATAGAATAAGAATATGTAAATGCTCATTTTGTCAAAAATGAGCATTTACATCTTCTATCTGAAAAGGTGGAATTGGAATTTGAATGGGGAAGCAAATTTTTAAATTTTTCATGTCTGCACTTAATTTTTTAATTTTTTATTTGTGTGGTGAGGGATTTAATTTAGTCTTTATTTGTCTAGGTGGTTTGTAACTTTGTTATTTATTCAATTATTTTCGAAAAAAAATTCATATTTTTTGCCGAATTTTTTTTCAAATTTTTATGTCGTATTTTTTTCAGATTTTTTTTGAAAAAAATTAATTTTTTATTTTATTTATTTTTTTCTGAAATTTATTTTCCAAATTTTTTGTGATTGTAATTTGGTTGCCTGCCACCAACTTTGGCTGCCTAAAACAGTTTGCCATTCTATTTTAAATTCAATTCCATTAATAAAAATGAATTATTAAATTCAAAAACATTAAAACAATTCAAAAAGAATTTAAAAAAAAATTATATTCAAATTCTAATTCCAGTTTCAAAAAGTGGAATCAAATGGTCAAAACATAATCTAGAAATGAAAAAACGGATTATCAAATCCATGATTTGACCATTTCTAACATCTGATCAAATCCATCATTTCCTAATTCCCGCTACCAAATGGGCTCTAATAATAAAAGGGAATTGTAAAGCTGAGTAGACTGAGTTTAACATTGGACCTCTGTGGTTGATGAACACATCAAACAGTCTGGAAGATTCTTCTACTTTTCTCCTTTTGTTGGGAATTTCAATTACAGGGAGAGCATCATGTTGGCGAGATGAGGATGTGGAAGCCATAAGCAAATCTCACAAACGATGGATATGTTGAGAGGAAGAATGGGGTGAATCAAGGCCTGCATATAAATATAAATAGGTAGGTTGCAAACTGCATCCTCCTTGGAGGAAAGAATGGGGAAATCAAAACCCTTGTTCTTACTGGAAATGGGAAGGAAAATGGTTGAGAGGAAAAAGGACGTTTCATTTAAGATCCGAGAGGTTACCTTTTAAGCTCCACTCTCCTTCCTCGAAATAACGGGGAAGAATACTTGACTTACTGTTTGTAGCTTCTTTCTGGAATCTGAACCCCGCAGAAATGGAGCCCTAAAACCCAAGAATTGTGAAATCCATCGCTTATTCCCTCTCTCCGCCCATTTTGAAGAAGATTCCAGCTCCTGTCTTTACTGCTGTGCTCGTCTCGTCAGCATCAGCAAAGCATCCTCGACTTTTCCTGCCTCTGCATACTGGAAAGCCACAGGGGAACGCGTAAAAATCGCACTACGGTGCACCCGCCGAAAGCCAATGGTGCAGTATGGTGTCTTTCATTTCTACAGCCTGTAACGTACACATATATCAAGGTAGGCCAACAACTTATTTAAGTGTGGCAATATTTACATATTTTCGTTTTTTTTATTATTAAGTATTATTATTATTATGTTATGTTAATATTGTTAAAATTATATTACAATTAGCAATTGCATTCCAACAAGGTGCAATGGTTACGTCAATATGAAGATATACCTTCGTAATATATTGAAGGGTGCAGAGAAAATTTAAAGTAGTTGCACATATCAATCATGTATAATACATTTGTTGGTGTTTATTGTCTTCAAGACCTAAAGAATAGCAACGAAATGATGGAGTACGAGCAACATTTTTTATCAATATGCATGTTGGATTCTTGAGGCAAAGCAAATTTCTACATAAGAAAAATGTGTAACAGTGGAATTAATGCTTTGAGAACAATTGAAGTGTGAGATTGTAAGGACTTAGAGTTGGGCCTTCATTTCTTAGAGACATAGTTGTTGTAACCACCCTCATTTTTCCTCATCTTGAAGTATAGTATCAAGGAGAACATTGGCTAAATATATCTAGGAATATGGTCATCAACACTATGTATATTGTAGTTAAAAAATGTCTATATAGAAAAGCTCAAATGCAAAAAATTCTAAGCAAAATGTGTGAAGAGATATCAAATTTGAAAATATTTAACATGCATAAATAATAATAAAGAGTTAGATTGTAATAAGTTTGAAGCCATAAGATTCAACATTTACTTCAAAGAAATCAAGGAAATTAAAAAAATGTAATGTGTAACATAGTTGAATAAAATTTATAAAAGGCTTGAAATCAATTTTGATTTTTTGTCAAACACACAACAGATTCTTGATTGAACTATGAGATCATCAAGAGATCACTCAACACGCCATGAGCATGGGTAATAGGATGAATCAAATAATATTTATATCAATTCAAAGTAATAGAAAGAATAAAAAAGCATTTTGATGTTGATAACATCTCATTGATTGACTTCTAGCTATCCATAGGGGAGAGGACCTAAAAGTTGAGCACGATAACTTTGTGTTATTTAAAATCTTATGTAGAAATTTCAAATCACTTCCAATTTTTTACAACAGCTTATTTGGTGAGTTTCTTACTTATAACTAAGGTTTCAAGGTCACATTGTTTTTTTGTCAACGTATCCAAAACAACCCAAAAAAGTGAGGCTGATACTTGTGCACCAAGTAATGTTCAATTGTGGGTTGATATGGTTGCATAAATATTATAGACAATCTTTTATCTTCAATATATTTATGTTTCTCCACTATACAATTTATGTCTTCAATAGGCTTCAGTTGCTCCACGTAAATTGAAAGATCATGAACCATAATTCGTTGAATGAATCAAAATGCCAACTACCTAGAATCAGATACAACAACCCCAATTTGTTAATAGTTTTCTTCATGAAATAAGTGTTGGAATTAGGAGAGATAGGTACTAAGAGGGGAGGGGTGAATCAGTGCCTTCAAAACTTCCACTTGTAAAACTTTCATATCTATATTCATATACTGTGATAACCAACCAAAAATAACTTGAATAAAGTTGCATGTATCAATCATCTAGTTAACTTAATAGAAGTAAACAACATGAAATCAAAATGATAAATCCATAACACAAGTATTTTGGTAACGCATAAACCCTTGTAAGAAGTTAAAAACTACGGTGGGGATGACACCCACAAATTCTTCACTACTGTAGATAGGAAAGTTTTGCCTGTTAGGGCTACAAGTTTTGATCACTTCAGATGATCTTACCCTGTTAGGAGTAACATATTAGATCAACTAGATCTACCTAGTTATAAGATTTTAACAACACTAATGTAGTGTGCACTCGGTTAAGAGATTTACAAAAGACTATTAAGTCTACTCAGTTAAGAGATTTACAAAACTCTATTACAATTGTCAGAGAGTAATAGGATAACTATCTGCTATTTAACAACTTAATTTTCTGATACAGATCTATAAGTGCTCATAAATATCACCTTAACTGTGATGAATTTTTGCTCTGTTCTGCTCGGTTAGCCTTTTCTGATTCTTCTTAATCTGATTATCTCGGTGCTCTATTCTACTCGATAACTAATTGTCTTGAAGTTTAGACTATGATTTCAAGTGCTTTGTGATTCATATATATCAGTTTAACCCTCAAAATGATGTGAACATATAAAATATATAGTGTTCTATTTTGCCGCTTAAACAAAAATTAAGTTTACAAAAATAATCATAACCGTAGAATCTACGGTGCAAAAATAACCTAGATCAACTATTACAAATAAGACAATCATTGCATTAAATGAATATCTTTTACAATAAATGCTTCTCGATCTTGGTAAACCATTTTACGATTCTGTTATAACCGGTTGCATAGAATAATGTTCCATTTTAGATTACTATGTCATTTTCTATGATCCTCGGTAAACTGCTCGGTGTATGCTGTGATGCTCGGTGTTTACTTTCTGTCAATGTCGGTGTCTACTGGTGCTTGGTAAACTATCTTATGCTCGGTACAAAGGCTTTACTAACTGCTCTGTCTTGCTTCAGGCTACCGACCAACCCTATATAAGTTATCGACTGATCTGTTTGATCACCTTTGATACTAATGACAACCTAGAATGCTCAATAGAGATTAACAATCTCCCCCTTTGGCATTAGTATCAAAACTTTGAATGCATATAGACAAAATGTACTATACTCCTTATATCTCCGCCATATACATATACATGTCAAAATTTGTTCTAAGTACTCAAAAGTACTCCCCCTCGGTACATGCTCCCGGTAATATGAAGTATATAAAAAACTTATAACCTATTTGGCATATATACATGTTTTCCCCCTTTTTTGATAATAATGCCAAATACAAAAGTAGATTATACAGTATACTTACATCTTATCAAAAATTTCAGGATGAGTTTTCTTCAAAGATTTTAAGAGGTTGTCCCACTCCTCTTTCAAGTTGGTAAGAGCAATATGCTGAAGACCGACTTGGGCATGCATGTCAAAGATATTATCCAACACCGAAATCTCTGGTGTGGCTACCAATTGTTCTGCTTTGACTATGTGTGCCTCAAAAATTTTCAGGTGGGGAATGAGGTCTTGTTGTAACTCTGTAACCTAATCTATGATGGTCTATTCTTGTCTCCTTAGAGTTGCTATCAACCACCGGAGTTCCTGTACTTAGTGAATATGCTTTAAGAAAGCATCAGGCTCGATTGTAGCTGTTGTTGTACTCAACTTGATTTCTGCTTCTAATCCATTTATCTGTTCACTGACCTTGGAAGTGAAGGTGTCTGAAGTACAAAGCACAACAAGATATTGACAGATTATTTGAGTAATGGATTTTACCTTGGTAATAACCTCAAATAACTTTACTTTCTTAAGTGCCACTTCTTGACTGATACGAGCTGCCAATTTATCTTGAATTCTTGATTATATCCACTCTTTTATTCTCTTATCTACTTCAATATCAGGAGTATTAATCTTGTCGGCGAGTGTAGCAAGTTGATCAATGATGGGAGTATTCTCATCAATGTCTAGCTCAGGTACAACCTGTTGGAGAATATCTCGCACATCAGTTAGAACTTCTTTTCTTTTATGTTCTTGCTTTAGCTTCTCGTGTGCCGCTTTCCTGGAACATAACTCCCCATATTTCATTAGCTCCTCGGGGCTTAGGGTTCTCAGGTCACATTGAGGAATAATAATTACTTTGTCAATGGTGACCGGCCCTTTCCTTTCTTCTTCTTCTTTGAAATAGGAGGTGACTTCTTTTCAATAAGTACAATAGTTTTCTCTCCAATTGTCGGAGTATCCTTCCCAATTGACACTGTAGCTTCCTTCTTCTGCTCCTCGGTGGAAGGTGTAGGAGTCCCAGTTGTAGTGTTAGAAGGGTTCACCTTGGTTTTTTTTGTTTCTTCAGTTTCCGTTGGTTCTGTAGACTGTGCCTCTGTGTTATTAGGCTGATTTGTATTTGCAGGTTGCATAGGTGCTTGTGTTTCTGTTGTATCTTTGCTTGGCTCAGGAAGAGATGCATCAGGTTGTACTTGTGAAAGTATTTCAACTGCCTCTGCAAGTACTGGTAATTCACCCGGTAAAGATGTGAGTTCACTTTCAATGTTTGTTACTTCATCCTTGTATGATTCAATAATCACATCTGCATCATCTTTGTCATCAGGATCACCGTTAGTGATGTCCTCAATGAGTACATCTTCATCGGTTTTCTTCTGCAAGTGGATCTCTACTTGATCCGGTGCATCCTATGATATTTGTACCTTATCCTTACGTTTGGTAAGATCAATTACCTTGATAATTGATATACCAGAGTCTTTTACCTGCTTTCCCTTATCATCACCAGTGTATATACCTTTACCTTTGGAATTATGTCTCTTCCTAAACAATTTCAGGAATGCTTCCTATTCTTCTTTTTCTTCTTCCTTCAAAATAGATGTCCATAGAGAATCACATGTGACATCCATGTCTGCCACATTCTCATCCAATATCTAAAGTGCTCGGTTCTTAACCAAAAATCTTGCATGGTATCTAGTCAGATATTCACTTACTTCATCATAACTCATGTGGGTGGCAGTTCGCACTAATGATCTTTCTCTTTTCTCTTCTATGTGTCTAGTGCAATAGCCCACTTCTCATTTATATTGTCATCTAGTTCCTTGGGTAGTTGACATGCAAATTCCATTGGCACCCCTGAATTTAATCATCATCTGAATGACTGCATGTTCTATCTTAATTTTGTCTTCGGTTGACATTTTGTCAAAGTTGCCAATACCTGGATCTGCCAGACTTCCATTCTCAATTATATCTTCAATTATTTCTTCAATGGTACTTGCCTTGTGTTTGACTATCTTGAACTGATTACTATCATCTTCTTTATCGGTGTCTTCAATATCTTCTTTGCTTCTGACTAATCTCCTTCTTTTCTTTTGTGCCTTAGCTACCGGTTTGCTCTTTCTTTTAGTATATTTCCTTGTTGGTGTAGCTGCCCTCAATTTCTTGTCTTTTATTTCTTCTTGCTTTGGAGGGGATGAGGCTGCAGTAGACGATCTTGTCTTCATGCCTGTTTGTTTGTCTTGTTCAACATTATCTAGAGGAACCGGTATTGAATCCTTTCCTTTGTCTGACTCGGTTTCCTCACTGTCATAAGGCTTGTCAGCTAGCATTAACTGACCTCCGGTTGCTTCCTTAATCGGTGACTCCTCAGACGAGTCTGATATATTACCATATCTTTTTGTCAGATCTTTCTTTATTTTCTTCGCCCTACGAGATATTTTTCCGATCTCTATATCGGTAGTTATTCTTGACTTAGCTTCATTATAGGTACCGAACCTAGTAGCAGTGATGTCTATCGGTAATGCCAATAATGCATGAATAGATTTCAAAGAGAAATCGTAATTCATTTTGTAACCCATTGGTGCTAGCCATTTGGTTCTCGGTTCTACTGCCTTTATCATGGAATAATCGGTACTTACTACAAAACAAATGTTGTTCTCAAACTTATCCACCAATTCCCTTAGAATTCTGCTTCTTTTATGCATTTGAGTCTTGAACTCTTTGAAATATGCGTCAAACTCCTTGTTCAGATTCTTTCCCAAACTTTTCATCATCTCATTTACTTGTGTAGTTATCGGTGTATCGGTTTGCCAGTTTACTTCACCGATGCCAGGTACATATTTCTGCAAGTAAAGGAATATACATACAAGTAGTGACCCATACTTACATGTATTGGACTTCTTTGACCTTATTGTCTTCATATTCTCTTGAAGTTGTTGTAGTAGAATTTCCGCAAGATCTACCCGGTGACCTTTCTTCACAATTTTGAAAGCCATGTCCACGGCGCTGCTCGGTACATTGTTCAATCTGTTGGATTGAAATATCTTATATCCGATGACATGAGCTGTGAATTTCACCACTAGATCTTTGATTGTTGATATCTTTAATGCTCTATCATCCCATTGTGCTCCAGTGTTCTTCTCTACATCAGGACATGATGAACTGCGGAAAGATTTTGCCTTGTCGGTTGTAGGGTACCCAGTAACCTTACTGATTATTTTCTTTGTGATCTCCACAGGTTTATCCAACCAAAATTTTCCATCATGAAATCTGCTAAGTACTATCTGTATCCACTTTGTGCTCAATGTCTGAGGGAAGTGTGTGAAATGCGTTAACCCTGATTCCTCAAGTTTCTTGTGTTCTATCTTCAATTTACCATCCAGTCCACAGACTTGTTGATACGCTGCAATGGTTTCAAACTCACCTACTTCACCAATCTTGCAGTGAATATAGGCCCTTACGTCTTCTGTTAGTAAAACCCTATTCAAAATGCTCGAAAATGCTCCCATTTCATCCTTCTATGCAATTACCTTTGGATGCGGTTTGAATTTTGCTTCCGCGAAATTTTCTCTCACAATCAACTCTGCTTCTTCCTTAATGATATTCAATTTGCTTGCCGTCGATGTTGATGCCATAAATTTTTTCTTAGGGTTTCGGTAAGCAACAGATAACAAGTATACGATAGCAAATGAACTTACTCGGTGCAGTCGAAGAATGTCATCGGTTCGATCTACAGTTGCTTTGAATCTTCTCTAAAAAATCTTAGCTTGAACTCTGCTTTGTGAAATCTTCGTTCTTTGAAATTGCAATGTGACAATAAACTCTATTTTTGCATATTTATAGACCTTTTGATATTCCCGCTTAAATTTACAATGCATTAAGTGCGTGACCTAACCTTTAGTATGATACAACTGTCAACTCGGTGATGTCTACAATTTTCTCCGCTCGGTTAACATAGGATTTCTTCATTAGTTTGCACTGTTGTCGGTTAACCTTGTATAGTGATTACTGACGAGTAACCAATTCTCGTTTCTCCTTTTACCGACTATATAACATTGTTAGCTCATAACACATAAACCATAGTGCATCTTTATTCATGCAGATTTGGTATTTGCACATTATATATAAGGAACGGTATGTAAAATGTGATCATTTGAAATGTCAGTCCCATACATACCTTTTTCACCTTAAGTGGAGGTACCGATATCACCCAATCCAGTGGACGAGGTTTCACCAACAGTGTTACTTGACTCAGCATTCTCATTAGATGCCTTCTTCCACATAGTTTTCCTTAATCTTGTGATTTCTGCAATGCTATATCCACTTTCAAATATATGATTTTCATCTGGTGCTTGGTCTCTACAATTCTTGCTTAAGTGGCCGATCTTGTGACAGTGCATACAAGCCATTCCAGTGCTTGTCCAATTTCTTGAATGTCTAATCCGACCCTTTCTATAACAATGTTCTACAATATGCCCATACCGACCACATGCAGTACAGTTAGTCCATGTATTATAATCCCAAACATATGTGTTACCTTGTCTCTTCGGTTGATAAGGCTTTTGTTGTGTTTTCTGCTTAGGAGTCCAAACTTGTTTCATCTTTGCCTTACATTCTCGTGCCACGTGTCCATGCTTATTACAAGTATAGCATATCTTCTCCATAGTTGTATTGTTAGATATGTCATTTTGCTTAGCTCTACACTCATAAGTTGGATGTCCAAACTTACCACAATAATAACAATATCCATTGAATTTAGGAATGACAAGAGGTTTACCTTGTGCTCTGCTTCTGCACACATTTGATGTATGTCCCAGTTTCCCACAGTGATAGCATGTCATCAATTTAGGTTTCTGATTTTGATTGTTGTCATCTTTTTTAGCTTGTCGTGATGATTCTCCTTCCCCTGTATAGCCTATACTGATTGTGCTTCCAAATCTCCTCTGATTAGTTAAAAAGTCATCAATCTTTTTGGAATTGTCTTCAGCTATCTTCATCATTTCATTATGTTGCTTCGGCATTTTTATTTCATTTCTTAGTTTTTCATTGTCTTCTCTGAGTGTTGCAACATCTTCAAGTCTTCTAAATAACTCTCCATTCACTTGGTTCACTTCTTGGTTAACAGTCATCATCTGATTTGATACTTGGAAGTGACGATCAATGAGTCTTTGTATTTCACTTTCTTTTACTTGAAGTTGTTCAGTCATCAACCTTCTGTCTTCAATGGCCATATTCTGATCTTGTTCAGCTTGTCTTGTATTGTTCATGATTTCCACCATTCTCACCATCTGAGATTCTTGATTGATTTGAAGTGCTTTCACTTGTTCAGATAGATGCTGATTCTTTTTAGATAGGTCAGAGATTATACTTTCAGATCCATTAGAGATGCTTCCAAAACTTGATCCAATGTGATCAAATATATCATCAATAGATTCTTCATGATAACCGATTTCATTTTTCAAAATTGCAAGGTTCTTCCTTTCAACCAGTAACTTTTTCAATTCTTCCTTAGCTTGTTTGTACTATTCCACAAACATCTGCATCTGTGTCTTCTGATTCTCAATAGTTTTGTCAAGCTTGTATCTCTCCATGACTTAGATCTTTTCCCTTAAGTGGTTAAACTGTTCAACAAGAGAATTGGGCTCTGATACCAATTGTTGGAATTAGGAGAGATAGGTACTAAGAGGGGAGGGGTGAATCAATGCTTTCAAAACTTCCACTTGTAAAATTTTTAGATCTATATTCATATACTGTGATAACCGACCAAAAATAACTTGAATAAAGTTGCATGTATCAATCATCTAGTTAACTTAATAGAAGTAAACAACATGAAATCAACATGATAAATCCATAACACAAGTATTTTGGTAACGCAGAAACCCTTGTAAGAAGGTAAAAACTACAGTGGGGATGACACCCACAAATTCTTCACTACTATAGATAGGAAAGTTTTGCCTATTAGGGCTACAAGTTTTGATCACTTCTGATGATCTTACCCTGTTAGGAGTAACATGTTAGATTAGCTAGATCTACCTAGTTATAAGATTTTAACAACACTGATGTAGTGTGCACTCGGTTAAGAGATTTACAAAACTCTATTATAATTGTCAGAGAGTAATAGGATAACTATCTGCTATTTAACAACTTAATTGTCTGATACAGATCTATAAGTGCTCATAAATATCACCTTGACTGTGATGAATTTCTGCTCTATTTTGCTCGGTTAACCTTTTCTGATTCTGCTTAATCTAATTATCTCGGTGCTCTATTATGCTCGGTAAATGATGTCTTAAAGTTTAGACTGTGACTTCAAGTGCTTCGTAATTCATATATATCAGTTCAACCCTCAAAATGATGTGAACATACAGAATATATAGTGTTCTGTTTTGTCGCGTAAACAAAAATTAGGTTTACAAAAATAATCATAACCCTAGAATCTACGGTGCAAAAATAACCTAGATCAACTATTACAAATAAGACAATCATTGCATTAAATGAATATCTTTTACAATAAATGCTTCTCAATCTTGGTAAACTGTTTTACAATTCTGTTATAACCGTTTGCATAGAATAATGTGCCATTTCAGATTACTATGCTATTTTATGCGATCCTCGGTAAACATTGTATAGACTGCTCGGTGTATGCTGCGATGCTCGGTGTTTACTGTGTGTCGGTGTCGGTGTCTGCTGGTGCTCGATAAACTATGTTATGCTCGGTACAAAGGCTTTACTGACTGCTCTGTCTTGCTTCAAGTTACCGACCAACCCAATATAAGTTACCGATCAATCTATTTGATCACCTTTGATACTAATGACAACCTAGAATGCTCAATAGAGATTACAATAAGGGCTTGTTTGGGTTCTTGAATTAGAGCCCATAGTCCGGAATTAGATTTCTAGATAAAGTCAATTCCATGTTTGTGTCCTTCCAACAAATTGGAATTGCAATTTTGAAATTCCAATTTTGCCCCCAAAATGGGCATTTCATCTTCCACTGGAAAAGGCGGAATTAGAATTTGACCACCAAATTCCACTTTTCAAATGCCTATTTAGAAAAGTTTGTTGGGTCCGCGTGCATGTAAAATTTTGTTTGACATCCGCTAGGGCATTTTCACCGTTCACAGTTGTTCTTTCCTTTGGGCAAAAATCCAAGAGGGCTTGCATGGCATGAACTTGCATTTGAAGGTTCACATTATAATCTGTCATTTCTTGGAAAAGAAGATCCATATTTTTCATCTCCCTTCCACCTGGAACAAGCCTGTGCAAAGCCCTAACCTTCCTTTCAACTCGACTGACATTTTTGGTGTCCAGATTAAAAACCCTAAGCCGACGGGCAATAGCCAAGACGCCATGCTTTTTGATAGGCTTTGCCCTAGTTCTGACGAATTTCAAGGCCTGCTTCATGGTCTTTCTATGAACGCGAAGGTTCAGGGCTCGACTCCTCTCAAAGACTTTTTTTTGCAGGGATTTTTTCTTTAATGTTTGCACATGCTTGTTTAGACCAACTGTCGGATTGTAGTTTTGACAATGTTATTTAATGAAACAAATAAACTATTTTACCCTGATTACATAGGTTAATTATTATCACTATGATAAAGGATATATAAATTATAAACAATCACAAAATATTGATAGACTAAATGTATTCTATCATATCACTATTTTGCATACCACAATGAATAATCTCTGGTTGATATATATGGGCATGATTGCTGATGTTTAAAGATAAACTGAGTGTTGGTGTTGATTGCTTGATTGATAAATGCAAATTATATATGTAATAGAACTTTTCATCCACTTCGATTCGTTGATAAATGCAGGTCCTATGTATAAGTACTTATGCTCTTATTCGATGCCTTCCCAGTCTCCTTAATGCGATTTCCTTCCTTATGTATTTTTTATGGTGGTAAGGCCATGTCCATTAGTTTTGGAAAGACACATCGTTTGCAATTTTTGGCCTTCCCTTTTTGACACTGCTTTCATTTTTTTTTGTTAGGTAAATGGCTGGTAGGGCCAACTCCCATTTATATTAATTGAAATAGAGTCTTACAACAGAGCTTCAAGATGGATGGGAATCTAGGTGGATTGCCCATGTACCAGATCAGATTAAGCCCCTAAAAGTGGGGCAACAACCAAACCAAAAAGAAAAATTGGAAGTGCCCATAACAACATGAGATACTAGGGGTATGAGACTACCATGTAAAGCTACAAAAATGTAGTCTCTACCCAATTTGTTGCAGTTACTATACACAGACAAAGTCCTATTTGGCTAAGCTATCCCAAGCCAACAAATACTCTCAATTGTCATTAATGCCCTATATATAACTAAGATATTCATTTGAATTCAGTACAATGAAAATAGGATAATTTACAGTTTAACAAAATAAAAATGACTTCTTACTTTGTACTTTTCCTGCTACACATGCAAACTATGTTGGTTTTCAACAGCTTCTCATTCATGTTACAAAGGTTTCATCAGCAAGGCATGGTAAGAAAATAATGAAGAAATAAGAATGGACTACAATTAGTTGTGCTTCTAGCATCAGTAATATGGTTATTTTCCCTAAAGATTGTTGCTCGACTCCTTACGCCCTTCCATAAGCCTCATAAGAGCGCTGAATACTACCTAATAATTGGTATACGTAAATTTCATAGTCTGAACTTTTATTGTGATTAATGCATATGCTATTTCTCACTGGAATCCTCTTACACAAGACATAAGGATGTCGTTGTCACATATAATTCATGTGTTTCAGCTTCCATTGGATTCTCTAAAGGTATTGAAGAATAACACTTGGTGATTGCAATACCAAAATCCCTTTGAAATGATAGCCGACCAAGTTGAGAGCGTTGAACAATTTTCCTAGTTGGGTTGAGGCGTTTAAAGAGCCATTGAAAATGGCAATTTTGAGTATGTTTTTTCATTTGCAAAGGGAAATATAGCACAGCGTAACAAGTGTGCACCATTAACCAAAAATTTAAAGGATTGTCAATCTTTGCTCTAGATTGTCCACTTCCGAAGTGCCAACATATACAACAATCTTCCCTTTGGGTACCGCTGACAACTCTGAATCAATGGCAATTCCAACCTTATCCAGAGCTTGGTTGGTTCGTTGATTCAAAGATTTTGAAAGACTCCTTTCAAATCCCATTATATGCACATTTTTGGCTTCACATTTCGCGAGCATACCAGTAAGCACCAAATCCATTGCACTTGTCATCGGGGAAATTTTGGGATGGTAAGAATTTGATCACACCAATTTTGGGATGGTAAGAATTTGATCACACCTTTTTGAATGTGGAAAACATGGCATCTATTTCAAAACCTTGACATAAATCCAATTGATGAAGTTATTTGAACCCACCGTGAGATGATTCTTAAGGAAAAGTTGGGTTCTTGAGGTGGTTTGGAAACCATACTTAACACTTGACTATGAACATTGTCAGAAAGTCGGGGCTGATTGCAAACCATCATATCCTATGTGTATTGGGTTTACAAGTTCGGGGGAAAACCCGACTCACCGATCACATCAGATTTTAATTTTTTTCAGGGCAACTCCATAAACTTGTCGAGTCTAGATGCGGGTTTAAATTTATTAAGCCTTGCTTAACTCCATTGTTACGAAGCCATTGTAAATCCCACTCATAAATATAATAGCTGGAGCAATACATCCTGCTATAACATGGAGGACTGTTTTGTCTTACTACTTGTTTGACCGCCTAATAAATTGCAGGAGGCAAATTGAATTCACTCCCCACTCCCCACGTTGGCCCTCCCCACATCCACGTTTAAAAAGGAAGAGTAATGAACATAATTAAAACTAAAATTTCAGATTGACTGATATTTGTTACAAATGGAAAAAGTGATTGGTAATTTTTTCCACATCAAACAATTCTGTCATGGGCGATGCCCACAATAAAAAGCCTATCAGCTTAATAAATTTTAAATTTTTAGTAGACAGTAATAAAATAAATAAATAAATAGAACATCTAGGATGTGAGTTTGTTTAAGTAAATTAATTTTTTACATTTTTATTTAATGATATTCACACTATTTAATTCACAAATGATAAAATTGAACAAAATATTTTCATTATGAAAATTTAAAGATTAAAAATAGAATTAGTTTTGTAGATATTTTGAAATATTTTATTTAGATTTATTTTATGACTTAATCAACTATGAATATTAATTAATGTAATTAAATGTTCACCAAAATATTTTATAAAATATATTTAGCTGTAAAAATTTAAATGTAAGACTTAAACATTGAGAAGATTAATCAAATAATGAAAATTGAATAAAAGTGCTTCTAGTTGAAATATATTATTTAATAAAATTATATATATATATTTTCATTTTATTAATGAATTACGAGGTATGTTTAAAATGTTTTAACTCAAATAGCATAAATGATTAATGAAATTTTAATATTATTTTTGAATTTCATGAATCATTTATAGGTAGTATCTAGATTTTTATGTGTAACATTAATCTAATAATTATTAAAAATATGGAGAACAAATAGACAAAATGAATGTGAAAAATAGATATAAGTACATAAATAAGATAAGGTGGAATTATATAAAGAAAAAAATGAACTAAATTTCAACTAATATTGAATAATTATTTTAAACTTAAAATACATAATTTTAGACATTTAATTATAAACTTAACATTACTATTATTATTAAGAATATTACAATTGTGATAGAATTCTTCATTATTATAATTTTAGAATCATCTAAATTTCTGTCTAGTGGATTTCTTCAAGCTAATGGACAAGTATATTTGACACAATCTCCCTTTCTAATGCCCTTTTACGTTATTTTCTCTCTCTCTCTCTCTAAACTACAAACCAAAACTTTTCTAAAACTAATCTCAAATAGAATGATGATGAAGATTCTCAAAAGGAGACATTGTAAGAAAGCTCTGATACCATGTTAGATTATTCATTGCGCTCCACAATTTACAAACAACTATAAATCTTCATAATAGGAAATAATACTTGACCAAATACATGAATCTATTTAAGATGATTATCAATGTACAATAGCTCTGCTTATATAGGCAAGAGCCAGAGAGATAAGACCAATGAGGTTCAAGGATAGATATAACTACTTGCCAACTATTAACACAAAATACTAAATGTAGGTAAATAAAATAATATTAAACCTTACCTAACACCTAGAAAGACAATGTGATGCCTAAGTTAAATTTAAGCATGTAGATAAATATCAATTTTTATGTGAAAATAATACCTTAGAAATTTACCTAACATCTAAAGAAATGACCACCTATGGAAAACAAATCCTTTGGATAATCCAAGAACACTTGGTTGATAGGAAGCCTTTCTTATGCAACTCAAATATCATTAATGAAATAAGATTATGTTGTTAGATGTGAAAGCACAATAGGACTCACATGTCTTGGACTTAATTCTATTTGAAGAAAATCACAACTGGTCTAATTTCACAATCTCACCAATCTACAAGGTTTCTCACCCTAGTAGTTAGGTAGAGGATACTATGTTAATAAATTTCAAAATATGTAGCTAAGAAATGCACATAGACATCAATTCCTTGTACATTAAATTTTTCACAATATAAGAAATAGAATTGCTTTGGTTTTCCAAGCACATTCCAATGACCTCTCATGCCAAGTGTCATGGAAAAGTTGTACCTTAAGGAGTATGAATGTTATTTTAGGTTTTACTTTCTTTAGTAGTTTTCTCAAAATATTATACAAATACTTTCTTATTTCTTTATGACCTCTTTAATAGACTTCTACAATGATATCTCTATGTGAGTCTCTGATTTTTTTAAGATAAAATAAAAATTTATTTTGTTTATTTCTAAACCTTATCATTATTGGAGGATTGTGGAATATACTTATTTTTATAACAATTATTTTTGGGTATAAGCCAAGTAAAAGTGTGATGCAAGAGCATCTGGGTGCATGTACAATCCTACAAGCCCATAAATATCATCTTTTCTTTTTATTTTAACTATTTTGTGTTTGTTTTTGCCTTAGCGAGCTTCATTCGTAATTCTCTCTCCTCCAACTTCTCTCAAAGTTATTTAAAAATGGGAAATTGTTTGTAAAGTTGTGGCAAGTTTTACTGTTACATTTTTAATTATTATTATCAAAGTCACGAACGAATAAAATCCCACGCCAAAATATGATTGGAGCATTTATTTCACGTTTTGGAACTTTAAATTTTTTAATTTCTTCATCGAATTTGACAATGGATGCAACATGCGCCTGGTGAAGGAGAGAGTGTAGTGTAATGAGATTGGGAAGATGGTTAGTGGTGCCAAAATAAATTAAACGTAGGATTGGTATGGATGCTTAATTCAGAAGATTCCTATGCCCAAGAAGAAGAAATTTGAAGAAAAATCTTGTTGGTTTTGACAGATACCACACGCAGATTTGAAGAAGAAAATCAGAACTTGAAGTTGGAAAAGGAGACATAGTTTGATTGTGGCCACAAAAAGAAGTTTACACAGAGATTTTGGGATAAAATCTTCATTGCTATATAGTTGGTTTTTAATACATTTTCTTCATGTTCACAAAGGTTTTTGAAGTTAATGTTAAAATATTCTGAAATTGAGTTTGAACTAAAACTTGTTTCCTGCAGTTAGTGTTAATATTCATCTTCAAGAGTGTTTCTTTCAGAGTTCTTTATATATTGTTCACTATGAATAAAAGGGTTACTTTTTCATGCTCTGGTGCAAATCATGTTTTTTGAAAATTAAAGTTTTGTGCTTGAGTTTTCTTGTAATAATTGACAATTCATTCTTAGATTCTAAATTGTAGATTTGCACCAAATCGGGATTGAAACTTCTAATTTGTGACTTAAAGCTTATAACAATTTCTTGATATACCAAAATACCAAATATTTGTGTTGAAAGATTTCCAAATTGCAACAAAAAACTTTACTGATTCTTTGTAAAATATAGATGTTTTAATAGCATGTTTTTAGAAAACAAATTTAAAATTAGACAAAATATTTAATAGGTCCTCAATTTAAAATATGAAAAAAAAGTCTTTAAAAAATTATAGTTTATTACAAATATATTTAAATAGATAGTTATACCAAATATTAATACATATTATATATTCTACATTCAATAACTTTGGTTGCAAATACTAATATCTATAAAATAACTAAGGAGAAGAGCACCACTAGTAAAGCACATTCCAATAGTCGTGCACTTTATGTACACCCAAATTCCAATGACTAATTACGAAGGAGCCAAAAAACTGATAGCTAAAAGCCCATAAATAAGTTTTATATGTATCAATAGTTGATCATTTTTTAGTTTGTTTAGTTCATAATTGACCCATTTATACATTGCTACTAGAACATTTGTGCATGACTATTGAGACATTTATCCACAAGTATTGGAAATTTTGAGTGTACGATAATTGGGGCATATGTAAGTAAGTAACGGGCAACATTTTGAAATGACCACTTTTTGACCCTTTGGCACTTTACAAATTCTACGAGTAACATTGTTATTATGCAAAAGTCATAAAACATTTTTTTAAGTAGTTAAGTTCCACAAAATAACCAAAACAAAAAATCAAATTTGATATATAGTTTAAGCTCAATAAATGTGCAACATTGGCTATAACGATGAGTAGTGTATTGATAAGCAAGAGATATTTTCCACAACAAGTCAAATTGTGATATTGCTATCAAGATTCAACTATGTAGTTTTTAAGTCAAACTCATTGACCCATGTTTCATGAATAGTGGCTCACAAGAATAGTAAGAACCCCCAGTTCTTCTCAATCTGAATCTTTTGCACATATGATAGTATTTTTATGTTCTTTGAAGTTGTTTTGTGTTTCAGTTTTTATGCTTTTTTTGTATTTTGATATGGGGAATGTGCAAATGGTAAATGCATAAGCAATATTCACACTTCTACAAGTAAATGTACCATAATAGAAGGAAATTATCACTACCTAAAGACAACTACAACGAGGGATATATATATATATATATATATATATATATATATATATATATATATATATATATATATATATATATATATATATATATATATATATATATATATATATATATATATATATATATATATATCTTCATTAACTCAAATTCATTACATACTAAAGGAATACTCGAGGAATTATGAAAGGTAATAATATCATAAACTCTAAATGGTGCAACAATGATTATGACTGAGAAGGAACCAAATCTATTGTTTACAGGTATTTCTTCATCACAAACACTAAGTCCAAACCTTCCCTTGATAATGCCACCCAAAATAGAGGACAAAGGGCTCAATATGTTGAACACCTTGTCTTATAAAAGAGACGCCAAACCCTAGGCATGGTATAGATGGAAGAAATTAGAGTTGCATGGCCATGGCACACGTGTCAAAAATCACCTAAAATACAACCCTTAACATGCACGCCCTGCATAGGAATAATTATGCCTAAAACCCTTATGTTTCTTTCACAAATCTGCACAATGAAGACATCTGAATGAAGCCTTTCCTTAAGCAATAACTGTTTTGATCTCTCACAACCTAAAAACTACAAACACAATAAAGATTGGACAATCTCCAATGCCCTGGCACAACTAAAACCCTTGTTTCAATTGCACAAAATCCAAAAACACTAAATCTGCAAAGGTAAATGATCATCAATAATGAAGTTGATTTTCTTTTTGATGTGCTTTTGTATAATAAGTCTTCAAACTTGGGTGCTTATATTAATAGATTATAAATACATTTTAATATCGTTTAAAATAATATAACTTATGTGCACATTGACTTTATAAATGTATTGTCCTAAAAAGTTAGCACCTATTTAATTGGAAGCTCTAGGACCTATTAGGCCTTATTTTAGTGGTTTCCAGATCTAAATGTGTTTATGCTTGATTTCTTGCTCCTTTAATCTTCTCTCCTTGAAACTCTTCACACTGCCCAAACCTCAAGACCACTTTTGAAATTAGCCTCTCCGAGACAAGGTTGAATTTGGCCTAGTCCTAGACAAGGCCGACCCAAGTCAGCCTTGTCCTCAAGGATTAATTTTTAGTGGGCTTTGGGGCCAATGCGGGGGTGTCTCATTTTACAATCTTAAGTATGGTCATCTTGTCAATTCTGAACCTCGCAATGAGTATAAAAGGACATGAAAGCTTCTTATTTTGACATCCATAATTTTAAGAAAAATCCACGCTTATGCAATTACATCCATCTATTGTGCATTGTGCAAGAAAATTTTGGTGATTTCAAGTGCAATCAAGCTCTTTTAGATTCAAGATTTGAATGCAAGCATCCAATTCAAGATCTCCAAGTCTTCTTCCATTTCAAGATCCATTCAAAGGCAATCTTCTCTCATTTGATGCAATTTTCTCTCTTCCATGATGACCAAGTAGAGGAATTCACAAGCAAGCAAGAAGATCCACATCCATTCTTCTTTCATCTACTTCTCTATTGAAGTGTTCAAGCATACATTCATTCAAGATGTAGAATTTGGAAAGTGTAGATCCATTTCATTTGTGAGGAAAACACATCTCAAGCATACAAACATCTTCATGGGTGTATTGGATCCTAACATCCATCCATGAGGGTTTTACAAGCAAGGTGAATACTCACATTTGTCTTGTTTTACTGCATTTCTTATTTTCCTTCAAGGTTAATTCCTATACAGGAGCTTGACCAAGGAAATCATTTCTTTAAGTCTACTCTTCGACAATGAATTTTGATCACTAAGTTTGGTGTCTTGTTTATTTGTGTTTCCTTAAAAAGAGTACCCAAATTGCTTGCTTCTAGAATATCCTCATAGCTGGAGCAGATGTTGTTGTATGCTAGGCACTCCATGACAAAATGCCTCTTTGTCTCTATCACTCCCATGCTGCAAAATAAACATATTCTCTCCTCCCACTCTTCCTTAGGTATCATTTATCTACCTGTTTTACACCTCAAATGATGAGAACTTGTCCTAAGCTATGCTATGAGAATTTTAGCTCTCCATTTGATATTTGCTCCTATGTACATGTTGTCTCCTCATGGTCTCCCGTGGGATTGAATTTTTTGATATAATAGTCTTTTTTTCACCCGTTTGGTTTTGACCATAAGAGACTCCTGAATTTTTCCTTCATGAACTTTTTTATTACCATTGTTATCTAAACATTCATGGATACTAACATTCTATTTTTCATCCATTTGACATTTTACTTCATCCACGTGTTCTTTATTCTCTCAATTATTTCCTCTACGACTAATTTAGGCCAATGATGTTTTTCCAGACCTTGAATTTTCTTTAAATAGAGAGAACTTTTTAGTCTGTGTTGAGATCTCTTTCATTCAATTACTATCGACCATCATCTATTGTTGGAAGTGGCTTTCGTATTATATTTTAATCGCATAATATTACCAATTTCATCTCTACTTTTGTTGAAGACATCAATATTTAGTGGTTCTTAACAAATTCAGTGTGAATAGAGTAAAGATTTATGGAAAGTGTGAGTGGAAGTAGGCAAGGTCTACAGTTGTAGTCTTAATACAGTGAAACTCTTTGGAAAGGTGTGAGTGGGAGTAGGTAAGATCTACAGTTGTGCTTCTGAGGGCTACAACACATTACAAATCCATGAATAGTGAATGGACATTTTTTTATTTCTTACTTGTGTAGAATCAGGGTAAACTATGGGGTCTTTTCAAAATTCTAAACTATAGATGCATAGCCTTTGGAGATACATGCAACTGTATTCCACAAAATGGACATGTAGGTGTCGAGTGAGAAGCATTGTTATCCGAGTCTTTATCACAAACAACCAATATTAAATAATTTGGCATGCGCAGCTTAATGCTCACAAAGTGGAAGTTTCTATCATCACAAACACTGACCACCTACTATCACCTACTATTACACTCCCCTTTTTGACATTACTACAAGTTGGGTAATTAGGATTGAGTTGAATTGAGAGTCCAAATATTAAGGAAAATAGATTATGGTCTAAATATTAGAGTAAATATGGTATTTTACATAATAATTTCAAGTTATTAAATGATAATACAAGTATGTTTTATTTATACATAATATCAATACAATCAACTTCAAGCTTTTAGCTAAAACTCTTATACAATCAACTTCAAGCTTTCAACTTCAAGATTAGACAAAAAATAATTTTCAGAACACGTATAAGTTTATATTATTATATAATTAGTTACTCATACATTTGTAATCAAATTAATGTAATATTTTAATATCTCACTAATTACTACAATTTGTATCTTTATTCAATTCTTTAATACTAAAATCCAATACAAAAATACTAAATTTTGTGATTATATTCAATTTTTTCAATAAAATAAAAGTTAGAATTAACAACTAACACAAATTGAATCTAATATACAAACTAATTATCATTCTATTATATATAAATTCATTTACATCTTCCTTATACTCATCTATCACTTTTCCCTTGCACCTCCTATTACACAAGTGCTATGTAGAGTTACCTACCATATTATCTTGACCCAATTTTATAGTAATCATTGTTTGCTTTGTTGTTGCCATTGACAAAGAAAACCCATTATTAGGGCCTGTTTGGTAGCGGGAATTAGGAAATGATGGATTTGATCAAATGCTGGAACTGGTCAAATCATGGATTTGATAATCCGGTTTTTCACTTTTGGATTATGTTTGGACCGTTTGGTTCCACTTTTTGAAACTGGAATTAAAATTTAAGTATGAATTTTTAAAAAAAAAATAAATTGAATTGTTTTAATGTTTTTGAATTTAATAATTCATTTTTATTAATAGAATTGAATTTAAAATGGAATCGCATACCATTTTAGATAGTCAAAGTTGGTGGCAGGCAACCAAGTTACAATCACTGCAACCAAAATTTGATAAAAAATTTGAAAAATAAATTCGAAAAAAAATTGAAAAAAATAAAAATTAATTTTTTTAAAAAAAATTGAAAAAAATAAAAATCAATTTAAAAAAAATAAAAATAAAAAAAAATTCAAAAAAAAAATTATTTTTTTTTAAAAAAATCGAATAAAGAACAAAGTTACAAACCACCAAGACAAATAAAAAATAAATTAAATCCCTCCCCACACAAATAAAAAATAAACAAATTAAGTGTAGACATGAAAAATTTAAAAATTTGTTTTCCTCCATTTAAATTCCAATTCCACCTTTTAAGATGGAAGATGTAAATACTCATTTTTGACAAAATGAACATTTATATTTTATTTTCATATTGCACTCCAAAACGAAGGGTTCCCATGTTCCTATTCTATTTACCACAAAATTAAAAATAACAAACGCTAATTCCGGCTACCAAACGGGCCTCAAACTTTGCACAGTTGTATTGCGAGAAACCCCTTATGGTTTTCAAACTTTGTTGTACAGTTGTCTTGCGCTTGCCACAGTTGGATGAGAGTGTCTCAGATAACAGAGTTCGTTTTATAGAAGAATTCACCACACAGAAAAAAAATAAAATTGAAACAAACCCTATGTGGAAGCTTGAAAGATACAAGTGACAAACCGACCTCAGCCTCCTCAGCCACTGCCTTGGAGACCACCCTCGCCAGACCAACAAACATCGACCTTGCCGATCCCTTTGTTTGTATCTCCCCATCCTCTCCTCCAAGCGGATGCGTCCGGCATCTATTTAGCCCAATTCAACCCATTCTTCCTCCAAACATACTCATCTTTTGCCAGATTTGCTTAGTTTTTTTGTTTCGGCCCCATCTTTGCATTTGAGATGGCTTCCACATCCTCATCTCATCAGGAAACTGCTTTCTCTGGAATTGAGCCTCCCAACAAAAGGAGAAAAGTAGAAGAATCTTCCAGACTGTTTGATGTGTTCATCAACCACAGAGGCCCTGATGTTAAACTCACTCTGGCTACTCAGCTTTACAACTCTCTCAAGGATCTACAAATAGAGGCCTTTCTTGATTCGGAAGAGAAGGAGCTTGGGGACTCGTTTCCTTCGACCATTGAGACTGCGATCAGATCTGCTTCAGTGCATATCGCTATTTACTCAAAATCATATGCAGAATCAGCTTGGTGCCTGGCCGAGCTGGTTCTTATGTTACGGAGTAAGGCCAAGATTATTCCCCTGTTTTACCAAGTGGAGCCGTGGGAACTCCGCTACATAGAAAAGGGTGTATATGCTGAGGCGTTTCTTCAATATGTAGAGAAGGGTAGGTATCTGGGCAAGATTGAGGAGTGGAAGACAGCCCTTCAACAAGTTTCATATATTGCAGGCTACGAATGCAAAAATTCAAGTAAGCTTTTTGCCCCCTTTTTAAACTACTTAGCAACTCAACTTCTATATTTTCTTCTAGCAAATTTCGTTCTCATCAAATTTCTCTCTCACACAACTTCAGTGACTGCAAAAACATAGTGTCTGCCGTGGAAAAAGAAGTGAAAAGGACACAACTGTTACATGTTGCCAAACATCCAGTCGGACTTCATAAGCTCGTAAAAGATTTTGAAAGGAAGTGCCTTGATAAGCTTATTCAAGATTTTGAAAGCCAGTGTGGAATGGAGAAAGCGAATATCGTTGGCATTTTTGGTATGGGTGGGGTTGGTAAGACAACTCTCTCCAAAGAGTTGTTCAACCAAAAGAAAACAAACTACGCAAGAGCAAGTTTTCTGTTTGACGTGCGGGAAGGCTGTGCCAGCGGTAATTTACCGTCATTGCAAAGTAAACTCCTCAAAGATATCTTCGGTGAAGATCACAGTTTTCAAAGTAGTGAGGAAGGGACAAGCTGTCTGAGAAATCGTATGAAAAGGATCAGCTCTTTCAGTTTCCTGATTGTTTTAGATGACATTGATCATGTGGAACAGTTAGATGCCCTATTAGACATGGATATATTAAAAAAGTCCGGTAATAATCTGGTAATTATTACAACACGAGATGTAGGGGTTCTTGCAAGTGCAGGAATTGACATTGGTTATCATTTAAAAGGATTGAACAGAGAAGATGGGAAAGAGCTGTTTTGTTGGCACGCTTTCAACCAACCCCTTCCAGTTATGGAATACAAGGCTCTAGTTCAGGACTTCGTTACAATGTGTGGAGGCTTACCTCTGTCTCTGATAGTTCTGGGTCGGCATGTTTTTGGTAGAGACTTGTGGAACTGGCAGAATGAATTGGGAAAAATCAGGGGCACTCTTCCTCAAGATAGAAAGCGAAGATTGAAGATAAGCATTGATAAATTAGATAATGTAGAGAAACAGATTTTCATGGACATAGCATGTTTTTTCATTGATAAATCTATCACCAAGGCCATGACCATTTGGGGGGGAAGTGGTTGGAGAGCTCGGCATGCTCTGGAAACACTAAAAGAGAAATGTCTTGTTGAGGAAGTTGAAGGAAGGTATCTGAATCGGCAAGAAATGGAGTGGGAATCTAGCACAGAGATGTCTGTTTTCAGAATGCATGACCATCTTCGGGACTTTGGAAGGGAAATGGCAAATGAACTGAGCCATCCTCGTCGTGTGTGGCATCCCCAACATCTCAAATCATTGGTATGTTTGCCCTTTCATGTCTTATTGGTATTTAAATTCCGAAATTCCTACTACCACACAAATCTAAGCTGTGTTCTGTGAATGCAGGAATTAAAGGGATTCCGAAATATCCTGGCACAAACCAAAGGCAGGTGTTTCCATTCAATTTTGGACACATCCATGGGTTGTAGAATTACATACTTTTTAGGGGAATCAGAAGATGGTTCTGATACTTCTCTGCTATGGCTTCAGCTTGAGTACCCGAGTTGCCGTCCACTTGCCCTGTCATGGATTCCTCTTCAAAACTCTTGCATTTTTTTATGGATTCCTATTCAAAACTTGCAGTGCTTAAGAATCAGCAATGGGTGTTTCCAAAAATTGTGGCTGGGCGATGTGCAGGTATTTTGTTCTTCTCCATCGAAAATTAAATCTTTCATTAACGGTGTAAAAAATATGCATTTTATTTTATGATAGTTTCCTGGCTATTATTTATGCCCAAAAGATTGAAATAAGTATGTTTTGAATAGCAGACACCTTCCAATTTAAAAGAGCTGCAGATTCATGACACAGTTCTGGAAGAGACTCCAGATTTAGCATGCATAAAGACATTGAATTATCTTAAGGTCACCGGCTGCGAGGAGCTGAAGAGCATTATGCTGCCAAAAACACTCAACCACTTGATTGTACGAAGTTGCCAATATTTGCAAAGAGTAGCAGCCAGTGATCTTACAAGGCTAACACGGTTGATTTTTTTTCATTGTCCTGGGCTTGTGGAGTTGCCAAGTTTTGCGAGAGTGGGCAGCTTGGAGGAAATTCAGCTTTACATGTGTGACAAAATACAGAACATTATTTTGCCAACAACACTCAACAAGTTGGTTGTAAGAAATTGCAGAGATTTGCAAAGAGTAGCAGCAGCCGGTGATCTTACAAAGCTA
Source organism: Chamaecyparis obtusa (assembly GCA_027943335.1). Taxonomy (NCBI): domain Eukaryota; kingdom Viridiplantae; phylum Streptophyta; class Pinopsida; order Cupressales; family Cupressaceae; genus Chamaecyparis; species Chamaecyparis obtusa. Next base: position 413,812 of record BSBK01003750.1, on the reverse strand, counting down.
AAATCATTGATTATTAAAAGGTGTCCTATGCTTGAGGAGTTGCCAAGTCTTGCCAGAGTGAGCAACTTAGAGGAAATTAAGATTGAGCATTGTGAGAAGCTGCAGAACATATCAGGTGTTGAACAGTTGCATGCAGCAAATGATATAACACTATGTGATTGCAGCAATACATTATTACGGAATTTCATTCAGAAGTTGAAGGTAATGATTTCAATACTCCTTTTTAAGAGGCAGTTACAATTGTTCTTTCGTTTCATTATTTACCTTGAGCTTTATTTTGGCATTTGTTTTCGCAAGTAATGTTTGAAGTGATGTGTAAAGTAAGAGAGTATTTGTTTTTTATTCAGAATGTGCCGCCAGGGATAATGATTATGATTGGGAGAGCAGCGGATGGAGCAGAGACAAGTTTAACCAGAGATCTATTTAGCGACGCTAATATTGGCGTCCATGCAGTCAATGAAATCGATAGTGAGAAAACTATCTTGGAATGGTCAGATTTGAGTTTGATTATCGGATGCTTTGTTGTTGGAATAGATCGATCATTTAATAATATTATGCGGATAACGACACTGGTGGCTAGTCCTAAATGGTTTAACTCTCTAGGAGGATTTAGAAGAATGACGAAGGGGTTTTGGGTAAGGGTGATGAAAGGCGAAGAGTGGAAATGTGCGGATGTATTAAGTATAATTGTTGAAAGGTTATACCATTTATGAATCAGTTATTATTGTAAATCTTTTTTAAATTAAAATAATTTTTTAGTTGATCAAATTAAATACTTTCTTTTTATATTTAGAAAATATTTATTTTGTAACATTTGGGTAAACTTCATCTGATCATTATACAGTATAGTAGTAAACAAAAATATTGATCTTGCTGAGAATTTTGGGCCTAAAGATGTCACCACTGCTGGTAGATCTGAGGTTTCTTAGTCTACTAGTGATTCTTCAGCTAGCACAGTTACAGTTGTTTCTAACGGTATCTCTACTACTAATTCCATTGATGTTGGGGCTCTTCCACTTGTTTCGAGTCTTGCTGGGTCCATTGAACAGTCTGTTGGTGCTTCTGCTAGTACTGATGTTGTTGGTTCTACTGGTGATACGCCTATTGGTTCTGGTTTTGCTGGGTCTACTATCATTTCTGATGGTAGCTTGGGTACTGGTCAGTCTGCTGGTAGCTTTGTTGGTTCTGTTCTTGTTGGGTATGTTGGTTTCCTTCCAGCAAGTCTCATTTCGGCTGGTCTCTCTATTGTTATGGAGCAATCTGGACTTGGTGCTTCTCCCTTGCGTTTGGAGGAAGGACCCCTTGGTGTTGTCCAGTCTTCTTCTGCTTCTCTCTTGAGACCTTCCTCTCAAGACTAGCAGGAGAAGGCTTCTTTGGTAGAAGAGGGGTGGACCTCTCTTACTGGTAAACATCATAAAAAACCCTCTCTACAATTTGATATGACTCTCCGCTCAAAGAAGAAGGGAGGGAAAGGTAAATCTTAGATTTTAAAATTTCATTAGAAGGGTGCTAAAGAAAAGTCCTAGTTTTGGTTTTCTTCTTTAGCTTGGGGTTGCATGAAGGTTGTTTCATGCATTGTTTCATCTAGGTTGTAGGTGCCTGTTGTAAAACCCTCGTCTTGACCCGTTCTATTTTTTAGGGCTTCTTTGAATATCTATTGTGACCACTTTGTTTAGGGTTTTGGGGCCCCTTCAAAACCTACTTTTACCTCAATCAAAAGCACTTGGGTAAACTTTTTTGTCTTAAGTTTTTACCAATTTAATATTTTAATTTCAATTAAAATATCTTTTATTAAAAGATAATGTTTATTTTGTATTTGATTGTGTAAAGTTTTTGTTTTAATTTTTTATAAATTTGATATTTTTAATTTGAATATTTGTATGTGTTATTATAATTTATGTTATGTGTTATTCTAGTTTCTACCATATCAAACTGCTACAAGACAATGCTCTTATCTTATGATTTGAATTATGTATATTCTCTGTTTATATGACAATGATACTGGTTATCACTTAACAATGGTGCATTCATAGTCTATCACAGTCACGAGGAAGATGAAAATACCAATTGTTGGCTTTATTTGGATAACATAACACAATGTTTTTGTTTTTTTTTGTCATATAGAGGGTTGTGGAGTTGTTTATGCATTCATTTCAAAGGGAGCTTTCTTGATCATACTTAATCTATTGTTTATCAAATGATTATATTGATATTTCTCCTGTGCTTTAGTGTTCAGTGATCCTTCATACATGAGAATAGTGACATACAAATTTGTGACATTGATATCTCACCAAAGACAACATGAGCAGTTCTTTATACTTCTTTCCATTATTTGGTTCTTTGTTACTATTTGATTGACCAATTCAGATTCTTATAATGTGGATATTTATTGCTACCACATCTAGTTGTTGCCTTTCATGATGGCTATCAGGGTTATCATCATATACCAGGGTTACTTTCTTGATTCTTGATGATGTATTACAAGGTTTCATTATTTGATGAAAGATATATAACTGTGTTCTATAATGGTTATTGGTTATTACAGGATCTAATGATTACTTGGAACATACATTTTATTAGGTATGCCCTTGCATTCATTGCTTGGAACATACATGTCATCAAATTTGTCTTAACATTCATTGATTGACACATTATACAATAAGTTTGTTTGATATATTCTCACACAACATAGTGAGGTACTGGTTGAGAATAGAGTGCTTGGTATCTCATGTTTCAAGCCTGTGGCCTTTGAAAAGATAACAAGTTTATAGGTGCATTAGTGGGTTTGTTTCTCATGTCTCTAAATGAACAGTTCATACAAGGGCACACCCTGCCTATAACTTTTCAATTGCAAATTTATATTTCTAACTTGCACAATTGTTGCAATGATCTCTGATTTGGCATATTTAGTAGTTGTTTTGATCTTATCATGTTTTGCATCATGCCTCTTACCTTTGTGAACAGTTATATGATGTTTCTTTTTAGAACTCCTAACCATGTTTTGCGCTTCATTTTTCAATCACCCCCATGTGTTGTAGGGTATTCATTTGTTCTTTGATGCAAAAAGGGGGAGAGAAAGTGGTTTGGTGTTTCTCCGTTAAGGCCAAAGAGGGATTTTTTTTACTGTTAGTTATTTCCATTGATACCAAAGACACCCAAAGCTACTTGTTTGGTATACATATAGGTTACAGTTGGTTGGTACATGTATTTTTCATGGTTGAAAATGATATACTCTTCACAATGATATGTTATGGTGTTTTCTTCATGTCTCTTAACAGTGATATGCTCTGGTGTTTTCTTCATGTTGATTGGTCGGTATTCTTCATAAGCATCACCTTGGTTGGTTGGTTGGTACAATGGTGTATCTCCTTCATAGGACTACTTGTTTGGTATCATCTTGCACAAATGATTTGGATTCAGTATGGCAATGCATTATACAAGTATTCTGCACGATTGGATTTACATATTGACATCTTTAGGTTTATCAGTGGTATCCTTTGGTATACGCAACACTTGTTATTGTGAATCTGATTGGTATATGGTATCTCAACTTTATTTACATTGATATATATCTTCCTTGTCACTTGAACCTTGACAATGACAGTTGTGTGTGTGAAAATTGTATCCGATCTGTAGACACAACACTTCAGTAAATAATTAGAGGTTAGCAAAAATCAAAATCATGCAAAATTGAAATCTACTCTAACCAAGCGATTTACTGTCTTCTAGTAGGTGTGAGATTAATGTTCTCAGATTGTTATCAAGATCAGTGACCTAGACAACACCTAAATGAAGGATTTGGATGAAAAAATGATATAAAATATGAATGCAATTAATCTATTTTTTTGGTATTTTCTATGCAATAATAATGAAAAACTGATATGAATCTATGCTAATATGAAAATTGATATGCAATGCTAATCTAGAAATGATATGATATGAGAATGAAAATTCTAACAATAATATGAAAGCTATGAATTTGAAATTGATCTCACAAAGCTTCGAATCCTCAAATTTATCTTTCAAGCTCCAATTGTGCAAATTCTCCAAATCTGATATGCTATGATTCCTATAGAGTAAGTTTGCAATTTGCGAGATATGAAATTGAAGAGCTGAGCCTTAGTTTTATAGAAATCCAGGGCTTTGGAGGTGCATGAGAAAAAGCCATAAATCACTCAAATAACTCAACTTGATTTTTGAGTTATTTTTAAATAACAGATAATTAAGTCACAAAAATCATGCAAAAGCACAGTTCAACTCGAATTAGAAGTTTAGATCAACTTTAAAACTCAAAAAGATGTTGAGTTTCAAAAAGCTAACAACTTGCATTGATTTTCCAATTTGAGTTTAACTGGTCCTTGAATATGCACATAGATAATTATGATTTAATAAATAAATAAAGTGATTTATGCTCAACTTAACTGATTTTTGAAAATAAATAATTGATTTATGGGTTAATCAATTATTTAATCAAACTTTTATTAAAAATTATATTATTAAATAATGACAACTTGCTTTAATTAATTAAATAAGAATTTAATCAATTATTCATAAGATTTTGGATTTATTGTCAAAATTAAATAATACAATTAATAATAGATAGAATTAAATTTAATTACACAATTAAGTGGCAAGATATTAAATCTAATTAATTAAATATAAAAATATTCAATTAATCAAACTTAGGATAAATGTGATTTATCGCCAAATAATCATTAAATTAAAGATAATTAAGATAATTAGGAATATTGCTAGGAATATTCTCTGATGCAGAATTTAAGATAATCAATTATGATTGGATGATGTTTAGATGTGCCTTAGGTTAGGACTTTGATGTCGATTTTGTTCTAATTGTTGATATAGAAGATTAATGAACTTATAGCCCATTTTTGGGGTATTACATTTTGCCCATCTTTGAATTACTGTGCAAAGCGCAGTGGTTCAAAGATAGTCTGTGTTTGATGAAGCTATGAAACTGATGTTTGAAATTGATAATTGATATGAGACAGAAGCTGATTGATATTGATTTGATATGGAGATAATAGGTCCTGAATGACCAAAGATAATGTTCACTATAACGGCAAATGAACCTATAATTGTGAAAAAGTGTCAAAACGCCTGATTCCAAACCTTAGGATTGCAAAGAAGTGAGTGACTGGTTCTAGACTCGATTGTCTTAGCAGAACTAGCAGGTATCACATCCGAATCCTTCAGTTGCCGAAGAACCAAGGAAAGAACACTATGATCCGATGGTTGCAAAAACTGATACAGTTTACAAGATTAGGAGAATACCAGATTGATATGGATCTTGATGAATCTGATATGCCCCAAGTGATGATAGATTTTCCCCGAGCGATGAGGTTTTTTGATGAATCAATAACTAGATGTGGTTGTTGTCTTGATTACTGAGGAAAGATTGATAGAATTTGATTTACAGACTCTGAATGATGTGCAATACCATGCCCCCTTTGGGATTAAAATTGAAATCTGACAAAAAAAGTCAGCATTGATAATTTAGAAGCATGTTAATTGATTTGAGAAGTGGTTATACACGTTTGGGAACACATTCTGCATCATTTAGAGGTCCTGGAGACCAAGTTTGACTAGGTTAAACCATGAGTTGACCATAGTTGACCAAGTTAAAAATTTTATAGTTTGATGTAAGATAATCAGTTAAGTTGAATTATGGATTTCTATGATGATCAAAGGTTGAATATGCAAGTAGTTAATAATATGAATGATCTCAGATTTGAATTTTGATCCCGAAAAAGGATTCTACTTGCTGTTTCATTGGAGGAACCTTCGTGTGAGATTCAGCTCTTGTTAGACTTGAAGAGGTGATTGAAAAATTGTTTAAGCATTGTGAGATCATGCAAACATGCAAAATGCAAAGAGACATGCAAAATGAAATGCAACTTAAGACCTAGGACCTAGTCACTGATCATATGTCGATTTGTTATCATCATTGAACTTTTAGGTAATCGGATAAATCAATACAATGCCCACTAGCTATGAAACCATAGACATATGAATATCGATTTGTATGTGCAAGAATCAATACAACACCCACTGGTCAACAACCATGGATATATGAATATTGATTTTATTTTCGAAATGTTGGATTAGATATAAGCACCAAGGCATAAACGCCAGGATGACCTGAATATCTTGTCCATTTTGATATAGCAATTTGTATAAGCATCAAAATATGAACGTCGTGATGACCTAAATACGCCTTGCATTCAAACACATCAAACAGTCAAGAGATCATTCTAAATCCAGTGTGAATTACCCGTAGTGACCCTTTATTGTTCACATCCTTAGGTAAGATCATGTTTCACAATAGGAGAAATAACTCACTCAAAAAGATAATAGTTAGATCAAACTTCCTTAAATTTTTCGGGTATCAATGGTCAAGGTACGCATGGCCATCCAATTCGAGATAGAGGCTCTTACAGTCGGACACCATTTCAATCCATAATTTCTAAAGTTGTTAGATTTTCACATACAAGCAGAAAATAAAGAAAAGATTATGCCCCCAGTCATCACTCTCTAAATCCTATAAAGGACATCATCGAAGAGCTCGAAGGGACACAATATGCAAAAATCTCAATGCGAATCAGTAAGCATACAAGGAGATAAAAGCATGAAAAGCACATATTGTTTTCAGTTTGTGTTTGATTGTGTTGTTGTAGATGCAAAATCCTTTCTGGAGACAAGACTGACTAATTGACTCACATGAAGCTTCAAAATGACTCTGACTAGATATGATACGTCTAAGATACACTGGAGACCATAGGATATGACATTGATTGCCCCCAAGTTTGAACATTGATAGGATACAGACACTTGAGCAGATTGGTGGACAAACTGACTTATTGAAAACTAGAAATGCAAAAATAAACCGGGAGATATGTACAAACTAAAGCAAAACTGAAAGCTGGGAAAGACCAAGATTGTGCTAATAGATGGAACGTTTTGAAATAAGAGGCGCTCATTTGCCGAGTTTTCACCATCTTGGTAGAGATTCTATTTTTGCTACCAAGGCGCCTATTTTCAGGTTTTCACCAAGGCACACTTTCTTTTTTTTCTCAGTTTTAAAAAAAAAAATTTCAATCTTTTTAAATTTTTGATATTTTCTAATTTTTTTTGTGAATCATCAAGGCACCTATTGCTAGGTTTTCACCAAGATGTTCATTTTTTCAGGACATTTTCCAAATTTTAAGATTTTTTCAAGACATTTTACCATAGACTGAATGCCTTAGGCATAGAATTTCTTCAGATGGAGAACGTTGATTGGTTCTCAGAGCTGTTCTCCTTCAATCATTGAGAGTTGATAGGCACCAGAGCCAAAAATAGTAATGATTACAAAGGGTCCCAGCCAATTGGGTTCAAACTTCCCCTTGCGTTCTCGATGAGATTGATTTTTAGGATTTTCTCTCAAGACTAGATCACCAACTTAAAATTCTCTGTGTCTAAATTTCTTGTTATAGCCTCTAGACATTCTCTTCTGATATACTCTGAGATGATCATAGGCTTCTTGTCTATGCTCATCTAGTAATTCAAGTTCTTGCAACCTAGACACTCTGTAGTCATCATCAGTTACAAGACCATGCATTCTGATTCTTAGTGATGGGATTTCAACCTCAATAGGCAATACCGCCACAGACCCATAAACTAAAGTGAAAGGTGTAGCCCCAATAGGTGTTCTGATACTTGTTCTGATACTAATTCTGATACTTGTTCTAATACTGGTTCTGATACTGGTTCTGATACGTGTTCTGATACTGGTTTTGATACTTGTTCTGATACTGGTTCTAATACTTATTCTGATACTGGTTCTAATACTAGTTCTGATACTTGGTATACTTGATAGCATCTTTTTTCAATGCAAACTCCCAAGCAAGATCATATCGTGCAGTCCCAATGTCTAGTAAGGTGGAGAACAAGAGGGATCGACAAGCTGGTGGAAAAGATGGAAGACAAGAGAATGAAGGAGAATGAAGGGAAAAAATTCTCAAGGGCAAACTCTTCAAGAATACCCAAGCTAGGGAAAAAATTTTATGTAAAGCACATTTGGACAAGTAATGAAAGGCCAGCATAGGATAAGTAACAAAAGCGTAATGCCAAAGAAGGAAAGGATGCAGTCCAAAGGAGTAGACATGTCAAGAGGCTTCATAGCATCGTGTTTTACTCTCTTTTTTTTCTTTTTTTTATAAGATCAAGACCAAAGGGGAAAAGGATAGTGATAGGCGAAAATAAATGGAGGAAGATGGATATGAAAGCTAAACATGGAAGGAATGAAAACAAGATCATCATCGGACAACTCACAAAATAGCCAAATGTTCATGTATAGGTCAACCTTGTCAAGATCAAAGAGGGGAGATGGAATGGATGAAATATGTAGAAGAACTACGCATGATGCCTAATTGCTAGGTTTTCATCATGGTACTTATCTAAGGTGCCACAAGGGAGTGGTTTTCACCATAGGATGAATTTATTTCTTTTTACTTTTGCTACCAAGGTGCCTGTTTCCAGGTTTCCACCAAAGCACATTTTTAATTTTATTTTATTTTTTCATTTTTTCTCTGAATTTTTGGAAGAAGGCAAGCTTTTTAGATAATGCTCCTTGAAAGGATAAACCATGATATTCCAAGGATTCAAAATGATATGCTCAAAGATGTTGATAGGGAAAGGGAGATGGAAGAGAAAATGGAGGATAAGGTTTTATGTAAAGTGAGTGAGGTTGGAAGATAGGAGGAATAGGCAAATGAGGAAAAAGGATAGGAGGTAGAAGGATAATGAATGGAAGGACTGTGAAAGGGTAGATGGAAAGGAAGGCAAGATCAACATCAACACACGCTTTGAAGGGTGGTGAGAGGATGGAGGAATCATGAATGAAGGAATACGTGAAGGAATATGGCGAATGGATAGTAGAGGTTGTGGTTTAGGTGCATGGAATGGAAGAATATTTTTGGAGGGAGATGAACTGGAAGTCTTTGGAAGCTTGAATGTCAACTTATCTTTTTGCTCAACACCAGACTCTTTCAAGAGAGACTTTGGAATCTATATAGTCGTAGGCTTTTTATTTCCTTTTGATGATCTAGAGAGAATATCTTCAATGATGGATTTTGGAACCCATACTTGTCTTGTAGTTTTTTTCTTAGATATCTCTTTTGACTTTATATTTCCATGTCTATTAGAGGAGACATGGTGATCTTCTTTTTTTGATGGATTCTTGTATTGCTTCTTTTTTTTGTATTGAACATTCAAGTTACTTCCAAAAGACTTGGGACTTGTGGAAGAAGAAGGAGGATATGACTGGTTTAGATGGGTGGGTGGATAAAAAGGATTCAAGGGAATGCATCTATGTTGATCTTGAGGAAAGATAGGAGATGGAGGTATGTAAGGACCCAAGATGGATGGAAAATTAAGAGAGTTAGGAGGGGAAAGTGAAGGGACATAAGGACCCAAGATGGAAGGCAGACGTGAAACCCTTAGTAGTGGTGGAGGAGGTCCAAGGATGGACATGGAAGATACAAAAGGATAATCAATAAGTTCATCAGCATCTATATGACAACCAAGGATATCAGCATCTTTAGAGTGAGCATTAGAATTTTCAATAGAATCGTGGACATCTTGAATATGAGCACCTTCTTTGAGAGGATTGTTCAAAGCTTGCAAAGACTTAGGAAGAGTAGAAAGTGGAAATGAACATGGAGTGGTAGAACAAGAAGATGGAAGACTTTGATCTTGACAAGGATCTTTGGATAGCACAAGCACATAATTTTTCTTTTGATTTTCAATAGGCTTAACATTGGAAGTAACAACACCATTTTTACCAACCTTAATGGAAGTATCATCTTTGGAAAGCGCAAGTGTAGTAAGGTTATTTTGATTATCAATAAGCTCAACGGTGTAAGTAGTAGCTTGATCTTGCTTAGAAGAAGACTTAAGACATGGTGGAATGCATGAAAAAGGGTGTGCAAGATCAAAAGAACCCTCAGGTAGATAAGAGACATTATGAAAAGGATTGGATGGCATGGAGGTTTCTTGATCTTGATCTTTCTTTATGTTCTTTTCTTGATCATTTTTAGAGTCCTCTTGACATGGAGCCACTTCTAAGGACAATGAAGCATGTTGGGATTGTATGGATGACTTTGGAAGAGATGGTGGAGGACTAGTTGAAGTAGGCATTGTAGCATATGAAGGCTTAGGCTCTTTAGGTTTATCATTATTGAAAGTATTTGCAGCCAAGTGAAGGTTAGCTTGAGTTTCTTTAAGAGGTAGCCCTGGAGGATAACTATAGGGAACCGCATGAAAAGTATCATGGCTTGTGTCAGATGAAGGTTCTATGAAAGATTTGAAAGACTCGGAAGCTTTAGGAAATGTATGGGTATTGGAGGAAGTAGGGGATGGAAGGGAACCATCACAAGACAAAGGTTCAACATTAAAATGATCTTGCTTGAGAGTGTAATATTTATTTTCAGCCTGAGAGTTCTTAGAGGAGAGATCATTATAATATTGATGCTTCAAGCTAGCACGATGCATTTTATAGTCCTCAGCAGTAGTATATGGATCATAATCAAGGTATTGTCCACAAAAGCCATCAAAATCTCTTTCAAAATCAAAATCATATGGATCACCATCACGATCTATCCAATGTGACGGCCCATTTGTAGTAAGTAGGAACACACGATGAGGAGGACTCTTAGGAACAGAGGTGTCATAGGTATCATTACATTGTCTATCATCATAATCATCATAGTCTCCAAAGCTTGATGTGTCACTCTCTATGGAAGAGGTATCATAAGGGTTGTCACGTTGCTCACATTTTTTTTTAGGGCATGGTGACATGTACAAGTCTTTATCAAATGGAAAAGAGTATAGAGTTTCCATGGAGAACTCTTTAGGTTCCTTTTCTTTCTCAAGTTTGTCAAGCTAGACTTGCATAGCTTGCAGCTGCTTCATCATAGCAGTGATTAGAGCTTCTTCCTCTTATGTACTGATTCTTTGAGACATGTGTACTGATTCTCAATAGCTATTGCTCTATTCTTGACATAGTGATTTGTATGACAGATTCTGGAAATAGGTTGTAAAAGCTGAAGTATCTGGCAATTCTGACAATTTTCTGAAAACTTTCAAAAATTTTCCAGACGACACTCTGTAGACTCGTACGACAGTGGGTATGCCATGAAATGACAATTGTAAAACTCATACGACAGTTGGGTAGCAATGAAATGACAGTTGAAAAACTCGTATGACAGTCGGGTAGCAATGAAACGATAGTTGAAAATCTCATACGACAGTTGCAAGATTTTGACTTTGAGAATTTGCTGGCATGGAAACTCGTACGACACTGGGTTCTTTACCATACAACAGTTGGGCAGTAATGAAATGAGACTTAGAAAAACTCGTATGACTTTTGACTTCCTGAAATGACTTTTGACTTCAGAAAAGGATTTTACTTCAGATTTTGCCAATTTTGAGTTTTCAGATTTGAATTGTTTGCAAATTTCAATGTCCAGATTTGAGGATTGTAATAGATTTGTCCATTTTCAATAACCAGATAGATAAACAAGCATGCAAAATAGCAAGCAAGTGATTTCAAGCATGTCTGAAAATAATGAACAAGGGAAAAAGCAACCTTGCGCATGAACAATCAAGTGACTTATTCGTTCTAATCCTTAGAAGTGCTAATTGTGTATGTTCCAAAAATGTTTTGCAATAACGCACATATACCCTATAAAATAAAAATTTGGCCTCGCTAGGGTTTTTAGTAATGGTTTGACTCTACAACTTTTATGATCCAAAGGGGTGAACTCCAATCCCGGCGCACTAGGGTTTTGACACAGTCTGAGAACTTAATCTTCAGGAGCTGCTAGGGTGATCTGACAACCCAACAATGAACCATACCTATGGAGATTTCTTCCACAAGGATATTTATATAGCGGCTGTCACTACCATGGTGAAAATGACTATTACCGCTTAAGGTTCCGTCAATGTAATTTTCCCTGTGAAAGGATTATCTGCTACGGTTAACCCTCTCTAAAGGTGACTCACAGTAGTATACCACAAGGGGACTTGGCTCCAGATCTAAGGTTTTTGACACCTTTTCACTTTTAACCCAAACAAAGCAAGCAGATTAATCCGACACGCTAAGACAAAGTTTTTCTTCACCAAGGTCTATGATGTCAACTCCACGTGATCTATCAACCTCTCTGGGGAGAGAATGTATCAATCAATAAGAGAAGGCGCACTAACCAATTTTGATTCACCAAAGCTCATGATGTCAACCCCATGTGATCTATCAACCTCTCCTGGGAGAGAATGTATCAATGAATAAGAGAAGACACACTAACTGAGTTAAATGTGAAATACACTAAGTATCCTCCCTACCTACAAGGATTCTGTCATCAAGAAGGATTTCATTGGGAATCCAATCTCTCAAGAATCATGAATAGTGTTCATAGGGCCTAATTACTATGTGAGCATAGATGTATGTTTCCAAAAGCAAATCTACCAGAAGTACCCAAAAAGTAGAAAGAGGAACACTTAACGCTTAAAGAGAATATGAGATGAGTCCACAAGGTGGCACACTTAACACCTCACACAAGCTAAAAATGAGTCCCCAACTTAGAAAACAAGTGAGTTCCTAAAAGCACAAAAGGGTTGCCAAGTGGAACACTTAACGCTTCTGTCCTGTTGACCCCTCCCTTTTATGGCACTGAGATTGCAACCACGGGGTGAAATGAGGGGCCGATGGATTAGCGAGTCCAATAACCCAAGATAGAAATCAAGATCAATCACAAGTAATCTAAGACTGCTAATAAATACTTAAGGTGTCACAACCTAGTATCAATTATGCAAGTGTGTAAAACAAAAAGCATGAAAAGAATCACCCAAGCTAGACACACGAGAGATTTATTTTAAGCCCAAATTAAAATGTTATTAGATGAAGGAGAATACCTAGGATCCTCGCAATGTGCTTAGTATATTTTACCTAATTTTTAGCAATTCTTGTTTAGCTTTTCCATGCAAGCAAGTGACGAACTCTCCAACAAGCAAACAAACAAACAAGATATGCAACATATATTCAACTTATGAAAACCATAGGGTTAGCTCTAAAAATCAATTATTATCAAAAATAATAACCAATAATTAACCCAAATGACCACTCATATCATTCATTGAACTATGTAAAAAAATAAGTGCATACCCATCACAAAACTTTATTTTTTTTGCTGCATTTGACCTAGTTAACAAGATCTAATTTTTTTTTTATGATTTTGGTCACAAAAATAGAAATTCAAAATAGAGACCCCTACTAAAAAATAGAGAGCTTTCCAAAAATGTAAAAATTTTAGAAAAATCTCTTCATTTGTGCCCTAGAGACCCGTTTTATCAAAACAGACTAGTTTTTGTAAATTGACTATTTGATCTATTATATTGCATCAAAATTTAAAATACAAAGAATGGACCCCCTGTATAATTTAAAGAAATTTCTGAAAATATAAAAATTTCTAAAAAATATGCTGATTTGTGTTAGATATTAATTTTTTCTTGAATTTCAAGAAAAAATGATTAAAAATTCAAAACATCCCATAAAATTCTAAATTTTTTACTGTAGCTTCTTTGATATGTGTCCAACTTGCAAAAAACATTTCAGAGAAAAAATCTAAGCTGTTTGAGAGATAAAATTAAATCTTTGAAACTTTAGGGTTTTAGCTCTCCAAAAAAATCAAAACTAGCATGTAAAGGTGGGTTGCCCCATGGTGGGCACCAGAAATGTGTGTGAAAATTATACCTGATCTGTAGACATAACACTTCAGTAAAATATTAAAGGTTAGCAAAACTCAAAATCGTGCAAAATTGAAATCTACTCTAACCAAGCGATTTACTGCCTTCTAGTAGGTGCGAGATTAATGTTCTCAGATTGTTATCAAGATCAGTGACCTAGATGACACCTAAATGAGGATTTGGATGCAAAAATGATATAAAATATGAATGCAATTAATCTATTTTTTTGGTATTTTCTATGCAATAATAATGAAAAACTGATATGAATCTATGCTAATATAAAAATTGATATGCAATGCTAATCTAGAAATGATATGATATGAGAATGAAAATTCTAACAATAATATGAAAGCTATGAATTTGAAATTGATCTCACAAAGCTTCGAAACCTCAAATTTATCTTTCAAGCTCCAATTGTGCAAATTCTCCAAATCTGATATGCTATGATTCCTATAGAGTAAGTTTGCAATTTGCGAGATATGAAATTGAAGAGTTGAGCCTTGGTTTTATAGAAATCCAGGGCTTTGGAGGTGCATGAGAAAAAGTCATAAATCACTCAAATAACTCAGTTTGATTTTTGAGTTATTTTTAAATAATAGATAATTAAGTCACAAAAATCATGCAAAAGCACAGTTCAACTTGAATTAGAAGTTTAGATCAACTTTAAAACTCAAAAAGATGTTGAGTTTCAAAAAGCTAACAACTTGCATTGATTTTCCAATTTGAGTTTAACTGGTCCTTGAATATGCACATAGATAATTATGATTTAATAAATAAATAAAGTGATTTATGCTCAACTTAACTGATTTTTGAAAATAAATAATTGATTTATGGGTTAATCAATTATTTAATCAAACTTTTATTAAAAATTATATTATTAAATAATGACAACTTGCTTTAATTAATTAAATAAGAATTTAATCAATTATTCATAAGATTTTGGATTTATTGTCAAAATTAAATAATACAATTAATAATAGATAGAATTAAATTTAATTACACAATTAAGTGGCAAGATATTAAATCTAATTAATTAAATATGAAAATATTCAATTAATCAAACTTAGGATAAATGTGATTTATCGCCAAATAATCATTAAATTAAAGATAATTAAGATAATTAGGAATATTGCTAGGAATATTCTCCGATGCAGAATTTAAGATAATCAATTATGATTCAATGATGTTTAGATGTGCCTTAGGTTAGGACTTTGATGTCGATTTCGTTCAAATTATTGATATAGAAGATTAATGAACTTATAGCCCATTTTTGGGGTATTACAACAGTGACATCAATGAACAACCACCTTTGGTTGTATTGATAGGTTGTATTAACATGTTCCATGGTAGGTCCACACTGATACAATTTGATGTTGAATATAGATGCATAGGTATTCAAATTGGTAGATCATTATATTTGATATATCTTACTTTTTGTTTACTCTTGTTAATTGATCATTTATTTACCTTGTCTTGCATTAGGTGTTATTGTCTTATATTTTTTTGTTCTAATAAGAGATCTATACTTTATCAATATTTATTGATAAGATATTAATGTCTTGTTATACACACAAAATAAGCCATTAATGGTCTCTTTTTAATAAGGTTCATATGTCAAGTAATAAACTATGAATAATGGATAATAATGAATTATCACTTTCTCAAACTTTGTAAAAAGGTCTCATCGTTCAACCATGAGCATGATATTCATATTGAATGGAAAATGACATGGTTTGAATAAAGTTAGTGTCATTTGTACAAGACACTCATTAGTGTGGTTGGCATCATGTATTGAATATTCTTCATTGTGGAAGTTTGTTGGCATCATTATGCTCGACACACTCAATACCAGTGGTCGATAATGTCAAAGGTTTTGATTTTTGGTTTGATGTTATACACGAGTATACCCATAGACTTAAGAAATTGAAAATAAAATGGGGAATCATTTCCCATGAAAAGACATTATGTTTTGAGTAGGGTTTCGAGCATAACAAAAAACCTTTGTGAAGTTAGAAACCCTAGCCACCATGAACATTGATTTGTGTTGAGAACATAGAGGAGTCTTGTAGAGCTCAAGCTAGAATAGTGTTGAGACTATGTTGGTTACATGGTTGTTGGTGGTTTAGTTTATTCTTCAACCACAATAGTTTTGTGGTAACATCATTCTATTTTCTCTTGCTTTGATTAACAATAAACAAGAAAAGTTTTCTCGTGCTTTAACAGGAAAATTGGTTTAATATAGATTTGGTATTATGACGGTTATTGGTAGTTACTTTATAGTTTGCAAAATGGCTTTTTGATTCAGTTCTACATTGGTCATCATGAGGTTTAATCTATTCTTCAAGGGCATAACTTAGTTTATAAAAAGGATTTTTCTTTTTATGAAAGATACACAAAAGAATAGAGAATGGAGAATGTGAAATATAGTGATATATATTTTTGGTTTTTTTAAAAAGGAGTTTTTACTGTTGGGTAAGTGCACAAAGTGGCCTTGTATGAACTATGGATTTTTACTGTTGGGTAAGTTCATAGTTAGACTCAATATTTTAAGATGAAACAAGAATAAGAGTTGTAGTACTCTGAATCTAGTTTATAAACTACTAATTTATTTTGAAAATGGTGGATTTTAAGGCCCTCAAAAAGGGGGAGCACAAGAAGTGGTCCTATATTTTGTGAAAAAACATAACATAGCATCTGGTGTGCTCCCCCTAAAATGTTAACTTTTTTTTTGAATTCTTTCAATTGCTCCAATGAGAAATTAGCTACAACATGTAGTTTATCACATATTTTTATGCTAATTTTTTTAATGAAATTATGATTTTTTACAAATTTTTGAAGTGGACACATCCTAAAAATGTGAAATTTGTGTGTAGTCCCCCTAGAAATCATTGAAAACTAATAAAAATTTGAAACTTTTTAAAAGTTTTTAGAATGGAGTCTAGTTTCTAAAAAAGTAACTTGGTTCAAAATTCGATGAACGAGCCAAAATCTAAGCCCAAAATACTACAAGTTGGTTTTTGACAAAAATCAGACACACTTACAAAAGAAATTAGAGATGAAAAGCTTAACATAATCATAATTCAAAATAAATTATATGGTTAGATAGTTAATAGAGATATCTAGAACATTATGTCATTTGACTTTATCATTGTTTAACCACGTGCAAACCTGACGGGGAGCACACACAAAAAAATGTAATTTTTTTGTATGTTTAGTAGAAAACACGTCTTAGACCTGTTTGAATCCTTCAAGCCTTTGGGTTGGATGCCCAAGGAAAATATAATCCATAGGAATTGGTGGATCGGAATGTAGTTAAAAGGGATTACACCCTATATATGTGAAAATGTTGTTGCATTCGGTATAATATTTTACATAGGGTGTATGCCCAGTGTAATGAGAGAGAGA
The DNA here is from genome assembly GCA_027943335.1 of Chamaecyparis obtusa. NCBI lineage: Eukaryota > Viridiplantae > Streptophyta > Pinopsida > Cupressales > Cupressaceae > Chamaecyparis > Chamaecyparis obtusa. Next base: position 396,607 of record BSBK01003750.1, on the reverse strand, counting down.
GAGAGAGAGAGAGAGAGATATATATATATATATATATATATATATATATATGTTGGGTTTTGAAATAAGTGACTACAGAGGGTGTGTGTTAAAAAATTGTAAGAAATTGTTACACCTTTGATAATGATATTATTATGTCAAGTTAGGATCAAATGCATTGCACACCCCTTACATAATTCAAAACCCTTGGGAATTCATAGAAAATAGAAGATTGATTTCTATCTAGTCCATGCCTAGTGCAATTGTTGTTTCTTGACAAATTATTATAAGGTCTTACACCTATTATGAGATCAAAACCTCCAGTTGAGTTAATCATTTCATCAAGTCTTTTTGTTGTTGGATTCTTCACATCCTCCACCTCAATTAGTTGACTCTTATAATGTATTTTCTTCCACTAGCTTCTAAGGATAAGCCTATATTTTTTTACAAATTTCTACATATACAACATAATTGAGTGGTATATCCAAATTATTTAAAGCAACTTTTGCACCCCTGATTCCAAAGAATAGAGAAAGGACATTTATCCCCTTTCGATAATTATGTTTCAAAATAGAAAGATGATATCCTACCATTTCTACCTGAAAAGAATTTCCAATGGAGTGTACACACTCACTCCTAGAAGAAGACTCACATGTGTGGACCACATCATATCCTAACACACACTCCATTTCATGAGGTTCCAGTGGAGCCAACTAATTTGGATAAACTCACACCAAGTTCCACTTTTTACATAGAAAAAGTACAATATCCTTCTCTCCCTTAGAAATCTTGACAATATTCCTAAGTCTATCGCATAAGGGAATCCTTTCTATTTTTGTTTTTAAATGTAGTTTAGTTTAGCTCTCTTATCCCATGATGGCCAATAATTTTTATATTGAAGAAATGCCTCTTCAATTGTCATGGGTGGCAACCCAATCTCGATGAGAGGGTGAGAAGGGGCAAGAGAGACAAAGACAGAGGGTGAGAAGGGGGAAGGAGAGAGACAAAGAGACAAAAATGGGTCAGAAGTAGAAAGAGAGAGATAAAGGGTCATAACCTGGGTCCTAAGACACATTAATATATCATAGGACCCCTTAACAACCCTTACGACCCCTAGGATGTAGAGAGACGAGTCCTAAAGGGTCCTAAGGGGTCATAATGGGTCCTCGAAAACATTAATGTGTCGTAGGACCCCTTATGGCCCCTAAGGACCCAGTACCATATAGTAGTGCATGGTAGGATCCATTACAATACATTAGTGTGTAGTAAGGGGTCCTTAAGGGGTCCTATGACAAATTAATGTGTCATAGCACCCCTTAAGACCCTTTACAATACATTAGTTTATGGTAAGGAGTTCTAAGGGGTCTTAAGAGGTCCTAGGACACATTAATGTGTCCTAAGACTCCTTAACAACCCTTAGCACCCCTAAGATGTTGAGAGAGGGTTCCTAAAGAGTCATAAGGTAATGTGTCCTAGGACCCCATATGACCCGTTGTAACAATTTATGACCCATTACCATACATATTATGGGTCCTTAAGGATCCTAAGGGGTCATAAGGGGTCCTAGGACATATAATGTGTCTTAGGATGCCTTAAGAGCCCTTACAAATTACTTGGACCAATTACTATATATTATTAATTGGTAAGGGGTCCTAAGGGGTTTTAAGTGGTCCTAGGACACATTCATGTGTCCTAGGACCACTTAAAAACCCTTAGGGCCCATAAGATGATGAGAGATGGGTCCTAAAGGGTTATAAGGGATCCTAGGACACAATAATGTGTCTTAGGATTCTTTATGACTTCTTATGACTATTTATGACCCATTTCCATATATCTTAAGGGTCCTAGGTCACATTAATGTGTTCTTGGACCCCTTACAACCCCTTACCATACATTAGTGTATCATAAGTGTTCATAAAGGGCCTTAAGGGGTCTTATGACACATTAATGTGTCCTAGGAACCCTTAGCAACCTTTATGACACCTAATATGTAGAGAGAGGGGTCCTAAAGGGCCATAAGGGATCATATGACACATTAATGTGTCTTAGCACCCCTTATGACACATTATGACCCATTATCATACATCTTAAGGGTCTAAAATGATCCTAAGGGGTCATAAGAAATCCTAGGACACGATAATGTGTCGTAGGATCCCTTAAGACCCCTTACAAGCCGCTACCATATATTAGTGTATAGTAAGGGGTTCGAAGGAGACCCCATATGACCCATTATCATATATTAGTGTATGGAAAATGGTCCTAAGGGATCTTAAGGTGTCCTAGGAAAAATTAATATGTCCTATGATCCCTTAACAACCCTTGGGAACCCTAATATGTAGAGTATAAGGGTCCTAAAGGGTCACAAGGGGTACTAGGACACATTAATATGTCCTAGGATCTATTATGACAACTTATTACTCTTTATGATCCCTTACCATACATCTTAGGGATCATAAAGGTTCCTAAGACATATTAATGTGTCTTACGACCCCTTAAGATCCCTTATGACCCCTTCAAATGCCTTAAGACTTCTTACAACCACTAAAGACCCCTTACTATACATTAGTGTATGGTAAGGGGTTGTAAATGGTCTTAAAGGGTCCTAGGACACATTAATGTTTTTTAAGATCTCCTAACAATTCATAGGACCCCTAAGACATATTGAGAGGTGTCCTAAAGAATCTTAAGGGGTCATAAGGGATCCTAGCACACATTAATGTGTCCTAGGACCCTTTAATACCCCATATAACCCCTTTTGACCCCTTACCATACATTATCGTATGCATGTATGGTAAGGCATCTTAAGGGGTTATGCAACACATTAATGTGTCCTAACACCCCTTAACAACCCTTATAACCCCTACAATGTATAGAGAGGGGTCCTAAAGTTTCATAAGGGGTCATAGGACACATTAATGTGTCCTAAGACCCCTTATTACCCTTTATTACCCCTTGCCATACATCTTAGGGGTCACAAGGGCTAATATAACACATTAATGAGTCCTAAAACACCTTAAGACCCCTTATGACCCCTTACCATAAATTAGTGTGTGGTAAGGGGTTATAAGGGGTCTTAAGGGCTCCTACAACACATTAATGTATCTAGGACCCCTTAACAACCCTTAGGACCCATGATATATAGAGAGAGGGGTCCCAAAGAGTCATAAGGTGTCCTAGGACACATTATTATGTCATAGAACCCCTTATGACCCATTACCATACATATTAGGGGTCCAAAAGAGTTCTAAGGGATCATAGGGCACATCAATATGTCTTAGGACCCTTTAAGACCACTTACAAACTCTTATGACCCCTTACCATATATTAGTATATGGTAAGAGGTCCTAAGGATCCTTAAGGGGTTCTATGACACATTAATGTGTCCTAGGAGCCCTTGAAAATCCTTGACACCCATAAGATGTAGAGATATGGTTCCTAAAGAGTCACAAGGGGTCCTAGGAAATATTAATGTCTCCTAAGACAACTTATGACCCCTTATGACCCTTTATGACCCCTTACCATACATCTTATGGGTCCTAAAGGTTCCTAAGGTGTCATAAGGGGTCCTAAGAAACCCTTAATACACATTAGTGTATGGTAAAGGGGTCCTAAGGGATCTTAAGGAGACCTAGGATACATTAATACATGCTAGAACCCCTTAACAACCCTTAGGGTACCTAAGCTATAGAGAAAGGGGCCACAAAGGATCATAAGGTGCCATAAGGTGTCATAAGGTGTCCTAGGAACCTGTATGACCCCTTATGACATTTTATGACCCCTTACCATATGTCTTAGGGGTCGTAAAGGATCATAAGGGGTCATAAGGGGTCATAAGGGGTCCTAAGACATATTAATGTATCCTTCTACCCCTTACAACACCTTACCATACATTAGTATATGGTTAGGGGTCCTAAGGGGTCTTAAGGGGTGCTAAGACACATTAATGTGTCCTAGGACCCCTAGGATATAGAGAGATGGGTCCTGAAGGGTCATAAGGGGTCCTATGACACATTAATGTGTCCTAGAACTCCTTATGACCCTTAATGACCCCATATCATACATCTTATGGGTCCTAAAGGGTCATAAGAGGTCATAAGTGGTCCTATGAGACATTAATGTGTCCTAAGACCCCCTAAAATCCCTTAGAACCCCTTACCATATATTATTGTATGGTAACAAGTCCTAAGGGGTCTTAAGGGGTCTTGGGACACATTAATGTGTCCTCGGACCCCTTAACAACCCTTAGGACCCATATGATGTAGAGAGAGGGATCATAAAGGGTTCTTTGACACATTAATGTATCCTAGGACCCATTATGACCCCTTATGACCATTTATGATCCCTTACCATACATCTTGGGGATCATAAAGGGTCCTAATGGATTATAAAGGGTCCCAAGACACATTAATGTGTCCTAGTACCCCTTAAGACCCCTTACAATCCCTTAAGACCCCTTACCTAACATTAGTGTATGCTAAGGGGTCCTTATAAGGGGTCTTAAGGGTTCTTACGATACATTAATGTGTATGAGGACCCCTTAACAACCCTTAAAAATCCTAAGATATAGAGAGAGGGGTCTTAAATGGTCATAAGGAATCCTAGGACACATTAATCTATCTTAGAACCCCTTATGTCCCCTTACAAACCTTTATGATCCCTTACCATACATATCAGGGGTCATAAGGGATCCTAGGACACACGAATATGTCCTAGGACCCCTTAAGATCCCTTATAATCCCTTATGACCCCTTACCATACATACATTAGTGTATGGTAAGGAGTCTTAAAGGGTTTTAGGACACATTAGTGTGCCCTAGGACCCCTTAAAAAACCTTATGACCTCTGAGATGTAGATAGAGGGATCTTAAAGGGTCATAAGGGGTCCTAGGACATATTAATGTGTCTTAGGACCCCTTATGACTCTTTATGACTGATTACCATACATATTAGGGGTCCTAAAGGCTCATAAGGGTTCCTAGGACACATTAGGTTCCCTTAAGACCCCTTACAATCCCTTTCCATACATTAGTGTATGGTAAGGGTTTCTAAGGCACCTTAAGTGGTCATAGAACACATTAATGTGTCTTGGGACCCCTTAAAGACCCTTAGGACCCATAAGATGTAGAGAGAGGGGTTCTAAAGGTTCATAAGGGGTTCAAGGAAATTTTAATGTGTCCTAGGACCATTTATGACCCCTCTCCATATATCTTAGGGGTTCTAAAGGGTCATAAGGGGTCCTATGACACATTAATGTGTCTTAGGACCTCTTAAGACCCCTTACAACCCCTTAGGATTGCTTACCATACATTAGTGCATGGTAATGTTTTGTAAGGGCTCTTAAGGGGTCCTAGGACATATTAATATATACTAAGACTCGTTAACAACCCTTAGAACCCCTTATATGTAGTGAGAGGGGTTCTAAAGTGTCATAAGGGGTGATAAGGTTTCCTAGGAAACATCAACCTATCCTAGGACCCCTTATATATTGATATTGTGGCGACTGATCATGTAGTGGATGTTGATATTGTGAAACCCTAAAATGGTTGATTTTAGAGGTTGCCCTAAAACACATGTTATAAGTGGCTGAGATGTATAATGCATTGTAATTTTGGTGTATGTTTTTGCTAGATAATAAGAAAGTTTGGATGGCTGTGTAGGTGGATGTAGCCCAGGTTTTGGGTGAACCACGTTAAATCTGTGTGTTATCTATTTTGATATTGTTTTCTTCTTTTGTTTCTGCATATAACTGTTAATTTTATATTGTTCTGGATCTGTCAATCCCTAACAATTGGTATTAGAGCAAGGTTTTGTGTTGTAGATTGGCAGGACTTTCATATTTGAGTGGGAGCAATGGAGGATTCCAAATTCAAGGTCAAAAAATTCAATGGCTAGAATTTTCAGTTATGGAAAATTCAGATGGAGGATTATCTATATCAAAAAGATCTGTGGCAGCCATTAGAAGGAAAGAAAAAGAAACTGACCACAAAGTCAGAGGAAGATTGGGATATTTTTGATGGAAAGGCACTGGGATCTATTTGTTGATGCCTTGCACTATCTATAACATTCAACATATCAAAGGTAAAAATGACCATAGACCTGATGAAGGCATTGGCTACGTTATATGAGAAACCCTCAACTTTGAATAAGGTATTTCTTATGAAGTGTTTATTTAATATAAAAATGGGTGAGGGAGGATGTGTAGAGAATCATTTAAATGAGTTTAACATAGTTACCAATCAACTGTCATCGGTAAATATTTCCTTTGATGAAGAGGTTAGGGCTCTCTTAATTTTATGTTCTCTAACAGAAAGCTGGAATAGCTTGGTTATGGTTGTAAGTAACTTTGTCTCTAGTTCAAATACTTTGAAATTTGATGAAGTTGTTAGTGTTATCCTAAGCGAGGAAATGCGATGGAAAAGTATAGGTGAATCTTCAACCTCATCAAGTTTTTCTCTAAATGTGGAGAACAGAGGAAGAGAAAGGGAAAGAGGAAAAGACCCTTCACATGATAAGTCATGAGGGAAGTCAAAGAAAGGATGCTCTCAATCTAAAGGAAAGAAAGATTTTTGAACTGTGGAAAGCCTGGTCACCTGAAGAAAGACTGTTGGTCTTGAAAAAATAAACAAGGAGATGGAAATGAAGATGACAATAAGGAAGCTAATATTGCAAGTAATACTTTAGAAGATGCTTTAATCTTATGTTTGGATAATGTTAATGATTCCTGGGTAATAGATTTTGGGGCTTCATTCCATGCTACACCCCATAGAAAATATTTTCAACATTATGTTCAAGGTGATTTTGGATAGGTATATTTGGGTGACGATGAGTCATGTCTTATTGTCAGAATGGGAAAGATAAAGATCAAGTTTTCGAATGGAAATGAATGGATGGTGCAGGAGGTAAGGCATGTCCCTAATTTAAGAAGAAATTTAATTTATGCAGGACAACTGTGTAGTGAAGGATGCATAATCATGTTTACAAACAATGTCTGGAAGGGCACTAAAGATTCATTAGTAGTAGCTAAAGGTGCGAAGGTAGGCACATTATATCTGTGTATTGGTAACACTTATTCTACCTTAGCTGCTACTGATAATGTTAATGTAGGGAATGCTACTATAGATGTTGCAAGAAGAAATTCACAAATGTGGCACCATAGGCTTGGGCAAATGAGTGAGAAAGGGATCCTTCACTCTAAAAATTTGTTACCCAGACTAAAAAATATTTATTTAGAGTTCTGTGAAAATTGTGTTTATGGTAAACAGAAAAGGGTTAAATTTCTGAGAGTTGGTAAAGAAAAGCAGAGTGAGAAGTTGGAGCTAGTGCATTTAGATGTATGGGGACTGGCTCAGGTATCATCTCTTGGTGGCTCTCATTATTATGTTATTTTTATAGATGATTCAACCAAGAAAACATGGGTATATTTCCTGAAATAAAAATTTGATGTTTTTGAAACATTTAAGAAATGGAAAGCTTTGGTTGAGAATGACATAGGAAAGAAGTTGAAGTGTCTCAGATCTGATAATGGAGGTGAGTATTGCAACATAGCCTTTGAATATTATTGTTCTATCAATGGAATTTGAATGCAGTAGATGGTTCCAAGAACCCCACAAGAAAATGGTATGTCAGAAAGAATGAATAGGACAATCATGGAACGTGCAAGGAGCATGAGATTGCATGCTAGACCACCCCTTCATTTATGGGCAGCTATTGTAAACACTATTGTCTATTTGATAAATAGAGGACCTTCAACCCCTTTGGATGGGGGTATTCTAGAAGAAGCATGGACTGGTAAAAAGGTAAATTAATCATTTCTATAAAAAATTGGTTGTGAAGCCTTTGTCCATGTTGATAAAGAAAATAGAACCAAGCTTGATGCTAAATCTCTAAAATGTACCTTCATTGAATATGGAGTAGATGACTACGGTTATCAGTTATGGGATTTTCAAAATCATAAAATAATTAGAAGTAGAGATTTTATATTCAATGAGAAGGTCATGTATAAAGAACAGTTGCAGGAAAAGAAGCATGAATAGGTCAATCAAGAATATGTTGTGTTGGATGAGATTCCTGAAAATGAAATGCCACTTGTACCTGATGCTCAACAACAATAGGTTATCCCACAAACTCCTGTAAGTGTTAGACGTTCTACAAGATCAAGTAGACCTCCTGAAAGGTTTTCTCCTTCTTTGTATTTAATTTTATTGATTGGTTCTGGTGAACCAGAAGAATATGAAGAAGTAATGCAGGTGGATGCCAAACAACAATGGAAGTTGGGCATGAAAGATGAGATGGACTCCTTGTTGAAAAATAAGACTTGAGACTTAGTCCCTTAACTTGAAGGAAAAAGAGCCTTGCCTAACAAATGTGTTTATAGGCTGATGGAAGAAAGAAAAGGTGTAAGGCCAGAATTGTGGTAAAAGGTTTTGGATAGAAAAAGGTTATAGATTTCGATGAAATATTCTCCCCTATTGTAAAAATGACTTCAATTAGAACTATACTAAGTCTTGTGGCTATAGATAACTTGCATCTTGAACAACTAGATGTCAAAACAACTTTTCTCCATGGAGATTTGGAGGAAATTTACATGTAGCAACCAGAGGGATATGAGATCAAGGGTAAGGAGAATTTGGTGTGCAGGTTAAGGAAGAGTCTATATGGCTTAAAGCAAGCAACCCGTCAATGGTATTTAAAATTTGATAGTTTCATGGTTGAACAAGGTTACCATAGATGTCATTCTGATCATTGTGTATATTTTAAGAGATTGGATAATGAGAGTTACATTATCTTGTTACTATATGTTGATGACATGCTTGTTGATGGGTCTAATATGCAACATATAAATGAACTTAAACATAAATTAGCAAGGTCATTTTCTATGAAGGATTTGGGTGCTACTAAGAAAATTCTTGGTATGAGGATTACACGGGACAAGAAAAATAGAACCTTGAATTTGTCCCAAAGTGAGTACATAAAGAAGGTGATGAAAAGATTTAATATGTAGGATGAAAAAGAAGTCATTACACCTTTGGCTAGTCATTTCAAATTGACTAAGGAAATGTGCCCAAAGACACATGAAGAGGTAGATAAAATGTCTAACATCTTGTATTCATCAGCTGTTGGCAATCTAATGTATACAATGGTATGCACACGGCCAAATATTGCTCATGCAGTGGGAGTTGTCAGTGGGTATATGAGCAATCTAGGTATGGAACATTGGAATGTTGTCAAATGGATTGTTTGATATTTGAGAGGTACTACTACAAAGGCATTATGTTTCATATGATCCAATTCTGCTCTGAGTGAATTTGTTGACTCTGATCTGGCAAGAGATATTGATACAAGGAGGAGTACTACAGGTTATGTTTTCACTGTAGGGGGTACTACAGTCAGTTGGATTCCTAGATTGTAGAAGGTTAATGCACTTTCAACCACTGAAGCTAAGTATGTAGCTGCTATAGAAGCTAGCAAGGAGATGATTTGGTTACAATGTTTTCTAGAGGAATTGGGTCAGAAGTAGGAAGATTGTTCATTGTACAGTGATAGCCAGAGTGCCATTCATCTTGGAAAGAATTCTACTTTTCATTCAAGGACAAAGCACATAAAACTCAGGTACCATTTTATAAGGTATGTTTTGGAGGATGGCTAATTACATCTTGAGAAGATTCACACAAGTGACAATCTTGCAGACATGTTCACGAAGACAATCCCCAAGGAGAAGCCAGTTTCTTTCTTAGCTTCTATTGGGCTTCTTGACTAATGATCATGGATTTAATACACAACCAAGTCTTATATCCAGCGGGAGTTGCACATACTACATTGTTGTCTAGGTTCAGTCTCCAAGTGGGAGATTGTTCTGGTGTGGAGCTTGATCAGTCTCCAAGTGGGAGATTGTTGATATTGTGGTGACTAATCATGTAGTGGATGTTGATATTGTTGATATGTTGATGCTGAATATTTTTTGTGCTTTTTTGGGGAAAATATTGTGCTTTTTCGGGAAAAAGGAATACCAACATTGTAAAACCCTAAAATGGTCGATTTTAGAGGTTTCCCTAAAACACATGTTATAAGCGGTTGAGATGTATAATGCATTGTAATGTTGGTGTATGTTTTTGTTGGATAATAAGAAAGGTTGGATGGATGTGTAGGTGGATGTAGCCCAAGTTTTGGGTGAACCACGTTAAATCTATGTGTTATCTATTTTGAGATTATTTTCTTATTTTGTTTTTGCATATAACTGTTAATTTTATATTGTTCTGCATCTGTCAATCCCTAACATTATGACCCTTTATGAACCCTTACCATACATCTTAAGGGTCATAATTGGTCATAAGGGGTCCTAGGACACATTAATGTGTCTTAGGACCTATTAAGGCCCCTTAAAATCCCTTAGTACCCCTTACCATACATTATTTTATGTCAAGAGGTCCTAAGGGGTCTTAAGGGGTCCTAAGACACATTAATATTTCCTAGGACCCCTTAGCAACCCTTAGGACCCCTAAAATATAGAGAGAGAGGTCATAAGGGATCCTAGGCCCCTTGTGACCCCATATAACCCTTAATGACCCCTTTCAATGTTCTCTCTCTCTCTCTCTCTCTCTCTCTCTCTCTCTCTCTCTCTCTCTCTCTCTCTCTCTCTCTTTGTATAATGGTCATCAATTATAAACTCCCAACTCACCACCATACATTGGAAGGGTCCCTAAAATATGACCCCTTTGAGACTAAATATGACTAGTCTAGTGGAAAAAGGAAGTGACTCTAGGGTCTTTTCATTTATGTAAGAATGTAGAAATGTAATGTACATGCAAGTAAAGTAAATAAAACACTCATGCAATGATAAACAACAAGATATTATACCAAATTAAGTGCTGTGAGAGAGTAATGATGAAGATGTACTCAACTTGAGGGCTAGTCGAGGAAGAAACTTTAGATCTATAGAAATGTTGTCAAACAAAAATTAAACTAGAAATAGATCAAGATCTGAAAACCTAAAAGCTGGAACTTTTTGATGTGAAAGTATGAGTGTTGTAGGAGTAGGTGGAAAATGGTGCAACCTGCGCACCAAAGAGAAGGGGAAATTTTTGGGGGACAAGGCTTGCATTAGTCAATACCCTATTTAGGAATTAACCTTTAATTGAAATAAAGAAAAATATATCATGAAATTGAGATTAAACAATAGTGAAATATATCATACCATGTAAATGCATGTGTGTTTAGTATGTGATAAAAAATGTTAATGCAATAACTTTGAGTCAAGACAAAAAGAAAAAGGAAATCATGTAATATAAAACATCATGTATAAGATTCTTTTAACTAGCATCAATGTTGAATTGAAGAAGAAGAGGAAGAAGACTTGAATGAATTAATGTAGATCTCCTCCCTTGATGACCAACTCTTTTGTCTCCAATGAATAAGGAAGCTAGATCTATAGGAGGAAATGCATGAACACTTGATGGATTATGGTTGAATTCCTTAAATGAATGATTTCTTTCTTGAACTCCTTGAATGCACAATATCTTACTTGCATGTAGGTAGCTTACAAAAATGAGAGATCGAGATCATGAATTATGGATGTGAGAATGAGAGGAAGAGGCATCCTTTTATAATCATTTCAGGGTCCAAATTTGTGATGGCCAACTTCACTAGGTGGTAAAAATAAAAATACTTTACATTGAGCCTGAAACCCATCAAAATTAAACCCCTAAGATACAGGTCAAACTAGGTTTTACCTATACTAGTATAGGTTGAATCAAGTTTGATCTATACTGGTATTGGTTGAGCTAGGTTCGACCTATACTTGGAAGGTGTCAATTTCAAGCTAATGGTTATGGAATTCGAGAAGTCTTGAAAGTTATAGGAAAAAAATGGAAGGATAACTAGGAAAATAAAGCGTAAATGCTAAAATGGGGGCAAGAGGGAAATGAATTATGTGAATGGATAGATAAATGAGAAATTGTGCATAGAAATTGGAGCCAACTTAGATTTTTGAGCAAGATTGAAGGAGAAAGAAGACCTTGATTTAAATAAGGTATGCAATTAAGTGAAATAAAAGATCTTAATATAAGGAAAACACTAAAGTGGACTAAAATGGTAAGAAATAAACATAAAAGAAAATGCTTACTTTTTAGGAGTTTACATTTATCCCCACTTTAGCGAGAGTATAAGACAAGCTCATACTCATGGTAAAGGAAGAGATAGCATAAAGAAAGAGAGGAATATGATTATGGTGAATTAAAAAGAGATAAGACATCACTAAGTCTAAGGAAATAAGCCCCCAAAATAAGGATCCTAACTCCACATCCATGCACAAGGGCATGAAAACAAAGAAGAGAGGAAAAAAAGAAAAGACAAAAGACACAAAAAAGGTTAGTACTAAAACAAAAATCCAAATCAATTAGTGAAAAATTCCTCAAAAAAAAATGCCTCACCCACTAATATCATATTTGGAAACCTATTTGAAGAGAATAAGTGATCACATAGGAATAAAAAGAGCATTTCATACGATGATACCAACTCCATGATCTAATCTAACTAACATGAGAGAGAGAGAGAGAGAGAGATATTAACTTGCCCAGTAATATTGTATGTCTTACTCTGAACCACACAAAAGATATAATTGAAAGTTCTAGTAGGTTTGTGTTCCATGCTAGTCAATTCCATTAAAAATCTCAGGCCTATTGGCAAATTTTTTTGTGTGCACCTCATGAATGGATACGGATCACTTATATTAGGAAGATGAGTTTGTATAAGTACACTTCATGGATGGATACATATCACTTATTATAACCATGAAGTTTTTTTTTGTATATGCACACCCCATAAATGGATACAAATCACTTATATCATGGGAATTGGTTTGTATATGTGCACCCCAGAGATGGATACAAATCACTTATACCCATGAGGTATTTTTTGTGTATGTGCACCCCTTGAATGGATACAGATCACTTCTATCATGGGGATTGGTTGTATGTTAAAATGCATAAGGAAAATGTGCAAGAGAATGTACAAAGGAGGTTGTATATATGCCCCCCTTCTTATGATGGCTACATAGTAGACATTATAAGGAAGAGAATCAAGGATACGTAATTCCATAAAAAATGAGATATCCTTAAAACAACAATGTATACCACAAACTTGGCTAAGAATGTTAACTCTTATAGGATAAGAAAATAAATAATTGATATTTATCTTATGAGAAGAGACCTTTGAAAGGAAGAGATTTTGTTGATAAGAAAACTAACTTCAAGAAGAGTCCTTTAAACAAATTAAATATTCAAGACAAAAAGCGGGGGAGGAGAACAAGAATGCACCCATTTATCCCCCTATCGTTAGGTGAAATAGGGATTCTTGATGAAGGATAACAAAATTTGATTCACATAGTAAGGGAATGTGTTTATAAATAAAATAGTTTTACAAATAAAGAAGAGGTGATGACCAATGATTCACACCTCTTTCATAAGAGAGAATATCAATCAAGACAACAATTCCTTATAGGAAAAGAATGTCAAATGATAAACAAATACAACAATAACAAGGAAAGTAGATCCTTAGAAAAAAGAGAAAAATAATGTACATGCAATCTTTTCCCCCATGTGTGAAGGCAAGATAAAATATATAATACACCCTTAATGAAAGTCACTTTATAATAGATACACAATTTCAAGAAAAATCCTCTTCTTTCCTTAAGGACAGATCCTCCTTTTCTTTTTGATTCCTAAGGAAGATTACCTTCCCTTAGGACATATCACTCTTTGGATCCCTTATGGATACACTTTCCTTAAGGATAGATCCTTCTTTTTCTTTGCTAACCCCTAAGGAAGCTTATCTTCCCTACAGGTCATTCCTTTGTTGGATCCCTTATGGATACACTTTTCATAATGACATATCCTCGATGTATTGAATAGCATGGCACACAAAATTTATAGAAACTTCAATGCCATCTTTTGCAGCCCCTTCATGTGGTTCACAGTAAAACACACAATCTTACTAAGATAAGGTGATCTCTCTCTCTCTCTCTCTCTCTCTCTCTCTCTCTCTCTCTCTCTCTCTCTCTCTCTCAAGTGATGTCTCTCTTCTCTTAGTTTTGTATTTGATGAGGACTTAAGTCACTTGGGAGATTTATGTTTCTTTGTCTCCTTGACTTTGATAAGATCATCTTATATATTCAATTTACTTTATGTGAGCATGAGTTTGTCTCATTCTCCGGCTAAAGTGAGGGATAAATGTACCATCCTAAAAAGTTGGCACCCATTAATTGGATGCCTTTAGGACCTATTAGGCCCCATTTTAGTGATCTCCTAGATCCAAATGTGTTTATGCTTGATTTCCCACTTTTTATTTTCCTCTCTCCTTCAATTTCTCCACATTTCCTACATCCTGAAGACTATTTGAAAATGCGCCTCTTTGGGAATAGGTTAAATTTAGCCTAGTCCTTGGAGGTTTTTTTTAATGGGGTCTAGGCCCAATGCAGGTATATTTATTTTTTCACTCTTGATCATTATCGGCCTATCAATTTTAGATCCCAAATTGATTATAAAAGGACATGTAAGCTCCTCATTTTGACATATATCTCTCATGCTCAACAAATCTATATGCAAGCAATTATTGGTGGTTTCAAGAGCTCTTTTAGGTTCAATATTTAAAGAAAAGGCTTCCAACTCAAGAACTCCAGGTTTCATTCCATTCAAGATCCATTCAAAGGAAATCTTCTCTCATTAATGAAAGTCTCTCTCTTCCATGGTGGCCAAGTAGAGGAATTCACAAGCAAGAAAGGAGATCTACATCTATTTCCTTCTTTCCTCCTCTTCTCTATTGAAGTGATCAAGCATAAATACATTCAAGATCTTGGATTTGACAAGTGTAGATCAATTGAATTTGTGAGGACATCATTGATTCCACAACACATTTCAAACATTCATCTTTATGGGTTTATCAGATCGACATCCATCCATGAGGGTTGGACAAGAAACGTGAATAGTTACATTTGTCTTGTTTTACATGCTTAACTTATTTTCTTTCAAGGTTAAGTCCTATCCAAGGGCTTGATGAAGGAAATCCCCTTTCCAAAAAAATTTCCCCATTTTTCTTGTGTGCAAAAATAGCTGTGCATTTACATATTTAGATTTTTAGGGTTTGATCCTCTATAGATTTTATCCTTCCAGGACTAGGTTGAAGTTTTGGGACTAAGAAGAATTTTTTGACATGTTTCTAAGAGTCTCCAAATTTCAAGATCATAAGTTAAAGGTCTAAAATTCCCTAATCTTGGACGGTTCTCAATTTTGATAGGTTTTTGACAGTCAATTGCAAATATGAAGTTCAATTATCCTCTTCTAATAATCAAGGTGAGTACATCATTCTTATTTTCCTTTAGCACTTTCTTTGATACATTAGATCTTATATCATACATTTATAGTTATCATATCCTTTATCATTGCATAAGTATTTGTCATACTTTACATTCCATATACATACTGAATAGTGGTAATTTGGAATCACCACTATTTGTGTAAGTGTGTGGGGAAAATGTAAGATTCACTCCTAAATCCAAATTCCCAAAGGAGAGATCCAATTCTATCAACCAAGAGGTTAATACACAATCGAATCAATCTATGAAGAATATGAAAGAGAGAGAGAAACCCTATACTTCCCTATAGTTGGATTAAGCTTGAAATTTGAAATAATTGAAGTGCAAATACTAACCTTGAATTAGGGTAGATCTGGAAAATGTTGAATTCTGGCTTTTGTATGAACTTTCTGAAGATTCTGTCACCTATTCTGGACTAGAAATGTCGAGGTGGACAAAACCCAAAAATGTTTTCTCCAAATTCACACAGGTCAACTTTGACCTTTTAAAAGGTCAAAGACCACATTATTTATTTGAAGTCCAATTCTGATTCTGTTTGCAGATCTTGAAAGATTGCTGAAAAGGGTATCCAAATTCACTCTCAGATCTGAGATTCCACACCTGTGCCTACAATAAAAATGGTTTTGTTGTTTGTTTGGGGGGTTTGCCTTAGTCAAACCCCAGTTTGGAATCAACCTTAATATTGAAATTGAAATAGGAGAATGCTAGCAAGTAGTAGAAATGAATCTAATAATGAAGCTATGCAATTCAATAGATATTCTAATGTATTTGGAATGTAATCAAATATATTAATATGAAAGCTTGAACATAACATTATCAAACCTCCATGATTGTATGCTTGAAATCCACCTTGAGGAAACAATGATATGGATCTTGAAGATGAACAAAGGATCTTGAAGGAAGATCACACCGCCATGGTGGCTAGATCTAGGGTTTGAATGATAGATCTTGAATGCTTGAGCCAAATCCCTTCAATAGATTGAATGCTTGAATCCTTGATCTTAAATGGAGAACTTGGATGGAGAAGAATACTTGAATACTTGAATGGAATGCTTGCTTGATCACCTTGAGAACTTGAGAGCTTGATTGCCAAAACTTGTTGATTGCCAAAACTTGATGATTGAGTGATGTGAAAACTTGATGTGTAAATGAGAGAGGAAGGCCTCCTTTTATAGTGATCTAGGGCACACTCCTCTAGATGGGCCACCTTGGAGAATTAAATCCCAATTAGGTCCTCACCTTTAGAAAATATACCTTGATTAAATACAACTAAAGGATTTACCATTTCGGAGCCTGAAACAATCAACCCAAAGGTGGGAAATAATTATCCTGAAAGATAAATTACCGACAAATAAGATTTTGAAATCCTAGTGGGAAGAGGTCAAGGTCGAGGTCGACCCTGACTAGTCAGGGTCGAGGTCAACTTTGACCTCAAACCCTAACTTTGTCAGGTTCTACAACAGAGATCCCAAAGATGCTAGAAACTTAGAAATTGATGTCTGAACAGGACCCAATGTCAAGAACAGACAAAAAATCCTTATAATGATGTGATGAAGGACTAGGAGGTCTCATTTCTGAATCCTACCTAGAAAATGGAGCCATGGAAGAGAGAAAATTAGGAAAGTCCCTAAGACCTTAACCCTAATTTCACCTAGAATGAAGAAATCAAGTGCGGAGAAGAAGTGGAAGACAAGGGAGAATGCAAAGATGCCAATCATGACCCTAAACCACTTACTCGGAGGTCTAAACACTCTTAACATGGAAGTGCTTCCATTTTAAGATGATACACATACATTTATGTTTGTATAGGAAATACTACCATCAAACTCCACATTTATCTAGATCATGCATTAGCACCCCTTCATCAATTTTGGGTTGTGATAATAAGATTTGATCTAAGAGTGGTGGTTTGGTATTCCAATGTTTATAGAAAGGGAGGGTCTATCATTGATAACCATTTTCTATATCAAAATAATATGTTCTACCTTTATTTTAATCAATATATTTTTAATGTTTAATAGAACATTTGACATATCAAGGTGCAGATCTATGATTGTGTCTTTGATATTGATGTTGAAACTAAGAAAATATTATTGTTTCCCTCTTCAAGCATTAGAATCCAGGACCTACAATAAGAGTTAATTTTACAAGGTTTGTCTACTTGGGTTTTTGAGTTTTGAAGTGTCTTTTCTGAGTAGTTCTATGATATTTATTAGTTGCAAGTAAGATTATTAATTGGTGCATCGCTCATTAGGCTTAAGGTTTACATTTCACAATCATCCCTTTTAACCCTTTTTTCATTCAAAGTTACTTTAGGTGAGTACCATTAAGGAAACAACCTTATACTTCTGGAGATTCACTCTCGCCATAGGATACCCACAACCTGAGAGTGTTTTCATGTTTCAATAGGATAGCTAGATTCCACATCTTTTTATAGGCTCAATCGTGATTAATAATAGTAAGATCCCCAAATTGGTTTTGGATCTGGATAATGTTGCACTTCTAAAACCTTTTTCAATTGATGAGTTTAAATCAATGGTATTCTCAATAAGTGTGGATAAAGCATCTGGTCCTGATTGTTTCACTCCTTTATTCTTTAAAAAATGTTGGGATTTCAATGGTTTAAAAGTTTGGGCTCTATTGTAAGAGTCTAAAAAGAGTGGAGCTATTATGAGGTAGTTTAACAATATGATGATTTCTCCTATTCCCAAAATTAATGACCCCATTTCCTTTGTTGATTTCAAACCTATTTCTCTTTGCAACACTACCTACAAGATCTTCTCAAATGAAATAGCTATAAGAGTAGCCCAAATTATGCCCATAAGTATTTCCCAAGAACAAGGGGGTTTTTTCTAGGTAAGGAGACTTCGGAAGGGGCTCCAGTGGTTCATGAAACTATCCATACAATCAAGAAAAATAAATTTTGGGCTATGTTTATCAAACCAGATATGCTCAAAGAATATGATAGAGTTAATAGGAATTTCCTTTGCCAAGTGATGCAAAAGTTGGGTTTCTCTCACCACTGGTGTAAATGTATTTTTGGCTTGTGTATCTAGGGATGAATTCTCCATCATCATCAATGGCCATGCATATGAATTTTTGGATTCTTTCCATGGTATTAGGAAAGGAGTTCCACTATCACCATATCTATTTATAATCATGGTAGGGGCTCTAAGTTGGTCAATAATAGCTACACACAATGAAAACATATAGAGAGGTATCAAGTTTCCAAACTCAAATGTAAGTATTACTCACACTCTATTTTCATATGATATCTTATTATTTGGGGAAGCCCATCTAAGGGAAGCACATGCCATCAAACAAACATTAGAGACCTATTTCATTAGTTCAGGTTAGAAAATTAATGCTGACAAATCACAAAATTCTTCATGAATTGTCCTTTGCTGGTTGGAACAATGATTTCAAACTTCTTTTGATTCAAACATGAGCCTCTTCCAAGTACATATCTTGGTATTCTCCCTTTTTAGGAAGAAACAAATACTCATTCTAGGAGACCATAATGCAATCCATTCATGGTAAAATTGTGTATTGGAAAAATACTCTATTATCCCTTGAAGGTAGAATTCTTATGATAAAATCAAATTTGGAAAGTATTCCAAACTATATTATGTCACTCCTTTCATTACCTAGAGGGATACTATTAATCATAGAAACAAAACTTAAAACTTTTCTTTGGAAAGGTTCCAAAAAATCTCTAGAAAATATTCACCTCTTGGCATGGGAAAAATGTTTCTCTCCTAAGGCCTCAGGGGGGCAGACATTCATGAGATGGAATGCAAAAATTTGGCGTTGGGTGATAAATTAATATGGAAAATATTTTTTAATCCCCAATCAAATTGGGCTTTTGTCTTCAAACAAAAGTATTTAGATGAGGAAAGCTAGGATATAATGTTCATCATTTCTAATCATCCTCTAGATTCCCACATGTGGAACTTCATGATCATATGTAGAGTGGTATTTCTTCCCAATCTCACATGGATAATTTATGATGGTGCAAAAATTTTTAGGGGTGATTCTTGGAACAACTTTCCACTTCTAAACACAATTGACTCCCTTGTTCAAGCTAAGGAGGTATTGACAACTTTGTGGGGGTCCAAAGTCAAAGTTTATTTCATTATTCCACTCACAATGGAGTAACACAATCTTTATGGGAAAATATTACTACCACCCCCATTCATAATAGGAAAAAAATTATGCTTACAGTGATACTTCAATAGAGAATAGTCTATTTTAAGGCTTCTCATGATCAACTTATTTGGCCATCTTTACCTTCTGGAAAGTACTCTATTAAACAAGGCTATCAAGATATAGCTAGAGAAAATCACATTATAGACTCAAGAAGATTTATGCTTTGTTAGTCCCCTGAAGTTCTTCTTAAGGATGATTCATTCATGTGGTTAGCACTTAGAGGAAAAATATTTACAAGTGATAGGCTTGTATGCCTTGGTATAGCTCATCTATTCAATTGTATATTGTGTGGCACTCAACTTGAAACTACAAATCATATTCTACTCCATTTTCCTTTTGACATAGCCTATTAGGAGTAGCTTAAAGGAAAATTGCACTAGTCTTCCCCCCTTGGAAATGAACTGTGCAAGATATGTGATTCTTGGCCATGTCTTTTTCAGGAATCCCTTTTTGTTGCAATTTGGGTTGTAGCCCCTTCTGTCTTATTTTGGAACATTTGGTAGGAGAGAAATAGGAGAAAACTCCACAATGAGATTTGTTCCACAGAGATGATTATTTGGAAAATTGAAGCTTCTATCTTTGTAGCACTGAACTCCTATTATCTTAAGAACAAAAACATATACGCATATTTCACTTCCACTTATTCCAAGATTTTGGTTGAGTGGGAACATATTCAACTACCTTTTAAAGGTAATCTTCTCTTAAACAAAAACAATAGAAAATAAATAGAAAGGAGATAAGGTGGAAACCCCCACCTCTAAACTACATCAAATTGAATTTTGATGGTACCTCCAAAGGTAATTTGGTATCTCAATATGTGGCATCATGTCTAGAAACTCCAATGGTACCATATTGGCAGACTGTGTTGTTGTAATCACCTAAAAATGGTCACCAAAACTATAAGCCCCTAATCTTGATTGTTCATCGAGAAAGCCCTAATTTTGATCAAATTTCCTAAGTCCTAACCTAAGGCAATTCAACTCATCAATTTGATTTAACCTATATTCTAAGTCTCATTCAACCGTTGCGCTTGATCCTATTTAATTAATTAATTCTAACATTTTAATGTTATTGGCAATAAAATCCAACATTATTTCATTTATTTAATTAATATTTTAGGATGTTGATTAAATAAATAATAATTATCAATTAATCACAAAAAGGAATTAAATTAATTATGTCATCACATTTTAGAGAAAAATGAATAAAATCCCTTAAATATTCTAAAAAGGCATTTATGGAGTCATCATTCAGTTAACTGAAAATAATTTTGGAAACAATCTAGTTAACTATAAGATAAGTATGTTAACTAATCAGTAATTTTAGCAACTTCAATTCTACCTTGGAAGTTTCCAAAACAATTGACTAAATCATTTTAGTTTACTGATTCTCTCAGCCAATCAAAATAATTGTACATAGATTGTGCTAGTTCAGAATGAATCTCAATCATTCATCTTGAATCAATATTGTTCGTTCATTCTCAAGAGGATTTCTATATAATCAGGCCTCCATTCTCACAAGAAGTATACAATCTTTTTCTTAGAGTAATTCTACCATTTTGTTTATTATTTATTTATTGCAATCATTGTTAGCTATTTTAATACATAGTTAATTAAGTTTATTTCATTTTCATTGCATTTATCAACATAGGAACACTTCAATTTTTTCTTAATATGGATTAATCTTAGACTAAGCATTGGATGAACTTGCATTTTTAATAGATTAGCTTTAGAATCCTTCATTTAGATAGAGTCTAAAGTCAATGGATTTGTAATGATTTAAGAGCAAAATCCATACTCCTGTCTACTAGAAAGGGAATGAGTCACCTTGGTTGATTTCAATTCTTAAATTATCTTATTTTCTTTTCTTAGATCAATAATGTAATGAATCATTGAAGTGTAGTGTTAGTCACTTTTCACACTCACATTTTTGGCACCCACCGTAGGGCAGAAAAATCAATTTCTATTTTCACAAATTGCATTTTTGATATTATGTCTATACTCCGTACTCTGGTCCTATTTTCTTGTATGAGCATCCTCATAGGATAGTACGAGTCTGGATTGAAACTCTTATGGGAAGTTGAAGATTCTCATATGAGAATTCACCCAAGCTTCTTTTTTTATTGAAAACAACAAAAACTCTTCTCTATTTTTTTGATTTATGCAATTGGGTTTCTGCTAATTCTGACAAGTGGTCTCCTATTCTATTTCTATGGGTTTTCTTGGTAGCTTAACAAGTTTATACATAATGTTTTGGTGAAGACATTCATGCCATATCTATAATTTTGTAGGATGGGTATCAGATAATAAAAGAGACTATTTATGTATTTGGTGCAGGTTGCCTATGAAGGAAACAACTAGGCATTTTGTTTGATTTAATATTTCTTAGGAACCTCACATGAAAGATATTTTAAAAAGAATAATTGTTTGATGTATTTTTGGATAGTGAAAAGGATAGGAGATTATGCTCTTTTCCCCTTGACGGAAAATAAAAAAATCCAAACCCCTGCAACTTTTTCCTTTTATTTTTTTGCATTCCTTTAGATGGGCCTCTCCAAGTGGGAAAAAGTACTCAACCTTGGAGAATGACCCACATGAGCACGAGGTGTAAGCCACACTAGTCTAACTCATGTTAAACAAATTGCTTCTTTGAGGCCAAATCCCCAAAATTTGGATTTCATTTGATCTTATACATGGCTCTCGCCTAACCACATAATAGGGCCTTAGGGTCTAAATCATGTTTACGTGACTATTGGTGCAAAGGTTCTTTGTGGGGCTATAAGCCAAAATCATGCTTGTGTGGACATAGAGAATGTATTCGAGTAGAGACCCTTACAAAAATCCATAGCAGCAACCTACCTGGTTCACCCACAAAAGTGGGATAATCCAAGTGCAAGGGAGATAGTAACTCCCCATGATACTCATCATAGTGTGCCACCATTAGCATTTAGAGTCAGATAAAATGACATCATTATGCCCATTGCATGGTTGGTGATGGTCACATTCTGATTAGCTATTGGGTGTGTACCCAAGTCAACGAGGAAGGATTTTCTTACTCAACCAAATTGATAATAGGGCTTAAGAATTGATACTTTTTTCACATGTGCTTGTTGTATTTCTATACCCTAAAACACTTGTTATTAAAACTTTCCAAACAAAAAAGAATCACCAAAATAAGAGATAAACCAACAATCCTATCAAATATTTGACAAAACAATCCAAAATCTTGTCAGTTTCCCTTCAAATACCAGGTCAAGAGTTATCCCATGTTCCACAGATATACCTTTGAAGTTGTGATCTTTTCATAATCAATCCTAATCGTTGGTCATTTATATTTTCCCTATTATGAGTTCAGTCTTAGTTGATCCATTCCTTTGATCAGTCACATCACCAGCATCTTCAATCACCCTTATTAGTTGTCCTTCTTTGAGTCATGATTGCATCATCATATTAACCTTGACACAAATTTGAGTAATTTGCATCTCCTTCTCGAGTAGAAGGTATCTTTCTCTCACCATCATGTACCTTGGAATTGTTCAACACAACTTTTCTTACTTCAACACCTTTCTAAGGACCAGTTGAGTTATGCCTATATAGACCAAAAGATCTTTTAGGTGATATCTAGGAGAAGAAGAAAGACCCTTTTCATTAGAAGAAAATCCTCTTTTTGGGGAATAACTAGAAACTTATAGAAGATTAACCCATCACTAAGAAAAATCCTTTGAACCCAACATGTTTGGAAGAGGAAAAGGACACAAGGATTTTAGACACACACATTGCAGTGTCAATGCCCATGACACAAATAGCGAGGGTTCCTCAAGCAAATCTGAGCTTGATGAGGCTAGCATTGTTAGGTGTAAGACTGACAAAGAGTTTCTCAAAATGATGAAAACTTTCATGGCTCAAGAGAAAGATCAATACTTTCTTGAACTAGAAAAATAAGGAGCACAACTTCCTCCTCAATACAAAGCTAAGGATGTTATTGTCAAAGAGGAAGAAAATCATTTCCCTCTTGTAACCAAGAAATTACAAGCCTTGCAAGTAGATTTGTAGGAGATGAAGAAGAGTAAGAGAAGGCAACCACAAAGTATTATATAGACTTCATTTGTCTATTCCCTTTTGATAAGGACTTGTATTTACCTCCATTCCTATGTGGAGTTGAGATCTCAAAATTTGACAATTACCTTGGGAATTCTGATCCATAAGATCATGTGTCTCTTCCCCCAGAGTCTAGGTGATCAGGCTATCGAATGGTTTTCAAATTTACCCACTAGAATCAAAACTTTTTATGAACTCATCAAGCAATTTCTGCAACACTATTACTATAACATCCAACATCTTGTCACAATGCCCAATTTTTGTAATACCAAGAAACAAATGGGAGATCCTTTTTTGACATTTATCCAATGATGGAGGAAACTTTTTTCTCGATATCCACATCCCATACCTAAATCTGGGAAGATGGATATATTCACTAGTGCATTGTTCCTTGAGTTAAGTTTTCCTATTCAATTGCAAGACCTAGATACCTTCGATGGTTTAGTGAAGAATGTGTTGAAAACAAAAGATGTGCTTGTTAGAAAGGGTGAAATCACCCTTTACAAAGAGAACAAATATAGTTCCAGTTCCAAAGATAAGAAAATGTATTAGAACAAGAATAAAAATGTGGTAAATGATGGGGTGGTTGACTAGGTTTCTCCCCAACCAAAACCAACAGTCTTTAATATGACAAGCGACACAAAGTCCCTTAAAGATGTTGAGACTACCACTAAGGCTCCTTCAAAAGGAACAAGCAATCTTCTAAAAGAGAAACCTTGGGTTAAGCCTAAATGCAACTTCACTCCTCTTGGTGAGTCATATGGATCTGCACTCAAGCCTCTCCTAGAAAATCAACTGATCACATTGCCAGATAATTCCAGACCATATGAGTCTGAAGTTACACAAAAATGGTGGAATGATAATGATTACTTTGAATTTCATAGAAACAAAGGACATAAGACTAAGAACTGCATGTGACTCAAGCATGAGATCCAAGATCTCATTGATAACAAAGTAATCATGGTTGACAATTACACCACAAATATTATTCACAAGGCATTTAAAGATCCCTTACCCAAGTATAAAAAAGGGGAAAGTTCCAAACCAAAATATGGTGCCTAAATTAATCACACATATGGCACCAGTGATAAAAATGTCATTCATATGCTTGAAGTGGTTCCTTCTGAACATTGGAATGTCATTTCATTAATAAAGAAGAAAGAGATTCTAGATATGCTAATGTTGTGACTTGAGCACGAGTGAAGGTCACCCTAGGAATAGCTAGATCTTCCAAATCTGGAAATCCACCATCATCATCAAAACCCTCCACATCAAACAAAAAACTAGCTACAACTATGTCCAATTCATCAAATTTCAAATTGCTTGTTTCATCACATGTTGCTAACTACCAAATTGTCAAGCAACTATAGGAGATGACTTCTCAGATATCAATATTTGAATTGTTCAAAATATCTCTAGCTCACAGAGAGATCTTGGATAAAGCCTTGTCATCTGCCAATGTCCCTAACGACTTGGAATAAGATCAGTTCCAATTCATGATGGGTCATTTGACCTCACCACATTACCTGTCATTTTCAAAAGAAGATGACAAATATTTGATTCACCTTCAT
Organism: Chamaecyparis obtusa; assembly: GCA_027943335.1. Taxonomy (NCBI): domain Eukaryota; kingdom Viridiplantae; phylum Streptophyta; class Pinopsida; order Cupressales; family Cupressaceae; genus Chamaecyparis; species Chamaecyparis obtusa. The sequence continues at coordinate 371,387 of BSBK01003750.1, read as the reverse complement.
AATCACCCCTTGCACATTGAATTTATGATCCAAAAACGTCAAATCAAATGAGTGTTGATAGATGGAGGCATAGAGTTGAACATCTATACCTACAAGTTGATCGAACAATTGGGATTTTCAGAATATTCTATTGATCCAAAGAAGACAATAATTATAAAATCCTATGATGAACAAGAGAAATCTTCCAAGGGTCTCGTATGTCTTCCTATCTGAGTGGGACCTATTGAAATAGAGGTCATATTATAGGTACAAAATCTCCCACTCATGTACAATATTTCATTGGGATGACCATGGATTCGTGATATATAATTTTTCCTATCCACGCCTCACCAATGCATCAAATTACCTTTCAATAATATTGAAGTCACCATTCCTTCATACACCAGTTTTATTTTCAACGCACTAAAAAAATAAGTTCATACACTTATCTCACACAACAAGAAAGCTTCTACCTCTGAGTCTGGTAGAAATATGATGAAAGAGATGGAAAAGAAGCTAAAGATTAGAGATACAAGGATGTGTGGATACGTGATAGAGCATGTTTTATCATTGACAACACTGCCCACATCCCCTAGATCTTATGGGAAACCTTCAGAGGCAATTAAGCCATCAAATACACCCTCTCAAGTCATCTATGATAGTAGCTTCATTTAGGCAATTGTGCCTCTTAAAAATTAAAATGAAGAGAAAGCCATTCTGGAATGGCTCTGTAAAGAACCTGAGGATAATGAGGTCAAACATTGTGAAATATCCCCTAAGAAATATAGTAAGGGGTATGACCTGGGTATGTGCAAGATCATGAGGGGCCAAACTATGCCCTTAAGTGGCAATGAAAAATCAGCAAATCAGGGTTAGTCAACTTGACGTGAAAATTTCAACTAGCTATGAACCTAATATCAAAAAGTTGTAAGAATAGAATCTGTAGAAAATTGAATGTAGTTTTTAAACTATTAGGCCTTTTTTGAGAAAAAGTTAGTATTTTAATACCCTAAAATTGGCACCTAATAAATTCAATTAATTTTGGTGCATTTTCGTCAATTTTACATCTCCAATGTCCTAGTTTCCTAGGCAATTTTCTCTCTCCTACTTGACTTAACTTGACTTAATGTCAATTACAAAACCCTAATTGAATTAATCAAATATTAAAATTAATTCCTAAAGTCTTCGACTTTTATTAGCTAAATTACCCCTATGATAAATCAATTTAATCCTAAAGTCCTAAGTACTTGGAATTAAATTAAAATCTACCCGCTTTAGCTAATTACCCATAAAAAGGAATTAACAATTACTTGTTATTTGAATGGACACTCATTTTTGAATTAATAATTCAAGATATTCGAAAAGTCCCCTATGTGGAAAATTCCATTCTTTTAATAAAGTAATTCAATGCAATTTTGTCTCAAATGGAAATGAAGGGTCAGGAGTTTCAAATCAAGAACCCCTTCATTCTCTTCTTGGGCTTTCTTATTTAATGGACTTATTTTCTTCATTCAAAGAGGCAATTTTTGAGAGTAATTAAACTATAGAAATTTTTAGTCTCAATTTAATATTTTCAAGCTTTCATTTGCAATTAGCTTAATTTCTCATTTAGCATAGTATTGCATTCTCATATTAGATTAATTTGATTACATTCTCATAGTTTAATCTCATCTTTCTTTCAAGCTATTTAGATTAAATTGCACTTCATATTTCTTTCAAGTATCTTAGATTAAATTGCATTAATTTAGTTCAATTTTAGTTTGTTTATCTTTATGGATTTTGAAAATCCTCCATTGTAGAATCAGTCTTATGGTTGTTGGCTCTCCAATCTAAGAGCAATTAAACACCCCATCTACATAGGAGGCAACATGTCGCATCACCATGAATTTTAGATTGAGTAATTCATACTCTCTCTCGTAATTTGATCATTTCAGTAATGACCATGTTGTGTGTGTAGTTGGATTTGAGGTCCCCATTCCATCACATACAAGTATGATTGGTGAAAAGTATAGATTTCAATGCAGAAATACAAAAATTTCTAGAAAAAAATAAGAAGTAGGTGTATGTCTGACCACCTTAATCATAATCAAATGATAATATTTATTATAAGATTTTATATATAAGTATTAGACTCATGCCCGGATGTGACGTATATTTTTTTGTAATTTTATTCCAAAAAAATAATTAATTATGAATTTTCTGCTACAACATTTTCAGAATAAAAAAACTCTCGTGTTTGATCACCTTAACTCATTCAAAACTTTACAAAATTCAATTTATTTTTTTCCTTATAGTAGGTGAAGCATAGAATGTGACACATTTTTTGGATTTCAAAAATGTTATACCATTTGAAAGTTATAGTCATTTTTCAGTCAGTATATAAATCAGCACTTTAGAGGTAGCTCAATTAGAAAATAACTAATAATTACTTACCGAATTCAAAATTTGACAGCAATTATATTGATAGAAAGCTGATAATCTCCTTAAGATACCCTTTTCATTTTATCAAATTCGGGTGAAAAAAAGGTCGTCAGCTACATTGTCGAAGTCTGGAACTCAGAGAAATAGGGGAAAAACACGTATTTGAGACATTTCAATAGTTGACCATGTAGGTTTAGTGCACAAAGCAATACCAAGCCTAATCAGGTACCCAAATATGACGACAAAATTTTAAATTTTCACTTTCCCTTCCCTCCACTTTCTCCCTCCCATTTCTCCATCCTTCATATGATATATTATATATAAAAAAACTATATATTAGATATATATTAGATATATTAAATATTATATAATATACATTTTACATTAAATATCATTTAATTATATATTAATATCAAAAACTATATATTAGAATTATATATTAGATTATATATTATATATTAAATATTATATAATATACATTTTACATTTTAAATATTATTTAATATATATTAATATTAAATGTTACATTATATATCATATATTATATATTATTTTATATGTATTTTACAACTATGTACGAAAGGTTGGAAGATTGCAGAAAAATCATGGATGGCCATTGAAAGAAGCAAAGGAAATTAATCAGCCATTTAAAAAATTCATGGGCGGCCATTGAGGAAGAGAGAGAGTGAGAAGGTGGCGGGGGCTGAGAGAGGAAGAGAGAGAGAGAGAGAGAGAGTATGAGTATGGGAGGGAGAGAGGGAGGAAGAGACAAAGAAAAAGGGGGGGAAGGGGAGAGAGTAGGATAGAGAGAGAGAGAGAGAGAGAGAGAGAGAGAGAGTATAAGTTGTTAGAGTAATAGTATATTTACCTTTATAATTAAGTCTATCTGATTTAATTATTAAAGGTCACTATTATTCTTTTTTCACTTAAGCTTGTCATTTAGGTGCATAATAATTAATATGTTTATTAATTATTAAATGCACAAACCTAGCTTTCTCCGGCTTTAGGGTTTCTCACCTTATAAGCCGCTTTTTGTAATTATTGTTCATACTTTTGGGAAATACAATTTTGCTCTCACTCCGCTGAGATTCTCAAAACCCTTGCTCTCTCTCTCTCTTAGGTTTTCGCTCCAGCTTCTGGTATTTTGCTTGCAGGTGATCTTGGTTTTTTGTGGATTTGCATATTTGTGAAATCTTACATGGTATCAGAGCCTCCCTGCCGCTGCCGAGGTTGAAGTTCTTGAAGCCTGGATTCGAAGACGACAGCCACAGCTTGTTTCTGGGGTTTTCTGTCACTTTGAAGGAGGCACGATCTTCTGGAGCAGATTGAGCAGAAACGGACTCCGCCATTGCGTTCAGAAGGTCCGGGAGAGTCGAAATCATATAAAACTCGACCCAGTTTGGCCCCCGTGACCTCAGGAGAAAAATTTGCCCTATCAGGGCCGTACGGCTCGAAAATCGAGAATAAAATTCACGAAAATAAAAAAAAAAGGTTTTTTAATAAAATCTGCGACGCGCCGCCAGCGCGCCGCCACCGCGCCACCCGCAGCGGCTGCCGGGCAGCGCGCCGCCAGCGCGCCCCGCTGCGCCCCCGGGCTCCGCTGCTGCGCCACCGCGCTCGGCCGCAGCCTCCGCTCAGCCAGAGCGCCGCCCGCGCCCGGCTCAACCGCCGCCCGCGCTCCGCCACCTCCGGTGCCGCCACCCCTGCCGCCGCCGCCCCTCGGCCGGCCACTGCAGCAGGTGACGTCACACGTGACGTCACCTCAGTTTTCCGGCGCCGGAAAAATTTTTCCGGCGGTTTTAAAAAAATTTTCCGGCGGCCGTCAATTTTTCCGACGTTGTACGGTGATAAAGTCATGCTGACGTCAGCGACAGCCTAGTGACGGTCATACGGCCGTCAATTTTTTTGCCCTCACTGGTTTTTTCCAGAGAGCTTGCATTTTGAGGGTACCTGGGCGTTTTTGCTCATATCTTGGGCATACGGTGTCCTCTTTCAGAAAACAAAATATCGCCGGAAAGGTGTTTCCGAGACGGACGCAATGATGCTGGTTTCGTTAGCTGATTCAGCCGTTTGAGTACCTGTTTTCAGCGTCAAAGTAGAGGCTTCTGTTTCCTCCTTCTCTGCTTCTGGAGTCCAGGTTTTCTCCTCTTTTTTTTTGTGCTTTCAGTTATTTGCTGTACGGGGGTTTGATTTATACATTGTGGGGGGGTGTTTTTTTTCCTTTCTGTAATTTACTTCAGAAAAGACCCTTCTACTTCTGTCTTCTTCTTCTCTCAATGTCGGATCCCTCTGTGACCCGGCTGACACCGCATAATTATCATACCTGGAAAGCACACATGACCAGACTTCTTATGTCACGTGGCTTATGGTCATGTCTGGATGAGAACCAACCTGTCCTGCAACGTCCCTTTGAGATTCTTCAGCACAGGAATAAGATGGATGAAGCCATGGGCTTGATTGCACTGAACATCTCCGACAGTCTCCTCTTTCACTTGGAAGGTTTGACCACTCCTAGGGCCATTTGGGGCAAGTTTTCAGATTTGTTTGGCACGGTTAATGAGTTCAGGGCACTTCAGCTAGATGCAGAGTTGACTACTTTGACTCCTACCAGCTTTCCCACCATTGAGGACTTCTTGATGAAGTTCAAGTCTCTGCGTTCAGTTTTGCAGGGATGTGGGAAAACAAAGACAGATGATGAGTGTATCTTCTTGATACTCTCAAAGTTGCGAGGACAGTATCAGATCTTTTCTTCCACTTTCTACTCCACCATGGATGCTTTGGGTGCTAGGCACACCATGCCTTCTTTTGAGACATTCTGTGATCGGTTGACACGGGAACAGGCAAAGATCCAACAGATGGATGCTTCTGGCTCTTCTAGCCAAGCGTTGGTTGCTCAGTCTTCACAGGGGAAACCAAAACCGAAAGGCAAACCGAAGAAAGATTCCGCAGGCAATGAGTCTTCCTCCAAACCTGCACAGAAAAATGATTCCAAACCTCCAGCAAACCCTTCTAAGGGTAAATCTTCTTCGAAGTCTACTGAGTCTACCTCCAAGACTAAGAAGAAATCAGTTGAGACCTGTAGCTTTTGTGGCAAGGATGGACATCCCGTTTCCAGGTGTTGGAAACGTTTGGAGGCTTTAGAGGAAGCCATGCAGGAGCATCACATTTCAGCTCCCCAGTCCACCTCCTCCCCTGCAGGGAAAGGTCATGCTCTTACTGCACGAGCTATGACTTCTAGGCCCACCTGGATTCTTGATTCCAGTTCTTCTCACCACATGACTCACACTCAGCAGTTGGTCACCTCAATTGCTCCTTGCGCTACTTCACAGATTGCTGTTGGGAACTCATCTCATCTTTCGGTTTTGGGTTCTGGTTCAGTTGCATTAGCTGGGGGTTCTCTTCAGGATGTTCTTTTTGTCCCCGACATTTCGACGAACCTTCTGTCTATCTATCAGATTTTCCACTCTGGCTCTGGTAAGACAGTTGAGTTCTCACCACATGATGTGGTTATTCGGGACTTACATGATACTGAGATGATTGTGGCTACTGGGAGTGTTGACACTGCATCCCGCCTATACAGATTTGATGGATTTGAGTCTTCTGTTGGCACAGGTTCCTGTCTTATAGCACATGCAGATTCAGTGAGTAGACTTTGGCATGAGCGTTTGGGCCATGTCAATTACAGATATCTTCAGCAGATGAGCACACAGGCACTTGTTCTTGGGCTTCCACAGATTACTTGCACTGATGGGGTTTGTCAGGGTTGTGTTCTTGGCAAACAACATAGGGATCCTTTTCCTCAGGGACGAGCTACTCGTGCTTTGGCACCATTGGAGTTGATTCATAGTGACCTCATGTCCTTTCCTACTCCTTCTTTTTCTGGTGCCAGATATGTGCTCACATTCATTGATGACTTCTCCAGGCGCACATGGGTGTACTTTTTGAAGTACAAGTCTGATGTCTTTGATTCATTTTGAGTCTTTAAGACATTTGTGGAGAAGCAATCGGGTCTTTCTATTCACCGGATACGCACAGATAATGGGGGGGAGTATGTGAACCAGGCTTTCCGAGATTTTTGCTCTGAACATGGTCTTCAGCATCAGTTTTCAGTGCCCTACACCCCTCAGCAAAATGGTGTGGCAGAGAGAAAGAACAGAACACTTCGGGAGATGGCTAATTGTATGATACAGTCCAGGTCCATGGATTCGTCCTTTTGGGCAGAGGTAGTCAATTGTGCCAACTATATTCAGAATCGGATGCCTCACAAGGCAGTTCGACATATGACTCCTGAGGAGGCTTGGTCTCATGTCAAGCCTGATGTATCTTCATTTCGAGTTTTTGGCAGTGAAGCATGGGCATTTGTGCCTGACGCTCAGAGGAAAGTGATGGAGCGGAAGAGCCGACACCTCATTTTTGTTGGCTACTGCGAGGATGTTAAGGCATATAGGTTGTTTGATCCTGATTCCAGAGAGGTCCTGTTTCGACGGGATGTCCAGTTTGATGAGCGCCTTCCTGCAGTAGATACTCCGCTTCCAGAGTCTACTTCACTCACCACTACTCCCTCCTCTCTTCCAGTTGTGTTTCAGGATGATGAGGATGAAGATCTTGGTGATCCCCATTTCCCTCCACCACAGGATCCTCCACAGATGCCTAGATGGGCTCGTGTTACAGTTGATGCTGCAGGATCTCTGGCTGGTGACCCTTCCACCTCTCGTCGCACCCGGTCTCATATTGCAGATTCCAGTCTTCTGAGTCATGCTATTTGTGGTGATCCTCAGACATTTGGGGCAGCGACAGGACATACTGAGTGGGACAGTGCTATGGAGGAGGAGTATTCTTCTTTGATGAAGAATCATACTTGGGATCTTTGTTCGCTTCCTAAGGGAAGAAAGTTAGTGCGATGCAAGTGGTTGTATCGTACTAAGTTTGCTGCTGATGGTTCTATTGATAAGTACAAGGCACGTCTTGTTGCGAAGGGTTTTTCACAGGTTGAGGGTATTGATTACACTGAGACATTTGCCCCTGTCGCCAAGATGAACTCTATTCGCCTTGTCTTATCCCTCGCAGCCTCTCAGGGATGGCCCATTTTTCAGATGGATGTGAAGAGTGCTTTCTTGCACGGTGATCTTAGTGAGGAGATTTACATGGAGCAGCCTCAAGGATTTGTGCAGGATTCCTCCTTGGTTTGCAGACTTCGGCGTTCTTTATATGGTCTCAAACAGGCCCCTCGGGCTTGGTATGAGAAGATGGACTCTTTTTTGCTTTCTACAGGATTCACACGCTGTCATTCCGATCCTACAGTCTACATTCAGAGTCTTGAGGATGAGATTTTGATACTTGTGCTATATGTTGATGATCTTCTCATCACAGGTAGCTCATCTTCTATGATTCAGGATGTTCAGTGCGCATTGATGGAGCAGTTTGAGATGACAGACCTTGGTCTTTTACACTTCTTTCTGGGTCTACAGATTGTGCAGTCACCTACTGGGATCTTTGTTTACCAGCAGAAGTATGCTCTTGACATGCTTCAGCGCTTTGATATGCTTGATTGCAAGCCTGCTCCCACACCTTTTCAGTCGGGTGTTACTTTGTCTACCTCTTGCACTACGCCTTCAGTGGATGCTACTTTGTATCGGCAGTTGGTTGGCAGTTTGTTATACCTGACACACACTCGTCCTGATCTCTCCTTTGCAGTTGGTCTAGTCTCTCGGTTCTCACATGAGCCTCATGAGAGTCATTGGCAAGCTGCCAAGCGTATTTTGAGATACATTCAGGGCACACTTATGTATGGCATTCACTACACATCAGGGGCTCCTCACATTTTTGGCTACACTGACTCAGATTGGGCTGGTGATGTTGATGATCGGAAGTCTACTTCTGGCTTTGTTTTTTGTCTTGGCTCTGGTCCTATCACATGGTCGTGCAAGAAGCAGAACGCTCGAGCACTTTCATCTACAGAGGCTGAGTACAGAGCGGCAGTTCATGCTAGTCAGGAGATTTTATGGCTTCGGCAGTTGATGACTGAGTTTGGTTTTCCTCCTGATCGTCCCACTGTTCTGTGGTGCGATAATCAGAGTGCTATTCACATTTGCCGCAACCCGGTGGAGCATCAGCGCACTAAACACATTGAGCTTCATATGCACTTCATCCGTCAGCAGATTCAGGATGGTGTTCTCACTTTGGAGTACATTCCCACTGACGCGCAGGTTGCTGACATCTTCACCAAACCCTTTGCATCTCCGCGCTATCTTCAGTTGCGTTCTATGCTTGGGGTGACGGAAGTTGTCCTTGGGGGGTCTTGTTGAGTCCTTCCTTCCTTCATGTTTCTTTTCAGCATGTTGTTGTATCTCTTTTTGGGGTAGGGTTTTTCCCACTGGGTTTTCTCTATTTCCCCGGTTCACAGAGATTTCTTTGTTGTTGGGTACCTGATCAGGCCTTGTTGCCGGGACCCATTTTCCTGCTTTCTTAGTTGTGCTAGGTTAGCTTCCTCCTGAGCTTCACTTAAGGGGGGGTGTTAGAGTAATAGTATATTTACCTTTATAATTAAGTCTATCTGATTTAATTATTAAAGGTCACTATTATTCTTTTTTCACTTAAGCTTGTCATTTAGGTGCATAATAATTAATATGTTTATTAATTATTAAATGCACAAACCTAGCTTTCTCCGGCTTTAGGGTTTCTCACCTTATAAGCTACTTTTTGTAATTATTGTTCATACTTTTGGGAAATACAATTTTGCTCTCACTCCGCTGAGATTCTCAAAACCCTTGCTCTCTCTCTCTCTTAGGTTTTCGCTCCAGCTTCTGGTATTTTGCTTGCAGGTGATCTTGGTTTTTTGTGGATTTGCACATTTGTGAAATCTTACATAAGTATGGGAGGGAGAGAGGGAGGAAGAGACAGAGAAAAAGGGGGGAAGAGGAGAGAGTAGGATAGAGAGAGGAGAGAGAGAGAGAGAGAAGGGGATGGGGAGAGAGTAGTTGAGAGAGAGAAGGGGAAGGGGAGAGAGTAGGAGAGATAGAGAGAAGGGGAAGGGGAGAGAGAGAGAGAGAGAGAGAGAGAGAGAGAGAGAGGGGGGGGAGCAAAATGGGAAGGGGATAGAGTAGGAGAGAGAGAGAAGGGGAAGGGGAGAGAGTAGGAGAGAGAGAGAGAAGGGGAAGGATAACCAATTCATTACAATATTAATCAGTAAGGAGCAAGGCAAACTTAAATAATATCACAGTAGGCATTAGAAATCCAAATTCTAATTAGGAGTTTTAAGCAAAGTGAGTAAGGTCCTGGATAGGAACATTACAGATCCACACATTGTTTAGTAGATACCTCCAAGAACCCACATACACAGGAGTAGGTTTGAAGTAAGACTAAGATTGTTTATCAGTTCAAATTTATATTACTGTGTTGTAATTTTGATTAACATCCAATGATTGGATTTGAAATTCACAAATTTGATTATATTGTCACTGGTTCTATTTCAAATTCTGGAAAAAATGGATATTTGAAATATGTTCACAAATTTCAGTCAACACCATTTTAAAATAACACATCAGTTTATTTTTACACATTGAGAATATCATCCTTAGGAATTGAACTGAAATTGACATAGGTCATAGGAAATAAATGCCTCAACTATTTGGTGTCTTCTGCATTTTGAGTTTCTTATTACAATCAGGAGAAGAATATTACTCTCGAAATGGTTTTGGATAGTAACATTTGCACTTCCTCTTCACAAATATATTTCTTCCCTCATCTTGCTACCTATTGATATCGACAAAGTGAATCTAGGCATTTCTCCCATGTAATGGGAGAAAAATGGTTTCCTAATTTATTAATATGTGTCTAAATAGCACATGCAAGAACCTTTTCTTTGATATTGCTCACTAACACTTTAGAACTGAAAATGTTTACAAAAATTGGCATGTACTTGCATGACGACATTATATATTATAGGAATCCCACACAGAAGTAGCTGGCAAGCCGCTCAAAAAGTAGGAACTGATAGCAAGTGGGATAATGCAAATGCTTTAATAAACCACTATCTTCTTTACTCAAGCAACATCTGGTTCATCTGCTCGACTGGGGCATGTTTGGGAACAAACAATCTCCATTTAAACTCAAGTCTCTGGAAATGCAATTATATTTGTCAGTGGAGAAGATACACCCATTGGATCTGCAATAACTTTATGCTCACTAGAATTTCCATTTCTCTTCAATTGGGATACTCTTTCCAAAATTGCATCTACCCTTTTACCAATTTGGGAAATCAATGGGTCTATTTGTGGACCTCCAAGGAGTTGGTCACCTAAATGAGAACCTTGAGATGAATCAGGAACTTCTGTATGAAAGATATTAGTACCTTGAGAAGCTCTCCATTTGTCAACTAAATTAAAACCTTGGACCATAGATGGCTGCCCTTTGTTGTAAAATGAGTGAGATTGCCTTGCCAAAGGTGGCAATGAACTTACATTTGAGGGATATTGCCCAACATGAGTAACCTAGTTTCCCAAGTCCCATAAATGCAAGGCCATTGACGAATAAGCATTTCTAATAGAAATATTTGTAGTGCTAGAATGAAGTGCATGACCAAATTCTTTTCCTGCTAATGAACCAATTTGAGGCTTCATTTCACATTGCTTTGTGGATAATTCCACAACACTTGTTACTTCTCTATCTGATTTTTTTGTGACAGTGTACATGTGCACTGAAGAGCTTTTATCACTACTTGAGCTACTCACAGATGGTGAGTACTCATCATCATCATCTGATATAGGCTCACACGCATATCTTACTTCTTTCCTTTGTCACTTTCCCCTTCCTAGCTCTTCCTCCTTATCTGTAACTTCTATCATGGGTCCAAGAATCTCTTCCCACTCTTTCCCATTAACTGTGGGCTTTTACTCTTCATCTTGAGTAATTGGCATACCTTGGATGGCACCAAAATAACCATTTTCTTTTGAAATTTCCTTTTCTCTCACTTTAAAATCTCTCTATTAAGAATATTTTCTATATCTTCCTTTGTATATTGAATAGATGTAACTGCAATCCCATGTTCATCAAGAATATTCCTTCCATCGTTGAGTAATATATCATGCAATTCCTTAATAGTTTCATTCTTAACAGAATTCATAACTAGATTTTCCATAGCCAATTTTCTTCTTGATCATTGCAATATTTTCTCCTCAATTGAACATTTCATAATCAGTTGATATACAATCACATTTTTCTCTTGGCCAATCCTGTGGGCTGGTGATTGCGCCTGTAGATCCACAAAAGGGTTGAAATCTAGATCTGGTGGAAGAGTAGTATTAGCAAGAAGTCATTCACTAGCATCTCATCTTTATAACAACTAAATTTTGATTCACTAGAAGCATTAAAGAATCTGGATTGGACTCTTAAAGAATTCATTCTAGTATTCTGGACTCAATTGCCTGTGCATTTTAGCATAACATCTAGCAAAGAAATAGAATCAAACTATCCGAGGAAGATACAGTAGTCAATCTACATCCCTTGGATCAAAAAGATGATCTGTAAAACTTAACCTAAAAATTTAGTTCTGCTAACAAAAATGTCTAATCATGTAGCAAGGTACAAAAGCTTGGAAAAGGTGTAACAAATTAATATGCAAATATTTTTGTCCGTAATAGTATTTTTTGCATTTATTATGATATTGATCTGATTTCATACACCTTCGCTATTTGATAGATCCCTTCCCTTTCATTTCACTTGGTTTGCTAATTTTCCACATCATAGGCCAGGATTTGATAGCGATATGACCTTGGTAGTGCCGACGTTAATGATAAATTTTATCTTTTAGCTATTATCTTTTTGTGATTTTCCCTGTATGCTACTTTTGTATATGAATTGTGGATATTCTCTAGGAAATGCGTGATAAGGTGTACTAGGACCCCTAGGGAGACCCCATTACCCCTTTTGACACATTTGAATGCTCAAGTGTGTCTGAAGGTGTCCTAGGACCCCTTAAGACACACTTGAGCATTCCAATGTGTCAAAAAGGGTATCGGGACTTCTTAGGGGTCCTAACACATGATAAGGCATACTAGGACCCCTAGGGAGTCCCCATGACCCATTTTGACACATTTGAATGCTCAAGTGTGTCCAAAGGGGTCCTAATACCCCCTTAAGACACACTTGAGCATTCCAATGTGTCAAAAGCAATCACCGAGACTTCCTAGGGGTCCTAACATGTGATAAGCTGTACTTGGACCCCGAGGGAGTCCCAATGACCCCTTTTGACACATATGAATGCTGACATGTGTCTTAAGGGGTCTTAGGAACTGTTAAGACACACTTGAGCATTCTAATGTGTCAAAAGGGGTCATCAGGACTTCCTAGGGGTCCTAACGAGTGACAAGCCTTACTAGGACCCGTAGGTAGTCCCCATGACCCCTTTTGACACATTTGAATACTCAAGTGTGTCCGAAAGGGTCCTAGGACCCCTTAAGACACACTTGAGCATTCTAATGTGTCAAAAAGGGTCATCGGGACTTCCTAGGGAACCTAATCATGATAAGAAATACTAGGACCCCTAAGGAGTACCCATGACCACTTTTGAAAAATTTGAATGCTCAAGTGTGTTTGAAGGGGTCCTAGGACCCCTTAAGACACACTTCAGCATTCCAATGTGTCAAAAAAGGTCATCAGGACATCATAGGGGTCCTAACACATGATAAGGTGTACTAGGAAACCTAGGGAGTCCCCATGACCACTTTTGACAAATTTGAACACTCATGTGTGTCTTAAGGGGTCCTAAGACCCCTTAAGACATAGTTGAGCATTCCAATGTGTCAGAAGGGGTCATCAAAATTTTGTAGAGGTCCTAACATGTGATAACATGTACTAGGACCCCTAGAGATTCCCCATGACCCCTTTCAACACATTTGAATGCACAAGTGTGTTTGAAGGGGTCCAAGGACCCCTTAAGACACACTTGAGCATTTTAATGTCTCAAAAGGGGTCATCGAGAATTTCTAGGCATCCTAACACGTGATAAGGTGTACTAGGACCCCTAGGGAGTCCCCATGACCCCTTTTGACATATTTGAATGCTCACATGTGTCTTAAGGGGTCCTAGGACCCCTTAAGACACACTTAAGCATTCCAATGTGTCAAAAGGGATCATCGGGCCTTCCTAGGGGTCCTACTATGTGATAAGGCATACTAGCACCCCTAGGGAGTCCCCATGACCCCTTCTAACACATTTTAATGCTCAAGCATGTTCGAAGGGGTCCTAGGACCCCTTAAGACACACTTGATCATTCTAATTTGTCATAAGGGGTCATCAGGACATCCTAGGGGTCCTAATGCATGATAAGGCATACTAGGACCCCTAGGGAGTCCCCATGACCCCTTCTAAAAGATTTGAATGCTCACATGTGTCTGAGGGGGTCCTAGGACCCCTTAAGACACACTTGAGCATTCCAATGTGTCAAAAGGGGTCATCAAGACTTTCTAGGGGTCGTAACGTGTGATAAGGTGTACTAGGACCCCTAAGGAGTCCCCATCACCACTTTTGACACATTTAAACACTCACATGTGTCGTAAGGGGTCCTAGGACCCCTTAAGACAAACTTGATCATTCAAATGTGTCAAAAGGGGTCATCGGGACTTCCTAGGGGTCCTAACGCATGATAAGGCGTACTAGGACCCCTAGGGAGTCCCCATGACCCCTTTTTACACATTTGAATGCTCAAATGTGTCTGAAGGGGTCCTAGCACCCCTTAAGACACACTTGAGCATTGCAAGTGTCAAGAGGGGTCACCAGGACTTCCTAAGGGTCCTAACACATGATAAAGTGTACTAGGCCCCTACAGCATCTCCATGACCCCTTTTGACACATTTGAACACTCAAGTGTGTCTAAAGAGGTCCTAGGACCCCTTAAGACACACTTGAGCATTCCAATGTGTCAAAAGGGGTCATCAAAACTTTCTAGGGGTCCTAATGTGTGATAAGGCATAGTAGAACCCCTAGGTAGTCCCCATGACCCCTTTTGACACATTTGAACACTCAGGTGTGTTCGAAGGTGTCCTAGGACCCATTAAGACACACTTCAGCATTCCAATGTGTCAAAAGGGGTCATCGGGAATTCCTATGGGTCCGAGCGTGTGATAAGGCATAATAAGACCCCAAGGGAGTCCCCATGAACCCTTTTGACATATTTGAATGCTCACATGTGTCTTAAGGGGTCCTAGGACCCATAAGACACACTTGAGCATTCTAATGTGTCAAAAGGGGTCATCTGGCCTTCCTAAGGGTTGTAACATGTGATAAGGTGTACTAGGACCCCTAGGGACTCCCCATGACCCATTTTGACACATTTGGACACTCAGGTGTGTCCGAAGGCATCCTGGGACCCTTTAAGGCACACTTGAGCATTCCAGTGTGTCAAAATAGGTCATCAGGACTTCCTAGGGGTCCTAACATGTGATAAGGCATACTAGGACCCCTAGGGAGTTCCCATGACCCTTTTTGACACATTTGAACACTCACAAGTGTCTTAAGGGGTCCTAGGACCTCTCAAGATACACTTGAGAATTTCAATGTATCAAAAGGGGTCACCGGGACTTCCTAGGGGTCCTAAAGTATGATAAGGCATACTAGAACCTCTTAAGACACACTTGAGCATTCTAATATGTCAAAAAGGGTAATCGGGACTTCCTAAGGATCCTAATTTGAGATAAGGCATACTTGGACCCCTAGGGAGTCCCCATGACCCCTTTTGACACATTTGAACACTCAAATGTGTCTGAAGGGGTCCTCAAACCCTTTAAGACACACTTGAACATTCCAATCTGTCAAAAGGGGTCATCGAAACTTCTTACGGGTCCTAATGCGTGATAAAGCATACTAAGACCACTAGCGAGTCCCCATGACCCATTTTGACACATTCGAACACTCAAGTGTGTCTGAAGGGGTCCTAGGACCCCCTAAGACACACTTGAGGATTCCAATGTGTCAAAAGGGGTCATCGGGACGTCCTAGGGGTACTAACGCATGATAAGGCATACTAGGACACCTAGGGAGTCCCCATGACCTCTTTTGAAATATTTGAAAGCTCACATGTGTCTTAATGGGTCCTAGGAACCCTTAAGATACACTTGAGCATTCTAATATGTCAAAAGGGGTCATCGGGACTTCCTAGGGGTCCTAATGCGTGATAAGGCATACTAGGACCCATAGGGATTCCCCATGACCACTTTTGACATGTTTGAACACTCAAATGTGTTTGAAGGGGTCCGAGGACCACTGAAGACACACTTGACCATTCCAATGTGTTAAAAGGGGTCATCGGGACTTCCTAAGGGTTTTAACGAGTGATAAGGTGTACTAGGACCCCTAGGGAATCCCCATTAACCTTTTTGACACATTTGAATGCTCAAGTGTGTCCGAAGAGGTCCTAAGACCCCTTAAGACACACTTGAGCATTCTAATGTGTCAAAAGGGGTCATCGGGACTTCGTAGGGGTCCTAACATGTGATAAGGCATACTAGGAACCCTAGGGAGTTACCATGACCGCTTTTGACACATTTGAATGCTCAAGTGTGTCCAAAGGGGTCCTAGGACCCCTTAAGACACACTTGAGCATTTCAATTTGTCAAAAGGGGTCATCGGGACTTCTTAAGGGTTGAAATGCGTGATAAGGCATACGAGGACTCCTAGGGAGTCCCCATGACCCTTTTTAACACATTTGAATGCTTAAGTGTGTTCGAAAGGGTCCCAATACCCCTTAAGACACACTTGAGCATTCCAATGTGTCAAAAGGGGTAATCAGGACTTCCTAGGAGTCCTCACACGTGATAAGGCATACTAGGACCCCAAGGGAGTCCCCATGACCATTTTTGACACATTTGAAGCCTCACGTGTGTCTTAAGAGATTCTAGGACCCCTTAAGACAAACTTGAGCATTCCAATATGTCATAAGTGGTCATCAGGACTTTTTAGGGGAGCTAATGTGTGATAAGGTGTAGTAGGAACCCTATGGAGTCCCCATGAGCCATTTTGACAAATTTGAACACTCAAGTGTGTCTGAAGGGATCATATGACCCTTTAACACATACTTGAGCATTCCAATATGTCAAAAGGAGTCATCGGGACTTCCTAGGGGTCCTAACACGTGGTAACGCAAACTAGAACCCTTAAGGAGTCCCCATGAGCCATTTTGACACATTTGAACACTCACGTGTGTCCAAAAAGTCATAGGAACCCTTAAGACACACTTGAGCATTCCAATGTGTCAAAAGGGGTCATCAGGACTTCCTACGGGTCCTAACGCATGATACAGCGTACTATGACCCCTAGGGAGTCCACATGACCCCTTTCGACACATTTGAATGCTCATGTGTGTCTTAAGGGGTCCTAGGACACCTAAAGACACACTTGAAAATTTCAATGTGTTAAAAGGGGTCATTGTGACTCCCTAGCGGTTCTAATGTGTGATAAGGTGTACTAGGATTCCTAGGGAATCCCCATGACCCCTTTTAAAACATTTAAACACTCAAGAGTGTTCGAAGGGGTCCTTAGACCCCCTAAGACACACTTGAGCATTCCAATGTGTCAAAAGGGGTCATCGGGACTTCCTATGGATCTTAACATGTGATAATGCGTACATGACCCTTAGGGAGTCCCCATGACCCATTTTGACACATTTGAATGCTCACATGTGTTCGAACAAGTCTGAGGACCCCCTAAGACACACTTCAACATTCCAATGTTTCAAAATGGATCATCGGGACTTCTTAGGGGTCCTAACGCTTGATACAGCATACTACGACCCCTAGGGAGTCCCCATGATGCCTTTTGACACATTTGAATGCTCACGTGCATCTTAAGGGGTCCTAGGACCCATTAAGACACACTTGAGCATTCCAATGTGTTAAAAGGGGTCATCGGGACTTCTTAGGGGTCCTAACACATGATAAGGTGTACTAGGACCCCTAGGGATTCCCCATGACCCCTTTTGACACATTTGAATGCTCAAGTGTGTCTGAAGGTGTTCTAGGACCCCTTAAAACACACTTCAGCATTCCAATGTGTCAAAAAGGGTCATCGTGAATACTTAGGGGTCCTAACACATGATAAGGCATAATACGACCCCTAGGGAGTCTCCATGATCCCTTTTGACACATTTGAATGCTCAAATTTGTTCGAAGGGGTCCTAGCACCAATTAAGACATGCTTGAGCATTACAATGTGTCAAAATGGCTCATCGGGACTTCTTAGGGGTCCTAACACATGATAAGCCATACTAGGACACATAGGGAGTCCACATGACACATTTTAACACATTTGAATGCTCATGTGTGTCCTAAGAGGTGTTAGGACCCCTTAAGACACACTTGAGCATTCAAATGTGTCATAATGGATCATCCCGACTTCGTAGGGTTCCTAACACATGATAAGGTGTACTAGGACCCTTAGAGAGTCCCCATGACCCCTCTTGACACATTTCAACACTCAAGTATGTCCAAATTTGACCTAGGACCCCTTAAGAAACACTTGACCATTCCAATGTGTCAAAAGGGATCATCGGGTGTTCCTAGGGGTCCTAATACGTGATAAGGTGTACTAGGACCCCTAGGGAGTCTCCATGACCCCTTTTAAAACATTTGAATGCTAATATGTGTTTGAAGGGGTCCTAGGACCCCTTAAGACACACTTGAGCATTCCAATGTGTCAAAAGGGGTCATGGGGAATTCCTAAGGGTCCTAATGCATGATACGGCATACTAGGACCCCTAGGGAGTCTCCATGCCCCATTTTGACAAATTTGAATGCACATGTGTGTCTTAAGGGGTCCTAGGACCCCTTAAGACACACTTGAGCATTCCACTGTGTTAAAAGGGGTCATCAAGAATTCTTATGGGTACTAATGCATGATAAGGCATACTAGGACCCCTAGGGAGTCCCCATGACCCCTTTTGACACATTTGAACACTCAAGTGTGTTCGAGGGGGTCCAAGGACCCCTTAAGAAACACTTGAGCATTCCAATGTGTCAAAAGGGGTCATCGGGACTTCCTAGGGGTCCTAACTTGTGATAAGGTGTACTAGGACCCCTAGCGTGTTCCCATGACCCCTTTTGACATATTTGAACATTCAAATGTTACCAAAGGTGTGCTAGGACCCCTAAAGACACACTTGAGCATTCCAATGTGTCAAAATGGGTTAGCAGGACTTTCTAGACGTCATAATATGTGATAAGACATACTAGGACCCCTAGGGAGTTCCCATGACCACTTTTGACACATTTGAATGCTCACGTCTATCTGAAGGGGTCCTAGGACCCCTTAAGACAAACTTAAGCATTCCATTGTGTCAAAAGGTGTCATCGGGACTACCTAGGGGTCCTAACATGTGATAAATGGTACTAGGACCTTTAGGGAGTCCCCATGACCCCTTTCGACACATTTGAACTCTCAATTATGTCTGAAGGTGTCTTAGGACCCCTTAAGACACACTTCAACTTTCTAATGCATGAAAAGGGGTCATCAAGACATCTTAGGGGTCCTAACACTTGATAAAGTGTACTAGGACCCCTAGGGAGTCCCCATGACCCCTTTTGACACATTTCAATGTTCAAGTGTGTTCGAAGGGGTCCTAAGAACCCATAAGACACACTTGAGCATTCTAATATGTTAAAAGAGGTCATCGGGACATCCTAGGGGTCCTAACGGGTGATAAGGCGTACTAGGACCACTAGGGAGTCCCCATGACCCCTTTTGACACATTTGAATACTCAAATGTGTTCGAAGGGGTCCTAGGACCCCTTAAGAGACACTTGAGCATTCTAATGTGTCAAGAGGCATCATCAGAACTTCCTAGGGGTCCTAACAGGTGATAAGGTTTACTAGGAACCCTAGGGAGTCCCTATGATCCTTTTTGAAACATTTGAATGCCAAAATATGTCCGATGGGGTCCTAGGACACCTTAGGACACACTTGAGTATTCCAATGTCTCAAAAGCGGTCATCAGGACTTCTTACGGATCCTCACATGTGATAAGGTGTACTAAGACCCCTAGGGAGTCCCTATGACCCCTTTTGACACATTTGAATGCTCACATGTGTCTTAAGGGGTCTTAGGATCCCTTAAGACACACTTGAGCATTCTAATGTGTCAAAAGGGGTCATCGGGACTTCCTAGGGGTCCTAATGCATGATAAGGTGTACTAGGATCCCTAGGGAGTACCCATCACCTATTTTGACATATTTGAACACTCAAGTGTGTCTGAAGGGATCTTTGGACCCCTTAAGACACACTTGAGCATTCTAATGTGTCAAAAGGGGTCATCGGGACTTCCTAGGGATCCTAGCCCATGATAAGGCATACTAGGACCCCTAGGGAGTCCCATGACACATTTTGACATATTTGAATGCTCACATGTGTTCGAAGGAGTCCTAGGACCCCCTAAGACACATTTGAGCATTTCAATGTGTCAAAAGGGGTCATCAAGACTTCCTAGGAGTCCTAACACGTCATACGGTGTACTAGGACCTCTAGGGAGTCCCCGTGATCCCTTTTGAAATATTTGAACACACACGTGTCTTAAGGGGTCATCGGGACATCCTAGGGGTCCTAATGAGTGATAAGACATACTAGGACCACTAGGGAGTCCCCATGACCCCTTTTGACACATTTGAATGCTCAAATGTGTCCAAAAGGGTCCTCCGACCCCTTAAGAGACACTTGAGTATTCCAATGTGTAAAGAGGCGTCATCAGGACTTCCTAGGGGTCCTAACAGGTGATAAAGTGTACTAGAAACCCTAGGGAGTCCCTGTGATCCCTTTTGAAATATTTGAATGCTCAAATGTGTCTGATGGGGTCCTAGGACACCTTAACACACACTTAAGCATTCCAATGTCTCAAAAGTGGTCATCAGGACTTCCTAGGGATCCTCACATGTGATAAGGCGTACTAGGACCCCTAGGGAGTCCCCATGACTCTTTTGACACATTTGAACACTCAAGTGTGTCTGAAGAGGTCCTAGGACCCCTTAAGACACACTTGAGCATTCCAATGTGTCAAAAGGGGTCATCGGGACTTCCTACAGTTCCTAACGCATTATAAGGCATACTAGCACCCCTAAGGACTCCCCATGACCCTTTCTGATACATTTAAACACTCAAGTGTGTCTGAAAGTGCCCTAGGACCCCTTAAGACACACTTGATCATTCCAATGTGTCAAAAGTGGTCATCAGGACTTCCTAGGGATCCTAGCCCGTGATAAGGCATGCTAGGACCCCTAGGGAGTCCTCATGACCCCTTTTGACACATTTGAACACTCAAATGTGTCTAAAGGGGTCCTAGGACCCCTTAAGACACACTTGAACATTCCAATGTGTCAGAAGGGCTCATCAGGACTTCTTAGGGGTCCTAAAACATGATAAGGTGTACTAGGACCCCTAGGGAGTGCCCATGACCCCTTTTGAAAAATTTGAATGCTCAAGTGTATTCAAAGGGGTCCTAGGACCCCTTAAGACATACTTGAGCATTCCAATGTATCAACTAGGATCATCAAGACTTCCTAGGGGTCCTATAACTTGATAAGGCATACCAGGAACAATAGGGACTCCCCATGACCCCTTTCAAAATATTTGAATGCTCACGTGTGTCTTAAGGGGTCCTAGGATCCTGTAAGACACACTTGAGCATCCCAATGTTTCAAAAGGAGTCATGAGGACTTCCCAGGGGTCCTAACACATGATAAGGCATACTAGGACTCCAAGGAAGTCCCCATGACCCCTTTTGACACATTTGAATGCTCAAGTGTGTCCGAAGGGGTCCTAGGAACCCTTAAGACACACTTGGGCCTTCCAATGTGTCAAAAGGGGTCATCGGGACTTCCTGGTGGTCCTAATGCGTGATAAGGCATACTAGGACCCCTAGGGAGTCCCCATGACCCCTTTTGAAACATTTGAATACTCAAGTGTGTCTGAAGGTGTCCTAGGACCCATTCAGACACACTTGAGAGTTCAAATGTGTCAAAAGCGGTCATGGGGACTCCCTAGGGGTCCTAATATATGGTAAGGTGTACTAGGACCCCTTGGGAGTTCCCATGACCAATTTTGACACATTTGAACTTTCAAGTGTGTCTTAAGGGGTCCTAGGACCCTTTAAGACACACTTAAGCATTCCAATGTGTCAAAAGGGGTCATTAGTACTTTCTAGAAGTCCTAACGTGTGATAAGGCATACTAGGACCCCTAAGGAGTCCCCATGACCCCTTTTAACACATTTGAATGCATACGTGTGTCTTAAGAGGTGCTACGAACCCTTAAAAAAAACTTGTGCATTCCAATGTGTCGAAAGGGTTCATCGGGACTTCCTCAGGGTCCTAATGCATGATAAGGTGTACTAGGACCCTAAGGGAGTCCCCATGACCCATTTTGACACATTTGATCACTCTAGAGTGTTCGAAGGGGTCCTAGGACCCTTTAATACACACTTAAGCATTCCAATGTGTCAAAAGAGATCATCAAGACTTCCTAGGGGTCCTAACACATGACAAGACTTACTAGGACCCCTAGGAAGTCCCCATGACCCCTTTTGACACATTTGAATGCTCACATGTGTCTTAAGTGGTCCTAGGACCCCTTAAGACACACTTGAGCATTCCAATGTGTCAAAAGGGGTCATCAAGTTTTCCTACGGGTCCTAAAGAATGATAAGGCATACTAGGACCCCTAGGGAGTCCCCATGACCCCTTTTGACACATTTGAACACTCAAATGTGTTCGAAGGGGTCCTAGGACCCCTTACGACACACTTGAGTATTCCAATGTGTCAAAAGGACTCATCAGGACTTCTTAGGGGTCCTAACACATGATATACTAGGACCCCTAGGGAGTCCCAATGACCCCTTTTGACACATTTAAATGCTCAAATGTGTCCAAAGGGGTCCTAGGACACCTTAAGACATGCTTGAGCATTCCAATGTGTCAAAAGGGGTCATCAAGACTTCCTAGGGGACCTAACGCATGATAAGACGTACTAGGACCCATAGGGTGTCCCCATGACCCATTTTGACACATTTGAATGCTCACGTGTGTCTTAAGAAATGATAGGACCCCTTAAGACACGCTTCAGCATCACAATATGTCAAAATGGGTCACGAGGACTTCGTAGAGTTCCTAACGTGTGATAATGTGTACTAGGACCCCTAGAGAATCCCCATGACCCCTTTTGACACATTTGAATTTTCAATTGTGTTCGAATTTGTCCTAGGACCCCTTAAGACACACTTGAGCATTCCACTATGTCAAAAGGGGTCATCAGGACTTCTTAGGGGTCCTAACACGTGATAAGGCCTACTAGGAACCCTAGGGAGTCCCCATCACCCTTTTTGAAATATTTGAATACACACGTGTGTCCGAAGGGGTCCTAGGACCCCTTAAAAAACACTTGAGCATTCCAATATGTCAAAAGGGGTCATGGGGACTTTGTAGGGGTCCTAACGTGTGATATAACATACTAGGAACCCTAGGGAGTCTCCATGACCCTTTTTGACACTTTTGAATGCACACATTTGTCTTAAGGGCTCCTTGGACCCCTTAAGACATACTTGAACATTCCAATATGTCAAAAGGGGTCATTGGGACTTTCAACGGGTCCTAACGTGTCATAAGGCATACTAGGACCCCTATAGATTCCCCATGACCTCTTTTGACACATTTTAATGCTCAAGTGTGTCTAAAGGGGTCATAGCACCCCTTGAGACACTTGAGCATTCTAATGTGTCGAAAGGGGTCATCGAGAATTCTTAGGGGTCCTAACACATGATAAGGCGTACTAGGATCTCTAGAGAGTCCCCATGACCCCTTTTGACACATTTGAATGCTCAAGTGTGTCCAATGCTGTCCTTAGAACTATTAAGACACACTTTAGCATTCCAATGTGTCAAAATGGGTCATCAGGACATCTTAGGGGTCCTAACAGGTGATAAAGCGTACTAGGACCAATAGGAAGTCCCCATCACCCCTTTTCACAAATTTGAATGCTCAAGTGAGTCTGAAGGGGTCCTAGGACCCCTTAAGACGCACTTGAGCATTCCAATGTGTCAAGAGGGGTCATTGGGACTTTTTAGTGGTCCTAACAGGTGATAAGGCATACTAGGACCCCTAGGGAGTCCCCATGATCCCTTTTGACACATTTGAATGTTCACGTGTGTCCAAAGGTGTCCTAGGACCCCTTAAGACAAACTGGAGCATTCAAATATTTCAAAAGGGCTCATCGGGACTTCGTAGGGGTCCTAACTCATGATACGGTGTATTAGGACCCCTAGCAAGTCCCCATAACCCCTTTGGACACATTTGAATGCATAAGTGTGTTTGAAGGGGTCCTAGGACCCCTTAAGACACACTTGAGCATTCCAATGTGTCAAAAGGTGTCAACGGGACTTCTTAGGGGTCCTAATGCATGATAAGGTGTACTAGGACCCCTACGGAGTCCCCATGACCCCTTTTAACACATTTGAATACTCACGTGTGTCTGAAGAGGTCCTAGGACTCCTTTAGACACACTTGAGTAGTCCAATGTGTCAAAAGGGGTCATTGAGACTTCCTAGGGGTCCTAATGTGTGATAAGGCATACTAGGACCCCTAGCAAGTACCCATGACCTGTTTTGACACATTTGAATGCTCAAGTGTGTCTAAAGGGGTGTTAGGATGCCTTAAGACACACTTGACCATTCCAATGAATTAAAAGGGATCATTGGAACTTCTAAGGGGTCCTAACATGTGATAAGGCATACTAGGACCCATAGAGAGTCCCCATGACTTTTTTGACACATTTGAATGGTCAAGTGTGTCTGAAGGGGTCCTAGGAACCCTTAAGACACACTTGAGCATTCCAATGTGTCAAAAGGGGTCATCGGGACTTCCTAAGGGTCCTAATGGATGATAAGGTGTACTAGAATTAAAAGGAGTCCCCATGACCCCTTTTGACACATTTGAATGCTCAAGTGTGTCCCGAGGGGTCCTAGGACCCCTTAAGACAAACTTGAGCATTCCAATGTGTCAAGCGAGGTCATCAGAACTTCTTAGGGATCCTAACGGGTGATAAGGTGTACTAGGACCCCTAGGGCATCCCCATGATCCCTTTTGACACAATTGAATGGTTAACTATGTCTGAAGGGGTCCTAGGACCCCTTAAGACACACTTGAGCATTCCAATATTTCAAAAGCAGTCATCAGGACTTCTTAGGGGTCCTAACACATGATAAGGCATACTAGGACCCCTATGGAGTCCCCATGACCCCTTTTGACACATTTGAATGCTCACATGTGTCTTAAGGGGTCCTAGAACCCCTTAAGGCACAGTTGAGCATTCTAATATGTCAAAATGGGTCATCGGGACTTCCAAGGGGTCCTATCACATGATAAGACATACTAGGATGCCTAAGGAGTTGCCATGACAACTTTTGACACATTTGAACACTCAAGTGTGTTCGAAGGGGTCCCAGGACCCTTTAAGACACACTTGAGCATTCCAATGTGTCATAGGGGTCATGGGGAATTCTTTAGGGTCCTAACATTTGATAAGGCATACTAGGACCCCTAGGGAGTCCCCATGACCCCTTTTTACACATTTGAATGCTCAAGTGTGTCCAAAGGGGTCTTCATACCTCTGAAGACACACTTGAGCATTCCAATGCATCAAAAGGGGTCATCAGTACTTCTTAGGGGTTTGAACACTTGATAAGGCATACTAGGACCCCTACGGAGTCTCCATCACCCCTTTTGACACATTTGAATGCTCAAGTATCTCTGAAGGTGTCCTAAGAACCCTTAAGAGATAATTGAGCATTCCAATGTGTCAAAATGGGTAATCAAGACTTCCTAGGGGTCCTAACGGGTGATAAGATGTACTAGGACAACTAGAAAGTCACCATGACCCATTTTGACACATTTGAAGGCTCAATCATGTCTGTAGGGGTCATAGGACCCTTTAAGACACACTTGAGCATTCCAATTTGTCAAGATGGGTCATCAGGACTTCCTAGGGGTCCCAACGGGTGATAAGGCATACTAGGACCCATAGGGAGTCCCCATGACCTCTTTTGACACATTTGAATGCTCAAGTGTGTCCGAAGGGGTTCTAGGACCCTTTAAGACACATTTGAACATTCCAACGTGTCAAAAGTGGTAATCAGGTCTTCCTAGGGGTCCTAACACGTGATAAGGTGTACTACGAGCCCTAGGGAGTCCCCATTACCCCCTCTTCAAACATTTGAATACTCACATGTGTCTTAAGGTGTCCTAGGACCCCTTAAGACATAGTTGAGCATTCCAATATGTCAAAAGGGTTCATCGGGACTTCCTACGGGTCCTAACGACTGTTAAGGTGTACTAGTATGTCTAGGGAGTCCACATGACCCCTTTTGACACATTTGAACACTAAAGTGTGTTCGAAGGGGTCCTAGGAGCCCTTAAGACACACTTGAGCATTCCAATGTGTCAAAAGGAGTCATCGGCACTTCCTAAGGGTCCTAACACATGATAAGGCATACTGGGACCCCTAGGGAGTCCCCATGACCCCTTTTGACACATTTGAACACTCACATGTGTCTGAAGGGGTCCTAGGACCCCTTAAGACACACTTGAGCATTCCAAAGTGTGAAAAGGGGTCATCAGGAATTCTTAGAGTTCCTAACATGTGATAAGACATACTAGGACCCCTAGGGAGTCCCCATGACCCCTTTTGACATATTTGAACACTCACATGTGTCTGAAGGGGTCCTAGGACCCCTTAAGACACACTTGAGCATTCCAAAGTGTGAAAAGGGGTCATCAAGAATTCTTAGAGTTCCTAACATGTGATAAGGCATACTAGGACCCCTAGGGAGTCCCCATGACCCCTTTTGACACATTTGAATGCGTACGTGTGTCTTAAGGGGTCCTAGGACCCCTTAAGACACACTTGAGCATTCTAATGTTTCAAAAGGGATCATCGGGACTTCTTAGGGATCCTACGCATGATAAGGTATACTAGGACCCCTAGGGAGTCCCAATGACCCCTTTTTACACATTTGAATGCTCAAGTGTGTCTGAAAGTGTCCTAGGACCTCTTAAGACATACTTGAGCATTCCAATGTGTCAAAAGGGTTCATCGATACTTCCTATGGGTCCTAACACATGACAAGGTGTACTAGGACCCCTAGGGAGTTCCCATGACCCCTTTTGACAGATTTGAACACTCATGTGTATCTTAAGGGGTCCAAGGACCCCTTCAGACACACTTGAGCATTCAAATATGTCAAAAGGGGTCATGGGGACTCGCTAGGGGTCCTAACACATGACAAGGTGTACTAGGACCCATAGGAAGTCCCCATGACCCCTTTTGATACATTTGAATGCTCAAGTGTGTCCAAAGGGGTCCTAGGACCCCTTAAGACACACTTGAACATTCTAATATGTCAAAAAGGGTCATCGGGACTTCCTAGGGGTCCTAACATGTGATAAGGCATACTAGGACCCCTAGATAGTCCCCATGACTCCTTTGGACTTTGAATGCTCATGTGTTTCTTAAGGGGTTCTTGGACCCCTTAAGACACACTTGAGCATTCTAATGTTTCAACAGGGGTCATCGGGACATCCTTAGGGTCCTAACATGTGATAAGGCATACTAGGACCCATAGGGAGTCCCCATGACCCCTTTTGACAAACTTGAACACTCAAGTGTGTCTAAAGGGGTCCTAGGACCCCTTAAGACACACTTGACTATGCTAATGTGTCAAAATGGGTCATCAGGACTTCCTAAGGTTCCTAATGCATGATAATGCATACTATGACCCCTAGGGAGTTTTCATGACCCATTTTGACACATTTTAATACTCACGTGTGTCTGAAGGAGTCATAGGACCCCTTAGGACACACTTGAGCATTCCAATGTGTCAAAAGAGGTCATCGAGAATTCCTAGGGGTCCTAACACGTTTTACGACATGCTACGACCCTTAGGGACTCCCCATTACCCCTTTTGACACATTTGAATGCTCACATGTGTCTTAAGGGCTCCTAAGACCCCTTTTGAATCACTTGAGCATTCCAATGTGTCAAAAGGTGTCATCGGGACTTCCTAGGGGTCCTAAGATGTTATAAGGTGTACTAGGACCCATAAGGAGTCCCCATGACCATTTTTGACACATTTGAACACTCAAGTGTGTCCGAAGGGGTCCTAAGACCCCTTAAGACATACCTGAGCATTCGAATGTCTCAAAAGGATTCATCCAAACTTCCTAAGGGTCCTAACACATAATAAGGCATACTAGAACCCTTAGGGAGTCCCCATGACTCATTTTGATGCATTTTAATGTTCAAGTGTGTCTGAAGGGGTCATAGGACCCTTTAAGACACACTTAGAGCATTCCAATGTGTGAAAAGGGGTCATCAAGATTTTCTAGTGGTCCTAACACATGATAAGGTGTACTAGGACCCCTAGGGAGTCCCCATGACCCCTTTTGAAACATTTGAACAGTCATATGTGTCTTAAGAGGTCCTAGGACCCTTAAGACAAACTTGAGCATTCCAACGTGTCAAAAGGGGTCATAGGGACTTCCTAAGGGTCCTAACAGATGATAATGTGTAATAGGACCCCTAGGGAGTTCCCATGACCCCTTTTGACACATTTAAACACTCAAGTGTGTCCGAATGGGTCCTAGGACCCCTTAAGACACACTTGAGCATTCCAATGTGTCAAAAGGTGACATCAGAAATTCTCAGGGGTCCTAACACATGATAATGTTTACTAGGACCCCTAGGGAGTCCCTATGACCCCTTTTGACACATTTGAATGCTCACGTGTGTCTTAAGGGCTCCTAGGACCCCTTAAGACACACTTGAACATTCCAATGTGTCAAAAGGGGTCATGAGGACTTCCTAAGGATCCTAACGCATGATAAAGTGTACTAGGACACCTAGGGAGTCCCCATGACCCATTATGACACATTTGAATGCTCAAGTGTGTATGAACGGGTCCTAGGACCCTTTAAGACACACTTGAGCATTCCAATGTGTCAAAAGGGGTCATCAAGACTTCCTAGGGGTCCTAACTCATGATAAGGCATACTGGGATCCCTAGGGAGTGGCCATGACCCCTTTTAA
Organism: Chamaecyparis obtusa; assembly: GCA_027943335.1. NCBI lineage: Eukaryota > Viridiplantae > Streptophyta > Pinopsida > Cupressales > Cupressaceae > Chamaecyparis > Chamaecyparis obtusa. Next base: position 342,882 of record BSBK01003750.1, on the reverse strand, counting down.
CACATTTGAACACTCACGTGTGTTTTAAGGGGTCCGAGGACCCTTTAAGACTCACTTGAGCATTCCAATGTGTCAAAAGGGGTCATCAGGACTTCCTAGGGGTCCTAATGCATGATAAGGCTTACTAGGACCCCTAGGGAGTCCCCATGACCCCTTTTGACATATTTGAATGCTCACGTGTGTTTGAAGGGGTCCTAGGACCCCTTAAGACACACTTGAGCATTCCAATGTGTCAAAAGGGGTCATCGGGACTTTGTAGGGGTTCTAACACATGATAATGCATACTAGGACACCTAGGGAGTCCCCATGACAACTTTCGACACATTTGAATGTTCACGTGTGTTCGTAGGGGTCTTAGGAACCCATAAGACACACTTGAGCATTCCAATGTGTCAAAAGGGGTCATCAAGACTTCCTAGGAGTCCTAACGCGTGATAAGGCATACTAGGACCCCTAGGGATTCCCCATGACACCTTTTGATAGATTTAAACACTTTCGTGTGTCGTAAGGGGTCCTAGGACCCCTCAAGATGCACTTGAGCATTCCAATGTGTCAAAAGGGGTCATCGGGACTTCCTAGAGGTGCTAACACGTGATAAGGCATACTAGGACCCCTAGGGAGTCCTCACGACCCCTTTTAACAAATTTGAATGCTCAAGTGTGTCTGAAGGTGTCCTAGGGCCTCTTAAGACACACTTGAGCATGCTAATTTGTCAAAAGGGGTCATCAGGACTTCCTAGTGGTTCGAACACGTGATAAGGAGTACTAGGACCCCTAGGGAGTCCCCATTACCCTTTTTAACACATTTGAATGCTCACGTGTGTCTTAAGGGTTCCTAGGACCCCTTAAGACACACTTGAGTATTCCAATGTTTTGAAAGGGGTCATCAGGACTTCCTAGGGGTCCTAACATATTATAAGGCATACTAGGACCCCTAAAGAGTCCCCATGACCCCTTTTGACACATTTAAATGTTCAAATGTGTCTGAAGGGGTCCTAGGACCCCTGAAGATACACTTGATCAATCCAATGTGTCAAAAGGGGTCATCGGGACTTCATAGGGGTCCTGATGCATGATAAGGTGTACTAAGACCCCTAGGGACTCCCCATGGCCCCTTTTGACACATTTGAATGCTCAAGTGTGTCTGAAGGGGTCCTAGGACCCCTTAAGACACACTTGAGCATTCCAATGTGTCAAAAGGGGTCTTCAGTACTTCTTAGGGGTCCTAATGTGTGATAAGGTGTACTAGGACCCCTAGGGAGTCCCTATGACCCCTTTTGACACATTTGAATGCTCACATGTGTCTTAAGGGGTCCTAAGACCCCTTAAGACACACTTGAGCATTCTAATGTGTCAAAAGGGGTCATCGGAACTTCCTAAAGATCCTAACACATGATAAGGTGTACTAAGACCCCTAGGGAGTCCCCATGACCCATTATGACAAATTTGAATGCTCAAGTGTGTACGAAGGGGTCCTAAGATCTTTTAAGACACACTTGAGCATTCCAATGTGTCAAAAGGGGTCATCGGGACTTCCTAGGGGTCCTAACTCATGATAAGGCGTACTAGGATCCCTAGGGAGTGGCCATGACCCCTTTTAACACATTTGAATGCTCACGTGTGTCTTAAGGGGTCCTAGGACCCTTTAAGACTCACTTGAGCATTCTAATGTGTCAAAAAGGGTCATCAGGACTTCCTAGGGGTCCTAATGCGTGAGAAGGCTTACTAGGACACCTAGGGAGTCCCCTTGACCAATTTTGACATATTTGAATGCTCAAGTGTGTTTGAAGGGGTCCTAGGACCCCTTAAGACACACTTGAGCATTCCAATGTGTCAAAAGGGGTCATCGGAACTTTTTAGGGGTTCTAACATATGATAATGCATACTAGGACACCTAGGGAGTCCCCATGACCCCTTTTAACACATTTGAATGCTCATGTGTGTCCGTAGGGATCCTAGGACCCCTTAAGACACACTTGAGCATTCCAATGTGTCAAAAGGGGTCATCAAGACTTCCTAGGGGTCCTAACACATGATAAGGCATACTAGGACCCCTAGGGAGTCCCCATGACACCTTTTGATAGATTTGAATTCTCATGTGTGTCTTAAGGGGTCCTAGAACCCCTGAAGAGGTACTTGAAAGTTCCAATGTCTCAAAAGGGGTCATCAGGACTTCCTAGGGGTCCTAACATGTGATAAGGCATACTAGGACCCCTAGGGAGTCCTCATGACCCCTTTTAACATATTTGAATGCTCAAGTGTGTCTGAAGGTGTCCTAGGACTCTTAAGACACACTTGAGCATGCCAATTTGTCAAAATGGGTCATCAGGACTTCCTAGGGGTCCTAACACGTGATAAGGAGTACTAGGACCCCTAGGGAGTCCCCATTACCCCTTTTGACACATTTGAATACTCACGTGTGTCTTAAGGGGTTCTAGGACCCTTTAAGACATAGTTGAGCTTTCCAATGTTTCAAAAGGGGTCATCGGGACTTCCTAGGGGTCCTAACATATTATAAGGCATACTAGGATGCCTAGGGAGTCCCCATTACCCTTTTTTGACACATTTAAATGCTCAAATGTGTCTGAAGGGGTCCTAGGACCCCTTAAGGCACACTTGATCATTCCAATGTGTCAAAAGGGGTCATCGGGACTTCATAGGAGTCCTAACGCATGATAAGGTGTACTAGGACCCCTAGGGAGTCCCCATGGCCTCTTTTGACACATTTGAATGCTCAAGTGTGTCTGAAGGGGTCCTAGGACCCCTTAAGACACACTTTAGCATTCTAATGTGTCAAAAGGGGTCTTCAGTACTTCCTAGGGGTCCTAACGCATGATAAGGTGTACTAGGACCCCTAGGGAGTCCGCATGACCCCTTTTGACACATTTGAATGCTCAAGTGTGTCCGAAGGGGTCCTAGGACCTCTTCGAACACACTTGAGTGTTCAAATGTGTTAAAGGACCCCTTCGGACACACTTGAGCATTCAAATGTGTCAAAAGGGGTCATGGGGACTCCCTAGGGTTCCTTGTACACCTTATCACGTGTTAGGACCTCTATGAAGTCTCTCTCTCTGCTTTCAGTGAACTATTCTTCAAAGCCTCCATTTCTACGTAGCTAGGGTTTACAAGACCTATAAAAGGCACATTCAAGACGAAGATTTAGTGGACCACCTTTAAAGACCTAAGAGAAATGAGAAATAAATTTAGGCCAAAAATACATTCCGCATTTTTGTATGTAGTACCGTAAGCTTCAACAATCTAGTCGACTTCCTCTACTAAGGCACAAAGAACTTCAGTAATGTATGCTCTAGGAGGAAGATTATAATTTCCATATTTTTGCAAGAGATTTTCCAAAATTTGTATACAAAGGCATCATACAGGAAAAAATGAAAAGTTTCCTAGAGAATATCCACAATTCGTATACAAAAGCATCATACAGGAAAAATGACAAAAAAATAATAGCTAAAAGATAAATTTTATATAATACATTAGGATACATTAGTATATAATACATTAGTACATATAATACATTAGTATATATATAATATAAATTAAATATATCATATGCCTCTTATATATATATATATATACACACACACACACATTAGTATATATCTAATGTACATTTTATATATTATATACACCATTTTATATGTAGAAGTTCAATTTTTTTCATTTGCTCCCGCCTTTTTTTCATTTGCCTGGGAATATCGGGTACCCGATATGGAATCAGATACCCAATTTTGGAAGGTAATATTTGAACAAAATATTCCCTGTCCCCATAGACTAGAGAAGCACGAGATTTCATACTTTTTTCATGCGTTGCAAAAAAAAAAAAAAAGTAATTTGGGGCCCATTGTTTGATTTTTGTCAACTTGTGGTCTCACCATGGGAAGTAGCAGTTGTCGAGAGGCTAAACGCAAGAGGAAGGTGACAAATGAAGAAATTCAAGCATATACGGTAAAAGATAAGGAAAATCACCAAAAAAGGAGAGAAGGTATGTTAAACATTAATCAAGGTGACCCCGTAAATGTAGTTGTAAGTGAAGAGGATGTTGAATTTGAAAATAATATGGAAATTAATTTTGTGAATAAAAATGTAAGGAGTGAACATGAAAATGTAGAGATGGAGAATGAAATTGTAGACTTGGGGAATGGAAACGTATATTTGGAGAATGACAATGAATGGAATGAAGATGAAAATGTACATATGGAGATTGAAAATGTAAACTTGGGGAATGAAAATGTTGCACAAGAACCACATGAACATTACACATCTCCAAATTATATGCAAAATGAAGTCCCTTGCAATAAAGATAATCAAACTTCAAATTCGAGGCTTTCAAGAACACCTAAATGGTTAATTGAAATTGAGGAGAACATGATGAATAATTGGGAAGGAAAGAGGTCACATAGAACCGTTAGGTTGTGGGCTTCAAGACTTTATAATCAATTTTTTGGAAACAAGACATTGGTTGAGCAATGTCAAATTTTTGTGCAGTTGTTAAAGATGCAAAAGATGAGACCTGTGTGAAATTGAAGATTCGTGTGAACAAGAAAATGGAGAGAAATTTCATTGTTGTGAAGAATCTTTTCAATGCTCTCAATAGCATTGGGAAGACTAGCAAAAAAAAAGACAAGAGAGTTGCTCGGAGGATTATTACAACCTCCTTAGTAAGTCATCAGTTGAGAAAGGCTCGTCTGATGAGACAAACTTGTGTTTCCTTCAATATAGACCGTAAAACTTTGGGTAGAGCACTTGCAAGAAGAGAAAGACTTGATGATCCACTTCAAATTGATACATGGGCTTATGGTGGGAGACTTCCACGTTTCGATAAGAAGCTAATAGATGTTTTCAAGGATGAAATTCAACAATTTTGGGATGCTAACTCAAGAGTGTCACCAAATGTGAAGGATGTATTGAAGTTGAGAGTTGGCAATCGAGACCGCACTCCACATCCTAAACATTATGTGGAGGTAATTCAAACAATGTTGTATAAAAAAATTTGTGAGACACATCCAACATTGAAAATATCACAAAGGTCTTTGGAATCCGTGAAGCCATTTTATTGTGTACCCCTTAAGATTCAGAATACATGTTGTTGCAAATATCATGTTGAGTTTTCAATGCATCATGAATTATTACGGTCCATTCATTCTACTTTTCATACTAATGAAATGCTAGAGGATTGTGGTGCAAGTGGTCTTCCCAAATCATCATGAGACTTGCTAGATCAATTTTTATGTCATAGAGATGATGGTTGTTTATTTTATAAAAAAGATTGCTTAAATGCCAAGTGCTCAGAATGTGGTGGCTTGTCCAAGCTTAGAACATGTTTTCATGAGGTTTTGGAACACAATTTTGAAAAGGCACTCGTCCAAAAAAAGGTATATGAAACAGTGAACTATACATTGAAGAGTGGAGGTGAAGGCTCTAGATGTGAGTTAGTTGCAAAAGAATACAATGTTGCTGATTTTATCTCAGATTTCAAGACAAATTTTTTTTACAAGTATTCAAGGCATAGTGACAGGTCTCAATGGTTGGATCAACAATTCAGGACATGTAAGGACACTTTCCCCATTGGAACTATTACATCTGTTGTAGACTTTGCGGAGAACTATACATTGCAGCCCCAAAATGAGACTCAAGCTCAATATTACAATTCCATTCAAGTTGCTATTTTTGTACACATCACATATAGACATTCCCCTGATAGCACAAAAGATGAGTGAAAGATAATCAGAGAGTACCATTTTTATATGAGCGACAATAGGTCTCACTCTTATGAGTTTGTTCAACATTGTTTCCAGAACTATTTTGACTTCTTGCAGGAAAATGGCATTGCTATGGATAGGCATCTCATTTGGTCAGATAATTGCACCGATCAATCTAAGAATGCAAGAATGTTTTATTGGTTGTGTAGAATGCATGTGGAGAGAGGTGTACCTCATATTTGGAGTTTTTTTGAGTCAGGGCATGGGAAAGGGGAGCATGACGGAGCAGGTGCGTGTGTGAAGAGAGCTCTAGTTAAGGAGCAATTGAGGATTTTAGGTGTTGTACTTCTTGATGCTCATTCTATTGTTGATTGGTGTACTTGAACATTGTCACAGGGGGGACTCTTGATTCTATAGTGCATAGATTCTTTTGGTTGGTTGAGGAGGGAACTATAGGAGATAGATTGGATTGTCAAACAGTGAAAGACTATTCAAAAATGCATTCATTCCAAAGCTCCAATAGTACTACATGGACCATTTGGACACGAGAGTTGGCTTATTTTTGTCCCATGTGTTTTCAGTATGATTGGGATCATTGCAAGTCAAGTGAGTGGGTGGATACATGGGTTCCATAGTATCTAGCTCCTTTATCTTTGACACTCTCTATAGGAAATGATGACATGGACACTTCAGTTGACTATGACCATCTTTTAGATCTTCTGAAGCCTGGAGATGTTTTTGCATTGGTTGCACTGCAGGGGAATGATGAGAGATTAGATTATTGGTTAGCACGTTGTGTACAAGGTAAACATAAGCTTGTACAACCGATGATAGATGGTGATGGGTTCACATATCCTACTGGTTCAGTTGTTGTTGTGGAAACATGGCTACAAACATACATGATTAGAAAGAATGGAATTCCCGCATTTGAAGACTATGAGAAGCACAAAACTATTCTCATGTATTCACACCTTGTTATAGCAACAAATTTCAAGTTGTCAAAGCATCAAGGAAAACCAAAGACAAAAGAACTTTGGACTATTAGTACTGCTGATCATGAAGCACTATTGGAGACCCTGAAGCATAGAGATGACCCTTCAGGAACACTTGACTAGGTTATAAGTTAACTTAGTGCATTGTTTTCTAAGTTCGTTAATCTTAATTTCAATACATTAATTTCACCTTTCTTAGATTGTATTTTGAGTCAATAAAATTGGCTTTGTATGTGGATTGTAACTTGTGTAGGAGCACCTATGAAAATGCCTATGGTCACCATGGATCCAATCAGAGATAGAAGGACAAAAGGATCCTTAATGGTTAATTGAGATATTTTGAAGCCTATAATGGCAATTTGTAACAATCAATTTGATTTAAAAGTTAAATGTCCTAGAACTCTTGATAAGGACTTATGACCAAAATCATGTATGGGTGGCCAATAGTGCCAAGAAGGGATCTTACATGTCATTTACTTATGTCATTTGCATGGTTTGAATTCTTACATGTTTGATTGTTGTTTCTAATGCTTTAAGGATATTTTTTTTATCATTTCAAACAATCTATAGAAGTTAAACCTCAAACATAATAAGCTTCACAATTCAAATTTTACAAGCTTAATCATGATTAGTTTCATAGTTCAAATTTCAAACATACCACTAACAGTCAATTGAAAGCGGCTCAGCAGCGTATCTTTCAAACCGTCTGACCTGGCATCGAACCGTCTACTCCATCAACTCTGGTTGACCTGGTAAATGCCAGTGACAACTCCATTCCACCAATGGAGTCACCAGAACACTCGCGATCACGCTTGACCCAAGTGACCCCAAGGTGCACTAAGCATGATTGGGTAGCGATCTTCCAAGGCTCGTATCTCAAACCTTGTGAGAGGTATCAACAAACCGTTAGGGGCTACAAGATCATGTTTCTGAGGTTTACAATAACCTCTCAGTTTTGGGCGATTCAACTTCGTTTGCATTTGGCAAGGTGATCTCAGTCGATGCCAAAACTTGCAGTGAGGGTCAGTTGAAAGCAGCTCAGCAACATATCTTTCAAACCATCTGACCTAGCATTGAACCATCTACTCCATTAGCTCAAGTTGGCCGAGTAAATGCTAGTGACAACCCCATTCCACCCACGGAGTCACCAGAACGCTCGCGACCACGCTCGACCCAAGTGACCCCAAGGTGCACTAAGCACGATTGGGCAGCAATCTTTCGGGGCTCATATCTTAGACCTCATGAGAGGTATTGACAAACCATCAGGGGCTACAAGATCATGTTTTAGAAGTCTAAAATAACCTCTCTTGGTTTTGGGTCATTCAACTTCTTTTGTATTTGGTAAGGCAATCTCAGTCGATGCCAAAACTTGCAGTGAGGGTTAGTTGAAAGCGGCTTAGCAGCATATCTTTCAAACCATCCGACCTGAAATCAAACCATCTGCTCCATTGGCTCTGGTTAGCTAGGTAAACGCCAGTGACAACCCCGTTCTACCCATAGAGTCACCAGAACACTCGCGACCATGCTCGACCCAAGTGACCCCAAGGTGCACTAAGCACAATTGGGTAGCAATCTTCTAGGGCTCGTATCTCAAACCTCATGAGAGGTATCGATAAACCATTAGGGGATATGGGATTGTTTTTTTAAGTTCTACAATAACCTCTCTCAATTTTGTGTGATTCAACTTCGTTTGCATTTGGCAAGGCGATCTCAGTCGATGCCAAAACTTGTAGTGAGGGTCAGTTGAAATTGGCTCAGTAGCATATCTTTCAAACTATCTGACCTGGCATCAAACTGTCTGCTCCATCAACTCCGGTTGGCTGGGTAAATGCTAGTGACAACCCCGTTCCACCTACGGAGTCATCAAAACGCTCACAACCACGCTGAACCCAAGTGATCCCAAGCTGCACTAAGCATGATTGGGAAATGATCTTCCATGGCTCGTATCTCAGACCTTGTGAGAGTTATCAACAAACTGTTAGGTGCTACAAGATTATGTTTCTGAGGTCTACAATAACCTCTCTCAGTTTTGGGCAATTCAACTTTGTTTTCATTTGGCAAGGCGATCTCAGTCGATGCCAAAACTTGCAGTGACGGTCAGTTGAAAGCGGCTCAACAACGTATCTTTCAAACCGTCTGACATTGGATCGAACCATCTGCTCCATCGGCTCTAGTTGGCTGGGTAAATGCTAGTGACAACCCCGTTCCTCCCACGGAGTCACCGGAATGCTCGTGACCACGCTTGACCCAAGTGACCCCAAGGTGCGCTAAGCACGATTTGGCAATGATCTTCTGTGGCTTGTATCTCAAACCTTGTGAGAGGTATCGAAAAACTATCAAAGGCTATAGGATCATGTTTTTGGGGTCTACAATAACCTCTCTCAGTTTTGGATGATTCAACTTCATTTTTATTTGGCAAGGCGATCTCAGTCAATGCCAAAACTTGTAGTGAGGGTCAGTTCAAAGTGGCTCAACAGCATATATTTCAAACCATCTAACCTGGCATCGAATCGTCTACTCCATCGGCTTTGATTGGCTGGGTAAATGCCAGTGGCAACCCCATTCTACCCACGGGGTCACCGGAACACTCGCGACCACGCTCAACCCAAGTGACCCCAAGGTGCACTAAGCACGATTGGGCAGTGATCTTCCATGGCTCATATCTCAAACATCATGAGAGGTATCGACAAACTGTCAGGTGCTACGAGATTGTGTTTTTGGGGTCTACAATAACCTCTCTTAGTTTTGGGTGATTCAATTTTGTTTGCATTTGGCAAGGCAATCTCAGTCGATGCCAAAACTTGTAGTGAGGGTCAGTTGAAAGCGGCTCAGCAGCGTATCTTTCAAACTATCCAACCTGACATCAAACCGTATGCTCCATCAGCTTCAGTTGGCCAAGTAAATGCCAGTGACAACCCCGTTCCGCCCACGGAGTCACCGGAATGCTCACGACCAAGCTGGACCCAAGTGACACTAAGGTGCACTAAGCATGATTGGGTAGTGATCTTACGTGGCTCGTATCTTAGGGCTCATGAGAGGTATCAAAAAACTGTTAGGAGCTACAAGATCATGTTTCCGAGGTCTACAATAACCTCTCTTGATTTTGGGAGATTTGACTTCATTCACATTTGGCAAGGAGATCTCAATCGATGCCAAAACTTGCAGCGAGGGTCAGTTAAAAGTGGCTCAACAACATATCTTTCAAAGCATATGACATTGCATCAAACCGTCTGCTCCATCGGCTCCAGTTGGCCGGGTAAATTCTAGTGACAACCCCATTCCAACCATGGAGTCACCAGAATGCTCGCGACCACGCTTGACCCAAGTGACCCCAAGGTGCACTAAGCACGATTGGGCAACGATCTTCTGTGGCTCATATTTGAGAGCTCGTGAGAGGTATCAACAAACCATTAGGTTCTATCGGATCATGTATTTGAGGTCTACAATAACCTCTCTTAGTTTTGGGCGATTCGACTTCATTTGAATTTGGAAAGGCGATCTCAGTCGATGCCAAAACTTGTAGTGAGGGTCAGTTGAAAGTGGATCAGCAGTGTATCTTTCAAACCGTTTGACATTGCATCGAACCGTCTGCTCCATCAACTTCAGTTGGCTGGGTAAACACTAGTGAAAACCTCATTTTTCCCATGGAGTCACTAAAACAATCGCGACCACACTTGACCCAAGTGACCCCAAGGTGCACTAAGCATGATTGGGCAACGATCTTCTGTGGATCATAGCTTGGAGCTCGTGAGAGGTATCAACAAACCGTCAGGTGCTACGGGATCATGTTTTTAAGGTCTAGAATAACCTCTCTCGATTTTGGGTGATTTAACTTCGTTTGCATTTAGAAAGGCGATCTCAGCTGATGCCAAAACTTGCAGTGAGGGTCAGTTGAAAGTGGCTCAACAGCGTATCTTTCAAACCGTTCGACATTGCATCAAACCATCTGCTCCATCGGCTCCGGTTGGCTGGGTAAACGCCAGTGACAACCTTGTTCTACCCACGGAGTCACCGGAACACTTGCGACCACGCTCAACCTAAGTGACCTCAAGGTGCAATAAGCATGATTTGGCCACAATCTTCCGTGGCTTTTATCTTAGACCTCGTGAGAGGTATAGACAAACTATTAGGGGCTATGGGATCATGTTTCTAAGGTCTACAATAACCTCTCTCAATTTTGGGCGATTCAACTTCATTTGCATTTGGCAAGATGATCTCAATCGATGCCAAAACTTTTAGTGAGGGTCAGTTGAAAGCGGCTCAGCAACATATCTTTCAAACCGTCTGACCTGACATCGAACCATCTGCTCCATCAATTCCGGTTGGCTAGGTAAACACCAATGACAACCCCATTCTGCCCACAGAGTCACCAGAACGCTCGCGACCATGGTCAGCTCAAGTGACCCCAAAATGATGAGTTATATACATAGTGAGTATATACATAGTATTGAAACAATGCAGTACTAAGTCTCTCAAGTGAGTATATATAATGGTATGAAACATAAGAACATAGAAAATCTATAGAAGTTAAACCTCAAACATAATAAGCTTCATGAATAGGGTATTCCAGAGTAAAGAAAAACAAATGTAACTTCAACAAGATATAATTTAAATCATAATGATAATCATAGTCAAGATATAACTTCACTATTCAATTTCATAAACATGAATAATAAATATGTATATACAAAAGATGACACAAATATAACATATAAATGAACATGTTCTATATATACAAAGTATCAAATATATCAAAAGTATCTCCATATACAACTATGGCACACACCATTTCAAAATGTCTACAAAATCAATGTTTTAAGGTGTACAATGTGGCATATATGCTATCTCAAAATGTGCCAAGTGGCATCTCTAAATGACCACAAAACTAAAACTACATCCTATGTCATAGAGGGATCATCAAAATGTAGTCTCTTTGAAGAAGTGTTGGGCTCTGATTGATCCTGCATAAAAAATGAGTTGAAACCCAAGTTAGATTGCTTACTTTATATATATATATATATATATATATATATATATATAATTTAATTAAAATTATAACTGAATACAAATATCTATACTTGGTCTCTTGGTCGCCTACCATGATCAGGTGTCCTAGCATAAGTCCTGGGTAGTGAAGGAACCATGCCAACAATACCAACTATGACCTATAAATATATATTTGCAATAATGAGATTAGTAGAGTGGTGCAACATAGAGTAATAAATCTACAAAATAGGATGATAGCATAATAAAATTACAAATTGATTGAACTAAAATTAAAACTTACATCTAGTGATCCCTCCTCTGGAATAGTGGGCTAGGTCAACAAAGATACTAAAGATTCTCATGGGCCCTCCCTCACACTCGGAGTAACCTATGAGAGTAAAAATATTTTCAATTATATATAAATGTACTTCATCATAGAAACCTTGGTTACAAAATATAAATAATAATATGTAAAAGTCTACGTACAATCGGGCTATCACTCTGAATTGAGATGCTTGTAACCCTACGTTGTTGAACTACTGTCAGGACATCATCAATAGCCACACCCTATACAATAAAGTGCAAGTAAAATATTTATTACTATACACAAGTGGCATACATATGCATGCATAATTAATCTTAAACAATTAACTACCTTTCCTTTGTCGACACTTGATGAAGGAACCCCCTCGTGCCCCCCATTGACATCGGTTGTAGCCTGCAAGAACACAATAAGATGACAATATATAAGTAAATGTATGAATTTTATTACTCTAATTGATAGAGATTTAAGAATGTACACCAAATGATATAAAAATAACTAATGGGTACATAATTTATAATATACTGTATAGTCATCAAGGCCAAATGAAATGGACGAAAGTGTGGACTCATCCACCTGTCTCACCTCCTCCTGTGTCATCGACTAAACATAAATAGAAAAAATATATATACATAAGTGCATGCAATCATTAAAACTAATCTAAATAAATAAATTATTTTTAAATTAAATAAGTCATGTGACAAATTTATTTATAATGTTTACTCTTACCGTATCAATAGGATTCAATGGCTCTGCGTACACCTCCTGAGCACTCTCATGAGATGTAGATGCTCCATGAGGTGTTGCAACCTCTGCAGTTGCGTCTCCTATATCCTCCTCATCAATAACATACGGATATGTATCAGCATTAGTATGTGGTCTGAGGCACATATTCTTTCATATAATGCAAATATGGGGCTCGCATACATGTGAACTCCGACGAGATGTCGATGCACTAGCATCATCCACAATAGGAGGCAACATTGACCTGATCTGCGTGATCAACTGGTCACTCAGTAAACAAATGGCCCTAATAGTCTATGAGGCAGCCTCTGCAATGATATTGGGATTCTACACTCAATGAGGGGGTGTGACATCAGTTGGGGGGACAAAGGTAGTGGCATTTTTGCGCTGGGCAAATGGCCTATTTTGAGGAGCTCCTCCGCCTACGCCCATGTTGGGCCTCATACTTCAATAATCAACATAGTGACTAAGCACAAACTCAACATACAATTTTTTTATGAAATAAAATGGGACCTCCAAATTGCTATGGGGTGGTTTATCAAAAACCATCCACCAGCAATCCCAAAAGTTTGTGCGCATTGCTTCATTTGTGCACCATTTTATTGATAATTTGGGCTTTTTGGGGTCAACTGGTATTCCAATTTTAGGATTGACAAAAATGGTGGCTATATCTTCCTTACTTATATTAAGGGCCGCAATCCCATCATGGTCAAGTCTGTCATCAAATTGGGTGTGCATATCATCACGCCAATGAAGAGCAGCATTATGTTGTTGCGTGAGTGTGTCAATATTTTCAACAATTGTATTTAGTGTGGCAAGCATGGGACCTAATGTAGGTATATTTTGATGTGTTTTGGAAACCTTGTATTATGTTCAAATTATCTTGTATCAAATCTTCTAAAGATTGAGGGTTTTGAAACGCAAGATTATTTTCGGGATCGTTATTTGGTGCGGGAGGGTTATTTTCTTCATTGTTGTCAGCCATGCCTGATTAAATAAAAAACAAATCTAAATTTCAATCTAATTTCATATATTATTAGAAATATAAATACAAAACCCTATTTCAACAAAAAAAATAACATTTGGCATGAAAATTAAATAAAATAATCAAACTAAACAAAAAATTTACTTACCGAATACACTGGGGAGTCAAATTTGTTGTTGCCAAAATTAGATACTCGAAAATATATCGTGTATTTGATATATCAAGCTATTTTCCCAAGCAAAAATGTGAAAAGAAATGAGGAGAAGGGCTTGTGGGTTTTGAATTTACGCCACAGGTATCAGGTACTCGATATGGTATCGGGTACCTGATTAGGCCAGTGCTTTGGTGTCAAGTTTGCCTAGGTTTACTAACACCCAGGCCTACTCAAAAGTCAACAAGCATTTTCATGTGCTTTTGGACGAGTGAAAAGTGAATATTTTTCACATCGCCACTTTTTGGCCCCTCATGATCTTGCACAGACCCACCTGGTGAAATAGATGGGTTATAAAGGGAAGGGACCTTTAGGCATAAATGAGACATGACTCTTTGAACCACTTCATGCAGAATTCGAGAATCCAAGAGATAACTGATGTTGGTTTTAAAGAAGACAAGTTTCATCCTATGACTGAGTAGGGAGGACCCATATTTGATTCAGAAATTGAGGAAGAAAATCTACCCTTCAAAAGGCTACTGTACATTGGAACAGAGGATCTTGATTATCACGGAGCACCATGTCTTCCACAATGGTATAGAAATATCTTCAACTCAAGTCCACTAGGAGAAGAAACCTTGATAGCTCAACATAAGCAATATTGAGATTCTAATACAAAAGAGAATGAGTTGAACCAAAGACCAGAGGATAGACACCCTAATTGGGGGCAACTAGTGTCTATATCACATTTGCTAGATCTACCTCACTTTATTGATCGCAATGAGTCACCTATGTCAACACAATAAGATGAAAGGGTAATACCTATGCAATAAGGTGGACAGCAAGTGACAAACAAACCAAGAGAGGATGAAGAACCTCATATGACCCTTGCACAATACCTAGGTAGGTCTGATGACAACCAGACTAATTCACATGAGTATGAATGGTATGTACTATTAGATGCTACAATAGATATAGAAGTGGATGTGATACACATATATGAAACTCAGTTTGAACAAGGGGAATGCAAGGGATACATAAAATTGGGACCTTGGGGGAAATGGTGAATCTCCATAAATTCTACCACAAATAACTCATCAATTCTCTAACCTAGCGACTTAGGAAAAAAATGAGACAGATGTAGATACTCAGGTGATTCCAGAAGAACCCGAAAGAGTATGTGCAAATAGAAACATAGAATGGATAAACAATGACATCAATAGATTCCTCTGAAGGTATAGAATTGAACTAGTCCCTATCAGTACATGGATTTGACAAGTAAATGAAAGCAATGCTAGGAGAACACAAGAAAGGAATTTGCATCCTAGGGTTAGACCAAGCAAGTTAGGTCCATGTATAGAAAACACCAATTTAAATGGCAACGATATGATCCACAAGAACATGAAGGATTATGTAGATGATAAAATTGTCAAAACCAAGAAGTGATCCATACATCTACAAGATCTACACCAAGTTCTAGATAGGATGGAGCAGTTTAGGTTAAGGTTGAACCCAAAGAAATGTGCATTTGAGGTGACATCCAAAAAAAAATTAGGATACATTATCTTAGCAAAAGGGATTGAGGTGGATCCTACAAAAGTAAAAGAAATCATGAAGATTCAACCACCAAAGAACATTAGCCAAATGAGAACCTTTCAAGGGAGGAATTAGTAAATCAGGTAATTCATCTCTCAACTGCCAGAAAAAATGCAACTATTCACACAGCCTTTACACAAAGGACTAGAATATCAATGGGATGAAGTATGTGTCCAACATTTTAATTAGGTCAAAGAATATCTAGAAAACCCACCAGTCTCAATGTCTCCTATCTAGGGTAAGCCACTCATTATGTAAGTCTCAACCACTACAACATCACTCGGGCACTCCTTGCACAATAATATGAGAACAAAAAGGAGCATCCCATTTACTACATCAGTTGAATGTTAGTCTCATATGAAATTAATTACTTAGTGACTGAGAAGGCTTGTGTGGCAGTGGTTTTTGCATTACAGAAACTGAGACATTACATGTTGGCACACCCAGTGCAATTTGTCACTAAAATAGACCCACTCAAGTATCTCTTGAGTAAAGACACCTTGACTGGAAGGTTGGCTAAGTGGGTCATGATCCTTAGAAAGTTTGACATTGAATATGTTGAATGGAAAGCTATCAAAGGCCAGGCAATTGCAAGTCAGTTGGCCGAAACTCCACTACAAGAAGATTAACCTATCAACGTGGATTTCCCAGATGGATCTATCATGCACATCACTCACAAGTCCTAGAAGATTTTCTTTGATAGTTCGTTCACTCAACAAGGTTCAAGAGTAGGTGTGTTGTTTATCACTCCTTAGAGCTACTATATTCCTAAGGAGTATAAGATATGTTTCTCTTGTATAAACAACATTTCTGAATAGGAAGCCTTAGTCAATGGGATGAAGTTGGCTCTTGAATGGAATGTCTTTGAGTTTCATATCCATGGTGACCCTCAGCTGGTTATCAACCAAATCAATGATGTATATCAAACAAGGGATGATAAACTCATATCTTACAAAATAATGGTTGATGATTTCAAGAAATAATTCACCTTTATCACATTCCAGAAGATCCCAAGGACAGAGAATAGAGTCGTTGATTCAATTTCTACTCTGGATTCCTTACCCAAACAAGGTGAATATTTTCGCTACACATTCCTGGTGGAAGAAATCCATTACCTTGCATACAACTCCCCTAATTCCTAGATGATATGTACCATCATAATCCAAGACTCTTCACAATATAGTCATATCTACTCTTTCCTCCAAGACCAAGTTATCCATGATAACTTAACCAAAAATGAGAAAAGATACCTTATCTGAAACTCCTCACGGTATGTCATCATCGCTAATGAACTATATAGGAGAGGTTTAGATGAAACTTTTCTTAGGTGTCTAGAAAAGGAAGAGTTAAAATGTGTGTTAGCTGAAGTTCAT
Source organism: Chamaecyparis obtusa (assembly GCA_027943335.1). NCBI lineage: Eukaryota > Viridiplantae > Streptophyta > Pinopsida > Cupressales > Cupressaceae > Chamaecyparis > Chamaecyparis obtusa. The sequence goes on along the minus strand of BSBK01003750.1, from coordinate 326,020 downwards.
GAGGGCGTGTTTGGATCTCATTCTAATGGTCTAACTCTAGCACGTAAACTGTTAAGAGTTAGGTACTATTGGCCAGATATGGAGAAAGAAGCAACAAGGTACTTCAGAGCTTGTAAGAAGTGTCAATTGCATGAGAATCTTATACACACTCCAACCAGGGAGCTTATTCCTTTTATTACACATTGGCCCTTTCAATAGTGGGAATTTGATCTCATCAGGTGGATATATCTATCCTCTTCAAATCGACACAAGTTCATAATAATAGCCACAAAGTACTTCACCAAGTGGGTTGAAGTAGTCCCACTTACTACTGCAACAAGAAAACAAGTAGCTCTGTTTATTTTGAGCTACATCATTTGTCAATATGGTATCCCTTCCTCCATTGTAACTAAAAACGGATGACAATTTAAGAATAATCATATCTCTGAGCACTATAACAAATTCAACATCAAACAACACTGTTCTTTAATCTACTACCCACAAGGCAAGGACCAGACCGAAGCTTGGACAATAAAAATATGCTCAAAACCTTGCATTGCACTGTGAATAAGTTAAGAAAGGATTGACACTTGCATCTCACATTATGGGCTTACCGTACTAGCATTGAAACACCTACTCGGGAAACACCTTTTACTTTGGTATATGGCACAAAAGCGGTCTTACCCATCGAAGTCAAACTCCAGTCTTTGAGAATTACTTTGCACCGACTAATACCAGATAAAAATTATCGCATATCTAGATTGCAAGAATTGGAACTGTTGGATGAATGTCGACAAGAGGCGTTCAATCATCTCAGAGCATACCAGAAGAGGATGTCTAGAGGATACAATAAAAATGTCAAACCATAAGAACTTTAGGTTGGTGACCTAGTGTTGAGAGAAAATCTTTGCAATCAGTCACATCAAGAACAAAAGGGGAAGTTTGAGCCTAACTGGTTGGGTCCATACATTATCACTCAGCATTTGGCTCTAGCACCTATCAGCTCTCAACACAAGAAGGAGAACAACTTTGAGACCCCATCAACACACTCCGTCTGAAGAAGTTCTACGCCTGAGCATTCTATGTATGTAGCAGCATGTATATATCTAAAAGTCCTGAAAAACATCATAAAAATTAAAAAAAGTCATGAAAAAAATGAGATCTTAGTGAAAAGATGGAAAATAGGTGCTTCGATGTATCAACCAAAAATTAAAAAAACTCAAAAATACAAAAAATTGAAAAAGAGAAAAAAATTGAAAAATGAGAAAAAAGTGCCTTGATGAAAACTTGGTAAATAGGCACCTCTTGTACTCAAGTGCTCCATCTATCAACACGAGTCTTGGCATCCTTCATGATTTCATGTCAGTTGCTTCATTTTGTACATAGATTTTAGTCACTTTCATGACAAATCAATTGTTTTGAATGCAACATTGCCATGGATTGGAATCGGTCTTTATCTTTGTCCTAGGAGATTCAAGTCTCGTTGGGGGGAAGTTTCCTATCATGATAGTCAGTCAAAGTAATATCCAAAGAAAATCACAGTTAGTTTTCCAAAAACCACTGAAAGGTTCATCACTAACACACACTAGTGTTTCTCAACACCCCACAATGTGAAGACATCACCAAACAATGTTTCTCAACACTTATCGAATAAACTTAAATCATCAACAAATGATGACACACACACTCGTGTTTCCCAACACCAAACAACATGAAGACATCACCAAAAAGTGTTTCTCAAAACTTATTGGATAAACTTAAATCATTAACAAATGAATGACATACATGAGCGATCAAACATGTTTTTTTTAACACTACCAACTTCAAACGGCTAGAATGCAAAACACAAATAAGACAACACTTTTTGAATTGATGTTGATCATATCTCTATTGCAACTTGATGATGTTAAACGACTAGAGAAGCAATAAAGGCTATGAATTTTATTTGGTATGTTGTTTGTTATCATTTGATTTCACTGATTATCCATTTCTGTGTAGCTTGACAATGTCCAAATTGACTAGAGAAACATGGACTAGGGGGCATATTCATTTTCTTTGACTTCTGCTTGTCGGTGTGATTCTGATGATCCTAAATTTTCCAATAAATTGGGTGTCTGTGGTAAGAGCCTCCATCTTGAATGGAAGGTCGCACATACCCCGACTCATTTTATCTAGACACTAAGGTGAGGTCAAAGCTATCTCCTTGTCTGTTATTCTATTTATTTATGCAAGAACTATTTAGATCATCATAGCCTCTTATGCCTTGATGCTTATGGTTACTTTCCAAATCAACTGAAAAAGATGCTCAGGTCATCTTGGCTTTTATGTCCTGATGCTTGTGTTAGTTTTCCACATTTCTTTGATATAGGCCATATTCATATTCTCATGGTCACAGTGGCACCAGTGAGAATTATATTGGCTACAATGTCCCACAACTCTCAATGATGAAAATTTTCAAAGCACAATCCAGTGACTAAGTCCTAGGGTGCATTCATATTAGTTTTGCATTTTGCATTTCGATAGCAATACTACTTTGCCACATTATCTCTTATGTGGACATGAGGTCTACAATCAAACTCATCATCTTCTCTCATCAAACGGTCAATTGTATCATCAAAGAAATGATCAAGTACCTATGTATCAACAATAAGATTTCCTACAAGAGATGTCATAAATCATAGCATATATAAGCATATCTCATAAATCCATTTTCATACCAATATATTAACATAAATACATTTAGAAACTATTGCATATATAAACATAATTGCATATATTGCATAATACATTTAAATCTACTACATATACATTGTGTATCTATTTATATATCCATGGCATAAACATCACATAAAAAATTGCATTCATACATCTACATCTACATAAACATCATAAAAACATCCATACAAAGTGCATCCATAAAGCATCACAAAACAATAAATACATCCCATAAAAAAGAGTGATACATGAGTACAATGAGATCAAATCAAATATCTCTATATTTATCAACAAATGTCAAATGAGCTACATCAAAATAAACACATATCATCAGAATAAGTCATTGCATATAAATATCAAAAGTGGGGTACAAAATGGAGCTACAAGATAATAGATCACAGGGTCTATCTCTCTTCAATATCCTTGGCATCATCTAGAGCTCATGGAGGTGGTGGTGGAGGAGGAACAACCTCATCTTCTCGTGGCATCTGTGCACCCTCTAACCTGGTTGTATACTAAGAGAAAGGAATAACATGTTGAGCCACTAGAACAGATGCACTATAAGCCACAACATAATATGTTTCTCAACTGGTTTGATGTGTGACCACATGCTGATAGTGATCTCACTCTGCTATGAGATTGGCTACCCTCTGATCCTGCTTGGATATGAGCTCAACTATACTCCTATCTTGATCTTTCAACCTAGCTTGTACAACAGTGATCTCAATCTGAAGGCCTTGTACTCTCTTGTGCAGGGATCAAATGATGTCATGTGGTGTCCTATGTCACGAAGTCTCCTCACAACCACCCATGGTTTCATCTCCTGCCCCCACATCCTCCTCAACCCTCTTTCTCACTTGTCGAGCTACCCCTCTAGGCTTCTCTCTCTGCTCCTGTCCTATATGTGTCTTTGTTGTACCACTAGGTCCTGCATCTACTGACCTAAAAACTCCTAGACTACATATCTCTCCTCTCCTCTTCTGAACTAGAATTTTTGTGCTTGAGATTGACCCTGCATCTCCCTCATATGGCCTCTTCCCTATGTGTCTCCAGTCCTGTGGTGGAGGTAGTGGAGGAGCGTTACCCTCATCATCAATGTCTGGCACAAGAGCTACTAGATTAGTGAACCGTAGGAAAGAGGTGACATGAAAAATACTCCCTATACTTAGGAGTGACCCCACATCTTCTACTACCTCTAGATAGTCCCACTGAGCCCCCCTCACAACCGTCAAATCTTGCAGTGTCATCATCACTACCAACCTCAGTCCTCATCCTACTTGAACTTCATCTGCATACCTAAAATATGTTGTAAACTCTTCTGATATGACCTATGGTTGACCATATTGTCATAATACCTGAGATACCACAAACCTCTCCAAGGTAGCAGAAGGGTGACCAATCAGAGGTCGGATCACAAACATCTCTTTTTGGGATCTCCAATCTCCCCACTCCTTTGTCCCTAAAAATGGTCTCCATGTGACCACTATCATGTCATCGAGATGCCACCTCTAGTAGGTAGTCTTCCCCAAGTGGAGCTTCACAACATAACTTGTATATCTATGTATAAATGGTTTCTCTAATGTCCTGGTATCATCACATGTGGGCCAAAATATAGGGAGATGCTCCCAAGCCTAGATATGAAGTATCAACACCCCAAAAGCTAAGGTCCTCATACCTCGATATACAACCTTGTGAAGCTTGTGGTACATATGAGCTAGTAAGCATGCACCCCACCCTAGCTTTGCTAGATTAGCCAACAATCTTTCTAGTACTACTCCCCACCCACACTGGAATCCATGTTGCCCTCTTTCTGGAATGATGAATCATCCTATATATCCTTCCATAACACATTCTAGAGGAAAATCCCAACCATATCTAGACACTATGGTGTCCCACCCTATCCATCTCTCTAGGATATCATCATCTTGAAATACTCTCCAGACAGCTAGCATGCCAAGACACTATGACGATGCATACTCTACTAGGGAGCCACCAAAGGGAATGTGAAGGATAATATATATCCTTTGAGGTCACCCTCATCTCTCCCATGGACAAATGGAATGTGTTGTTCTCACTATGGAATCTCTCCACAAGAGCAGTCAATAATTTGTGGTTCACATAGATATTTGGAATGTCCCCCAACTAACCAAAACCACACTCTACAAGTATCGACAACTCATCCTCAGACAAGTGTGGAAGCAGTCTCATCGTTGGTGGATAGGTAATCCAAAACTATACATCCAGGAGCACCTCCTGCACAAAATGAAAGATTGATCATCAGTAACAAGTTAGAGCATTATATCAAGAAGTTAAAGAAAATGCCAATGAACATCAATCAAAAAATGTAAAGATTAAATTTGGAGTCAAATGGCCTTAAAAAATGTTTGTTGTTTTTAGTAGGACTAAACACAGTTGACCAATTTTTTGTACAAGTATTGTCACTAAATAGTACGAGAAAACTACCTGGCACAAGCTAACTCACAATCTAGTATGATTACAAGGGCACTTGTTACTCCTAAAGAGCATTAATGGTTGTCATTAGTATCATTTAGTCATATAGTCGCTAAAGGAGACAAGACAAGACAATCAGTCAATACACAGAGAACTCTCACCGAGCTAGATGATTACCGACTACCGAGCATTCACATGAACTGAGCACCAGGAAATTATCAAGCGATTAATGCATTATACACCGAGTGAAACAAAATATAACATAGAAGTTTGGAATGGCACAAACTACAAGGCAAACGGTTCACCCAATTAAGAAAATAGTTTACCAAGATCAAGATAGAATTTAAGATGGATGTAATCATTAAATTGTTGATGATTCATATGTAATATTGATCTAGATTATTCATTTCTACCATAGATCTTAGGTTATCTAAGATAGAGGTTAAACCCTAATTAGGTCAACTAAGTTTGATATAAAATTTGTTAGGATGTCATTTTGACATGTATCACATGAAGTAGTCACCGCAGTGGAAGGCATTTGAGGATTAGACAAGGTTTTTGATTAACAAAGCATTGAAGGACTATTTCAGTTTATGAGGAACAGAAGGCTACCTAGTAGTATTCATTGAAGAGATCAATCACATTAAGGTGATAATAGATAAGTACTTTACAAATCTGAATCAGGCATGATTGAGTTGCTATTTATAGATCAACTCAACTGTTACTCTTTAACCATTGTAGCAATTTTTTAAATCTCTTAACAGAGTGAACTTAACATTTCTTTTGTAAATATCTTAACTGAGTGCACACTTGATCATGTTGCCAAAATCCTTTAACCAACTAGATCTAGTTGATATCAATGTTACTCCTAAGAGGGTAGGTCATTAGAAGTGATCACAATCTTTGTAGCCTTAACCGAAAACTTTGTTACTGCACTAGTGAAGCTTTGTGGGTGTCATCCCCATCATAGTTTTTACCTTCTAACAAGGTTTTCTGTGATACCAAAATACTGGAGTCATGTGTATGAAGTTTCATGAGTGATTTATTGATTAGATTATATGCACTTACATTTCAATTTTTTTTGGATGTATGTTACATACAATGGATTCAGTCTGTTAATTATATTCATTTTTACAAAGATTTAATTTGAAAAGTTTTAAAGGTACTGATTCACCCCTCCCCTCTCAGTACATATATTTCCATAATAACAACAATTGGTATCAGAGTTAGTTCTCTTGTTTTGGAAGTTAAATCACTGAAGAAAAAATATCTTAAGGATGGAAAGGTATAAGCTTGATAAGACTATTGAGAATCAAATACAGATGTAGATCTACATTGAACAATTCAAGGAAGCTTAAGAAACACTAATAAATTTACTAGTCAAAAGGAAGGATATGGAACTTCAGTATAGTGAGACTAATTATCATGAAGAAGAAATAGATGATCCATTTGAGGCATCTGGATCTAGATCTGGTAGCATATCTGATGTGGTGCAGGAGCACACCTAGGCTAACCTCCATGGTTTAGATGTTTTGGCTTGTATTTGATATTGGCCGAGTCAGATTGATAGTTGAGTTGTGTGTTAAGTTTTAGACCTTAGAAGGTCATTGCTTTCTGGGCTAGGTGAGTTAGTCATTAGGACTAAGGTCACCAAAATCACCATTGTTAGTAGTTTTTAAATTCTTAGTGTTAAGAGCTTAAAGGTTGGATTAGAGTCTTCAATGTGTCTTAAACACATGAATGAGGTTAGGAAGATGCCATGAGGCCATTTATGATGTTGGATCTTTGAGATATAGGAGATAGAGGTCCTAAGAAGTAGGATGAAGGCATAAAGCAAAGATGCCAAAAAGTTGTTAGAAGTTGTCATGACAACATTTGCAATAATGGCAAATGTTGCATGCAACTCAGTTACCTTGGATCCCCTAAAGAATAGGAAGTGGGAGATCGACCAACAGGCCCTAAAACATGGAAATGGCATCTAATGTAAAGAAAGGCTCGAATCTCAAAGCTATTCATTCATTGTGACAAGTTTGAGTAATGAAGTTTTAGCTCTACAACCTTGTTTGTGAAGAACTTGAGCTTATTGATGTGACAGTCATATTTAATGGATTGCATGCTATAAATTAGTGATTACATAGTGTTCTTTAGATAGTTCTAAGAGTTTTTCATTCAATAATCAAGTTGATTTGTGGTTGTTTAAGGTCTTATTTAAATTGTTTTTGGTTTAGTAGACTTCTTGGTCCTGTCCTGACCAGCCTATCATTTCATGGCTCCCCCATGAAATCTAACCATGGGAATATCCTAAGGGTGGATGGATATGTTAGGGGAGTCATTATTTTGTATATACCTAGGATTAGGAGTCATGAGTAGATGGATACCTATTTTTACTACTAAGCCCTAGGCGAGCAGACAATGCTCGATTAGAGGTTTAGAAGAGAAGAATTAAAGATTTCTTGCAGGGTATGAAAGTATAGTATGAGGAAAGTACAGTTCCAGGTGTGACATGTTAGAATCATGTTATATTAGAAGATTTGTGAACCCACCAATCCATTTGGTCGAGGTTAGAACAAGAAACCAGTGAGGTCCTAGGAAATAGGTCTTTTAGCCCTATTAGTCCTAGTTTGTAGGAAGGTAGTGTACGGAGGCCATCAGGCTCCAAAACCTCCAGAATCTTTAGTAAAATCCAAAAGCGTATCCAAATCCCTAATTTTTTTTGTAGGTCATTTGGGGAGTTTTGGAGAGAAGTGATAAAAGGCCTCTGCAAAAGGCTACAAGGAAATAGGCCTTATTAGGCCTCCACAAGGTGAAGTTTTGAACCTGATAAGGATAGGATTGAAGATCCTTCTAAATGGATCAAAATGGAAAAGATATGAATGTTTTCAAGATGATGGACACCCCTACAATGAAATTTGAATTTTGTGAAGAGATGGCACGTAGACCCTTCTAAGTGTAGGAGAAGAAGTGAAGTATCTACATGGTGTTAGTCCTTCAAGGTGAAGCACAAGTTGATTGGCTCTTGGAGAGGAGCTTGAGAAGGCCTTAGTTAATCATCTAAGCCTTTGGAAGATCCTAGAGAAGATTAGGATTCTAGAAGAGACAAGCTAGGTCTCTTGGTAGATGTGCAAGCAAGCATTGGAAAACTCACATCATGATGCATCTGAAGGAACCATATCAAATCTATCTGAAAAAGAATCAACATCTTACTGAACAAGTGAAAGCACTGCAAATCGGTCAAGAAACACAAATGGTTAGAATGATTGTTGTCATGAACAATGCAAGACAGGTTGAACAAGAAAGAAATTTGGCTATTGAAGACATGAGGAAAATGAATGAAAAGATAGAAGAAAAGGAATCTGAGATATTGAGACTAACCGAGCATCACTTTGAAATCTCCAATCAGATGGTTGTCGTGAGTCAGGAAGTCAACCGAGTAAACAGTGAGCTTAAAAGGAAATTGGAAGACATCGGTGAATTAAGAGAAGAAAATAAAAGATTGAAGAATGAAGTAAAGATTCAACAACAACATAATGAGATGATCAAAAAGGCTGAAGACAGTACTAAAAGAATGGATGAATTCTTGAACAGTCAAAGAAGACTAGACAACACTACTGGGTTAGGCTATACCAAGAAGGGAGAGTCATCAAGACAAGATGAACAAAAGAATGCCTATGCAAATCCAAGACCAAAGAAGTTACCATGTTATCATTGTGGAAAACTAGGCCACACATCAAATGTTTGCAAAAGAAAAGAAAAAGCTATTCCTAGGTCTACTCCTAGATTCAATGGTTATTGCTATAACTGTAATAAGTATGGACATCAAGCACATGAGTGAAGATCAAAGTCGAATAGGACACCTAAGAAACACTACATGGAAAAACACTGTCGCACTTGCAACATGCATGGACACATATCACAGGAATGCAGAACAAAGATGAAGCAAGTCGGGACGTTGAAAGCAAAAAAAAAGACATACCAACTCAGAAGGCAAGGCAATGCATACACTTGGGATTACAACACTTGGACTAATTGCATAGCATGTGGTAGATATGGACATATTGCATGAGAAAGAACTGGAGAGGAAGATCTCATAATTGGACAAGTACTAGAATGGCATGTTTCCACTATCACAAGGTCGGTCACTTGAGAAAAGACTACAGAGACCGAGCACCAGAGGGAAATACAAATACAAATGGAAACACAATTGAAGAAATCACAAGGATAAGAAATCAAATGTGGAGAAAAGCAACAAATGACAACGTTGGATCAAGCACTACACTTAGTGCCACCTCATCCATTGGATTAGGTGATATCACGACCTCCACCCAATTAAGGTATGTAATGGAATTGAGTGACGATCGATTATATCTTACAATAGTTCCTTATATCTATTGAATGAAAACCAAATCAGCATGAAATAAAATGCACTATGGTATTATATGTTTTGAACTTTGAATGTGTACAGTCGGTAAAAGCATGACCGAGTAAATGCTCGTTGGTCGGTGAATATTGGCAAGGTTAACCAAGTTGAAGTATCAACCAAGTGATATCTAGTGTTAACCAAGATGAAGCCTTTGAAGTGTTAACCGAGCATAACCATGTTTATTGCGTTATGATAGGTAAAGAATTTAATGTAGAATTTTGAGTGGGAAAATAAATTTTAGGTATAAATATGCAATGAAGAAAGTCATTTCATCACACAATGATCACAAGAAGAACTAGAGTGATTTGAGTGATTTGAGAAAAGAGTTTCTTGAGCATTTGACAAAGATTTAAGGAGATCTCAAGAAAGTTATCACTATTTCAAGTAAGTTTCTAGCTACCGAGTTGTCTTACTAAGATTTTGTGAAGCCCTAAATTTGAGAAAATGATGGCATCTTCATCCAAGGTTGTGAAATCTAAATATGAAAGTGACAAGAAGGTCACACCGATCAATTCCACAACTTATGAGGAACATAAATACAAGTTGCACCTTGAGATTTCCTCACAGATTGTTCAAGCGGGTGCATTCTCTAGCATATCGCCTAGGGTTTTATTGGTGCAGTATATACATGCATATATCCACTATAAAATCAGTGAAATCTAAGATTTTGAGCTACAATCTACTTACCAGTAGCTAAGTGAGAATGAAAGGCTCAAGGATGAGCACAAACACCTGGAAGTGAAGGGATTAATGAATGCCCTATATTTCCTGAGAGAGTTCAAATTTGAATGCATTAGGGTTGTTCTTAGCTGTGTACATGAAGGAAAAATGTGGTTGGATGAACCGGTCAAACTATCCAAGGATATTATTCATGTTACTAGTTACCCCACTACTGATAAAGCTAAGGCCATAAGAATGCACCGAGGGAAGAGACCGAGAAGCTCATAAGAGATGAATGAGATGGAAGAGGAATGAGAGTGAATACCATCATTGATCCAGAAATAAGGTTTGGAGCCTATGTCATTGGCTATAAGATATTTCAAAATAAAAGGCCCAATGGCATACCATGTGGAGTTGTAGATATTGCATACAAGATTGTTAAGAAAGGTTTACAATTGGACCTCGCCGAGCTACTACTGAAACAACTGGAAGAGAATATGAGAACCATTCGGGTAGCAAAGACAAACACATGTAAGTTTGGATCATTACTTGTATGTATATTTTTCTACCTACAAAACTTCTTTGTATTTATCAGTAATGTTGACTGGGATGTCAACTGACCAATTATCATGCAAATAAGTGAGTTTATCCAAAGTCTAGGTCAGAATTTTGTAGCTATCATGTATAATTACTTTGAAAAATTTAAGGATAGAATGCACAAAAGAAGCAAGATTCCTGGACAGTTAGTTGAAAAACACAAAGAAGATATATGCTTTCTAGTGGAAACCAACACCACTCTAATCAAGGCAGTTGAGCCAAGGACTGCTTGGTTACCTCCAATGGGCTATGAAATGGATATTGACCGAGCTTCTAGGTCAATAAAGGAATTGTTGGCCAAGCCCAAAGATCCAAAAGATACTATGTTTGGAACCTATGAGGAAGATGAGTTAAGATTAAAGATGGATCTAGTCAGAGTGAAAGTAAACAGAAAATCTAAAAAGATGACGAAAACCTTGACGAAACAATTTGGAGAAGATGATGAAGAAGAAGAATCAACAGATAAGAAAGTTGAAGGAGCAACCGAGAAATAACTTTAATTGTTGGGATTATGGAAAGATAAGTACTGAGAGGGGAGGGGTGAATCAATACCTTCAAATCTTTAAAACTAAAACTTTGTAGAAGTTGATAGCATTTAACCGACTGATTCCATTGACTAAAACATACATTCAAATAATTGAAAAAAATGTAATTTGCATGTAATCTTAAACAATAAAACATTCATGAAAATTCATACTCATAACACAGATATTTTGGTATCATAGAAACCCTTGTAAGAAGGTAAAAACTGTGGTGGGGATGACACCCACAAATCTTCACTACTGCAATAAAAAAATATTTTGGTTAAGGCTACAATTTGTGATCACTTCTGATGATTTTACCCTATTAGGAGTAACAATTAAATTGACTAGATCTACCTGGTTAGAGGATTTTAACAATGCAATACATGTGTGTACTCAGTTAAGAGATTTAAACAAGAATTGTCAAGTCCACTTAGTTAAGAGATTTTGGATCTACTACAATGGTTATATTATGTGTGCTCGGTTAAGAGATTTAAACAAGAATTGTTAAGTCCACTATGTTAAGAGATTTTGGATCTGCTCCAATGGTTAAAAGGTAACAATAAATGTATCTATAAATAGCAACTTAATCTTGCTTGATTCAAATCTATGAAATATCAAATAGATATCACCTCATAGTGATGTATGTGTCCTTCTGTTCTACTCAGTAGCCTTGTGTGTTCTGAAAATTGAATGCTTCTTTCATAAAGCTTCTATCAAAAACACTTTTTTCTAATATTCTGGTGTCCTTAGTGCGGCTACTCCTTCATGATACATGTTCATAATGACATCTTTACAACTTTTTATATCAAATTAACTTGACCTAATTAGGGTTTACAATATCTTAGAAAACATAAGATCAACGGTGTAACAAAATAACCTAGATCTAACATTACATAAGAATCATCAACAAATTAGTGATTACATCCATATTTAATTATGTCTCGATCTTGGTAAACCATTTTCCTGATTAGTGTTAACCATTTGCATAGATGTTTGTGCCATTTCATATTACTATGTCATTTCCTCGTTTACTCGATAATCACTACATTCTCCATTCGGTAAATTACTGGTGCTCGGTTCATATGAATGCTCGGTGATCACTAGCTCAGTACTTGGTAATTGTTTGTCGCTTGGTGAGTGTACTCGGTCAAACCCTTGTTTCAGTTAACTTAGAGATATTCCTTGTGCCTTTCTCGGTATGTAGGCTTTATGTGGTTGACCAACTATCCTATTTGTCTCCTTTACCGACTGAGTTAGTGATTAATACTAATGACAATCCTTTAATGCTCAAATAGGAGTAACATTCTCTCCCTTTGGCTTTAGTATCAAAACCTTATGTATATGTACCAACCTCCAAAATAAATATATATACACTCCAAAGAATATACTAACTCACTAACTTCAAATATATACTCTGACCCCCCATTTGTGCATGGTCTCGGTGTGAAGCACATAATGGAACATATATATAATCTATATACATAGACTTTCCCCCTTTTTGAAATTAATGCCAAACAAAAATAATGTACTTACAAATTGTCAAAAATATGTTGATGGGTTTTATTGAGTGATGCAAAGAGGCATTCCCATTTCTCTTCTAGGTTCTCAAGAGCAATATTCTCTAGATTGACTTGTGCATGCATGTCAAAAATATTTTCTAGCAGAAAGATTTCTAGGGTGGCAACCAAATATTTTTCATTATTAACATGATGCTCCATGATCTTCATATGTGGAAGCAACTCAGCTTGAAGCTCGGTGATTTGATCACTTATAGTATCTTCTTGCTTCCTCAAATCTATTATCAACCACTTAAGTTCTTGAACCTTTGAAATATGCTTATGAAAAACATTTGGCTCAGTTAGAAAATTATTTTCACTGACCTTTATTTCTTCATCCAGTTTCTTGAGCTTTTCACTAATCTCGGTAGTGAATTGGTCCACAATGCATAGCTTAAACAAAATTTGAATTATTTATTGAATGATGGTCTCGAGCTCGGTAATAACCTCTAAGAGCTTGAGCTTATTAATTGCCACCTCCTGGCTTATTTTCTTTACCAATTTCAACTCTATCTTTGCTTCTACCTGCTCTTCTATTCTTTTCTCTGCATCTATATCAAGGGCATTTATGTGACCGGTTAGAGTTGCAAGTTGATCAATGATGGGAGTTGCCTCATCAACATTGATCTCAAGAACTACTTGCAGTAGAATATCTCTAACATCCTCCAAAATTTGTTTACTTTTATTCTCCTTTTTCATTTTCTCTTGTACATCCTTCCTTGTGCACAATTCCCCATATCTTCTCAATGCTTTGGGGTCTAATGTCCTAGGGTCGCATTCAGGTATTTCAATAACCTCATCAAGTGTGAGAGGACCCTTACCATGTTTCCTTTTCTTCTTCTTCTCTGGTGTTGGTGAATTTGTATAAGGAACTAGAGCTTTTGTCTCCAGATTTAACTTTTCTATCTCGGTAGACACACTTTCTTCCTTAGCTTGCCCGGTGACCGCTGTCTTGGTGGCTTGTCCTTGGGCATTTGTAGTGGTGTCTATTGTAGTTGATTCTACTAGTTTGTTCTCTTCTGGTGCTGGTGTTTCTACCTCTATAGATGCAGGCTCATTGGAAGATTTTTTCTCTGTTGTACCCTCTCCCTTGGGTGTATCCTTTGGTTGCTCGAGGGTTAAGCCTTTGGGTTCCTTCTGTGTGACTATGTCAACTGCTTGTACCAAAATAGGTAAGTCACCCATAATTTCACTTGTTGTTGCCTCATTGGGTACATTCTCCTCGGTTGTATCTACAACAATCTTTATATCTTCATCATTATTTATGTCATCAGGATCTCCATTTGTGATGTCGTCAATTAAAATATCATTTGTCCCTTATGTTTTTAACTACTCAGGACCATCCTATCTATATTCTTCTATGTATCTGACTGTGTAGAAATCTATGGAAATGGTGTTATCTTCTACCTTAGTGTCGGGTAAATCAATTGGCTCCTTGGTGGCCAGATCGACATCATCCAAGTGAATTCCTTTTCCTTTCTTCTTGTTCTTCTTCTTTGGAATGATTGCCAATGCCAGTTTATCTTCTTCTACTTGGGCTTTTAGAATTGTACTCCATATAAGCTTATTGTTTTCATCAACCTCTTCAAGGTTACCTGCCAATATGTTAAGGGCTCTACCCTTCACTAGAAACTATTTAGAGTACTATTTCATCAACTCTTCTATCTCGAGAGCTGATAGAGTAGGCATAGCCAAAATCAATGAATGTTCCCTCATTTTCTTTTCAGTGTGCAGGGCATAAGTCCACCTTGCTCACACTTTCTCATACAATTCCTTAGGTAAATACCTAGAAAATTCAATAGATACCTTCTTAAATTTTATCATAATTTGTATGATGGCCTCTTCAATCTTTTCCTGTTCCTTGATAGGCATATGTACATCCAATTTAATTTGGGGTTACCTAGTCCACCTGTTTCCTTTATAGTTTCAACTAATTCATCTACCGACTGTCCATTATTCACAACAACTTTAAATTTATCTTGATTTTCTTATTCATCATCTTCATCAACACCATATTTTTCCCTTATCAACCTTCTCCTCTTTTTAGGTAGCTCATAAGTGGCTTGTGCACCTCTCTTTTTATTTTGATAGGTTTTGCTGGGAATTGGCCTTGAAATTTTCACTACTCCTTTCTTTGGGGGCGAAGAATAAATTGTTGAGGACCTTGTCCTTGCTCTTGTAGGTGCTTCTTCTTTCTTTCTCTTCCTTGTGGCCTTGACCGATGTAGTTTGAATATCTTTGTCAGACTCAGTCTCCTCCTCATCATGTTCAATATTCTCAATTAATAATTGTTCCTCTGTTGCCTCTTCAACCGGATTAGCCTCAGATGCCTCTTCTTCTACTTCATCACCAAAGTGTTTTACCAAGGTATCTATCATCTTCTTGGATTTCTTACTTATCTTAACTCCGACTAGATCCATTTTAATTCTTAATTTGGCCTCTTCATAGGTACGGAACCTAGTTGCATGTGGATCTTTGGGCTCAGCCAATAATGCATGTATTGACTTGGAAGCTCGATCAATATCTAATTTGTAGCCCATAGGTGGTAACCAAGAAGTCCTTGGTTCAATTGCCTTTCTTAGAGTGGTGTTGGTGTCCACTAAGAAGCATATATCATCCTTATGTTGTTCAACCAACTGACCAGGTATCCTTCTCCTTTGATGAATTCTTTCCTTAAATTTCTCAAAATAAACATCCATGAAACTAACAAAATTATGACCCAAACTGTGAATAAAATCACTTATTTGCATGATAATCATTCGGTCAACATCCCAGTCAACATTACCAATTGAGGGAAAGAATTTTTGTACATAGAAAAATATACAAATAAGTAGGGCACCAAACTTACAGGTATTTGTCTTTGTCGACCTGATGGTTCTCATATTCTCATCTAACTATTTTAGCAGGAGCTCAGTTAGGTCAAATTAAAAACCTTTCTTAACAATCTTGTAGGCGATGTCTACCGCTCCACAAGGTACACTATTCAGCCTGCTTGATTGAAATATCTTATAACCAACTGCGTAAGCGCCAAACCTTGTCTCGGGATCAACAATTGTGTTGACTCTCATACTTCTGTCATTCCATTTTGCTTTAGTTAACTTCTCAATCTCGGTTCTTGGTGCACTCCTTATAGATTTTACTTTGTCGGTAACAGGGTGTTAGAATAACTGAGAGGGGGATGAATCAGTTAATCATTGTCCCAATACAAAATGTATAATCCAAAAACAAATACTTCACTTTCTGCTGCTCGGTAACTTAAAATACTTTTACTGTCTATGCTTTTACCGATTATCAGTCTAAAATATATAGTAGTTACCGATCAAATCAAATATGCAACATGTAAATATGACATCAAAAAAAATATCAAAATCAACACATAACACAAGAGATTTAACGTGGAAACCCTGTGAAGAGAAAAACCACCTGGGACCGGCAACCCAAAAATATTCACTCTTCTAAAGTGAGGTCGATGAAGACCCAACCCTGTTAAAGGTTACAAACACATTGTTAGGTGTGACCTTGTTAGAGGATTTAAGACCAACCGTTATCGTCAAACGAACAATCACTCTCGGGTTGACAGGATAACAATGTTCATTCTATGAATGATACATAATAAGACTTTCTTAGTCCACTCAGTTAAGAGACTTGACTATGTACAATGGTTAAATATGTAACAGTAGGTGATCTGTCTTAATACAACTTCAATTGCAAAAAAAATAAAAATGTTCAGCTCATACAAATCCTTTTGATTAATGTAACATTTCTGATTCAACAATATATCAACTTACTATCCGTCGATAATCACTCTCTATCACTCGGTAATGCTCTATAGTAGGGTTCTCCTTAACCAATATGATCAGAATGCATGAAAACTTCGTTCAAGCGATGATTCTACAGTTTCCTTTTCTTCCGACATCACACTCATTGTGAAATCTCATCTTTTATATAGACGTAAACCATTTTCTTCTACTCCATCAGATTTTGCCGCTTAATCATCTTCATTGATTTTGCCTCTTAAACATACCTCGGCACTTGTGTCAATAACACGTTTGATTCTCATCCATTAGATCTTTCCTGAATTTTGTTAGTCGTCAATCTGTATAACAAACATTATCTATTACCTCGAAGTCATACACTTTCCAACTCATCAATCTTATTGGCTAAACTAATTGTTTAGTTCATCCTGTTCTTCTCAGTTAACAAAGAAATGTGTCAGTGAACACAAGCTCGGTTTACACTATGCTTGGTATACACTTCACTCTATCGGTGTATATTGAAATGCTTCATCAACTGACAACACTACTTTGTGTCTTTCAACTCTTTTCCTCATCATAGATGAATGAAACATAATCAAGTCAATATCATAAGGTCATAGACTCATCAACAAGTTACTCAGTGTATTTTTTATCCTCATCTGTCATATCCATCTTCCTCATGTAGATATTTATGTTCTTCATCTCTTTCACTCCTTTTCTACAAATGTTTTGGTATAGTAACTTACAAGATAAGTGTTGTCAAACTAGTTGACATCAATGACAACATAATACTGATTTAATCATATTACATATCTAATCAATCAGCTTGGTGATCTTAAATCACAGATTCTTCAATCAGGTTCTAAATCAGTTGTAGTTCATCAATCTCTCTCTTTGGCATTGATGGCAACTCAAGAAATATGAAATATACCATACACATACCAAACATGTATTCTACAACTCTATGAACAGAATGTTGTACAAGCTCTCCCTTTCTTAATATGTTTAATAAATGCGTTACTCAACAACATTATAGATGCAGCTTTGACATTCTGCAAATATAATTTTTTCATCTCTCCTGTTGTTTCTTATGTTCTTAGTAACTGATCTTCAGTGCTCTCCCTTTCTTCAATTTGTCTCTCCCTCAGATAGTTCTCATCGGTGCATATTGTTTCATATTTTTTATCTCTCCCTTTGACAACAATGCCAAATAAACAAATAAACAAACAGCTCTTCAGTAGCCAAGTAACTTTTTGTTGTCCAATGCATAATCTGTATCTCTGTATACTGATATGCCAATCTGTTCCAATACTTTTCACAACCTTAGACATGATCCAAAGTGTGAACTATGTTGCATCAACATGAATGATCTTCTGATAAGATTAGGCTGATGCAACATCTGGATCACCTTAGTGACTGATAGACAGGGGCCGGACCCCAAGTCTAGTCCTTAAATACTCAAATGTATCATTTGGTAGAGCCTTTGTAAATATATCTGCAAGTTGTTCTTTTGATGTAACAAACTCTAGCTTAACTTGCTTCTCCTGTACTTGTTCTCTCAAGTAGTGATACTTAATTGATATATGCTTTGTTTTAGAATGCATCACTAGATTCTTTGAAATGTTTATTGCACTAATGTTATCACAGTATATAATCATCGACTCAGTGATTATCTCATTCATACCTTCCAAAACTTGCTTAATATATGCAATGTTTGAATAGTTTGTAGCAGCAGCAACATACTCTACTTCGGCTGTAGACTGAGAAATGCAACCATGTTTCTTACTTGTCTAGGTAACAAGTCTTTCACCAAAGAAAAATGCTCCTCCAGTGGTACTTTTTCTGTCATCCACATTTCCAACCCAATCAGCGTCAGTATAAACTCTGAGTTCAAACTTGTCTTCGTTAGGATACCATAATCCATAGTCCTCTATTTTCTTCAGGTATCTTAAGATTCTTTTAGGAGCAATCATGTGTGATTCTCTAGGATTAGTAGAAAATCTAGCAACTATTCCCACAGCATGTGCTATGTCTGGTCTACTGTGTACTACATACATTAACTTACCAATCATTGATCGGTATAGTGTCTGGTTTACCTTTGTAGTTTCATTTTCCTTAGTAATTTTACATCCAGTAGCCATCGGTGTTCCCACAGGTTTAGCATCTTCCATGCCAAATGTCCTCAATACCTCCTTGATATATTTTGATTGTGAGATGAATATCCCATCACTCTGTTGAATGACTTGTAGTCCTAGAAAGAACTTAATCTCTCCAAACATAGTCATTTCAAATTCATTCCTCATTTCATCAGCAAAGGCTTTACAGATTTTATCTTGACCTCCAAATATAATGTCATCCATAAATATTTCAGCAATAAGAATTGTATCATCAGTATCTCCTTTCATATACAAATTGTTGTTCTCACTTGTTCTTACAAATCCTATACTTAACAAATAAGTATGCAGCCTCTCATACCAAGCTCTCAGTGCTTGCTTCAAACCATATAAAATTTTATGTAATCTACATACCATATCTTTCTTTTCTGGATCAACGAACCCTTCAGGTTGTTCTATGTAGACTTCTTCTTCAAGTATTCCATTCAGAAATGCTAACTTGACATCCATTTGATAAACCTTGAATTTCTTGTGTGTAGCATATGCAAGTAGCATTCTGACTCCTTCCATTCTAGCAATAGGTGCAAATATTTCACCATAATCAATTTCGTCCTCCTGTGCATATGCTTTACATACCAATCTAGCTTTATTTCTTGTTACTTCTCCATTCTCATTCTGCTTGTTCCAGAATATCCACTTAGTACCGATAATATTCTTATCTTTAGGTCGGGGTACTAAGGTCCAGGTTTTGTTCTTCTCTATGTGTTTTATTTCCTCTTTCATTGCATTAACCCATTTGTCATTTTCTAATGCAACTTTTACATTTTTTGGTTCATAATCACAAATTAGACATGTACCTTGTCTTGATTTGCTCCTTGTTTGCATGCTAGCTTGTTTGTCTCCAATAATTTGTGTTTCAGGATGATGTCTTCTAAAAAAACTTGCCAATATCCTATTTCTTCTTTCTTGTTCATCCTGTGTAGGTTCATTTGTTTGTTCGATAGGGCCATCCTGCTCATCGGTTTCTCTTTCTTGTTGTTCAATATTGTTTTTTGATGACCGGTTATCACAGGTTGCAGCTTTGGTAGACACTCTGGTTGTTCAATGTATGTGAATCTACTGTAGTCTTTTGGTTCCTTTGTGCTTTCCTCTGTGTTATTTTCATCAAACTCATCAACTTGGACATTAGTGCTTTCAATCATTTTATTAGTAGTTTTATTCAGACACTTATATGCTTTGCTTTTATTGGAATATCCTAGAAGTATCCCTTCATCACCTTTTGAGTCAAATTTACCATTTCTCTCATCTTTCAGAATAAAACATTTGCTTCCAAAAATTCTAAAATAACTTACAGTAGGTTTGTGTCCAAACCACAACTCATAGGGTGTCTTGTTGGTGTTCTTCTTCAATTGCACTTGGTTCAAAACATAAACGGTTGTACTGACAGCTTCCCTCCAGTATGTCTGAGCAACATTCTTTTACAGCATCAGTGTCCTAGCACAATCAACTATTGACTTGTTCCTTCTTTCCGCAATCCCATTCTGCTGAGGTGTCCTCGGTGCAGAGACATGTCTTTTAATACAATGCTAATTACATAAATTAGTAAATTCATCAAAGATAAATTCACCTCCTCTATTAGATCTTAGGCATTTCAATTCTTTACCAGTCTCTTTTTCTACCTTAGCTTTATACCACTTAAACATCTTAAATGCTTCGGATTTTTCTTTTAAGAACATAATAGTCATCAATCTAGTATAGTCATCAACAAAAAGAATAAAGTATTTATCACCATAATAACTCTAAGTTCTCATAGGACCACATAGGTTGGTATGAACCAACTCAAGTATCTTCTTTGTTGAATAATTCTTACTTTTGAAATTAGATTTAGTCATTTTCCCTTTCTGACATTCATGACACATAACATGATCCAACTTTGACAAGTTAGGCAGACCTCTAACTCTTTTCCTTTTACTGATCTTAATCATGTTATCAAAGTTCACATGGCATAACCTTTCATGCCACAACCAAGCATCTTCATTTTTCATCATCAAGCAAGAAGACTCATCAGTATCAAGATAAAATAGATTACCTCTTGATTGTGCTCCAGTTCCAACTAGTCTTCCTCCATCATCAAAGATTTTCACTTTTTTGCTCTCAAAAGCAACTCAGTGACCTGAATTATTCAGTTGTGCCACACTTAACAAGTTATAGTTCAGTCCATCTACCCAATAAACATTATCACATTTTATCATATCATTTATCATCAAGGATCCTTTACCTCTTACCATACAGGGTGTGTCATTACCCATCTTAACTGATCCTCCATTGTATTCTTCAAGTTGGTCAAATTTCTCCTCATCACCAATCATGTGATGTGTACAGCCACTGTCTATGATCCATGTATTTTTTTTGTTAACTTTAAAGATTAGTGTTGTTTCTTCATATTTTTCTTCTTCTTCCTCCGAGTCATCTTTCATAGCAACAAATACAACTTCTACATCATCATCAGAATTAGATTCAGATTCATTATCTTCAGCTATGAAACATACCTTTTTCCCTTTGTCATTATTGTCTCAGTTATCTCTGTTGTGTTGGTAGCCTCTGTTGAATCTTCTCCCATAGCTTCCTTCAAATTAGTCTTTGGATCTTTCATCGTCTTTCTTATGTGGACATCGAGCAGCGATGTGGCCAACCTATTTACAGTTAAAACATGCCAAAGGTAGCTTACCTCTATACCTTCCTTTACCTTTGGGTAATCTTCTGGCCATAAGAGCTTCAAGTTCATCAAGCTTATCATCGGTATTACTATCATTGTCACCATTTTTATTATTCTTGCTAGACTTACTAATCTTCAAAGAAGACATGAAAGCGGATTCCACAAACGGAACAACACTATTATCAAAGTTATTTAACTGAAAGGTTGTAAGTTTACCAATCAGATTGTCAAGTGTAAGTACATTACCAGATGTAGACCTTGTCTCATGAATAGCAGATATTCTGATTGCATAAATCAACAATAGGGTTCTGAGTACTTTTCTTACAACTGTTTCTTCACTAATGACTCCATCAGATGCTCTAATAGCATGTACTACCTCTTTCAGTCTATTTGTGTATTGCACTATATTCTCACCTTCCTTCATCTTCATATCATCGAATTTGCCCCTTAAGCTTTCTACTCTAGCTCTTTTGACATTCGTATCTCCACTGTAAACTTGAGAAATTTTATCCCACATGGCTTTTGTAGTAGTGCAGCTTTTGATATCTTCAAATTCAGCATCGGTACAGGCAACAACAATTTCCATCATAGTAACATTGTGTTCATGCATTTCTTTCAGTTGATCAAGTGTCAGGAGACCAGGTGTACGTTCTATATAGCCATTCTCCATCAATTCTAGTGCAGCATTCCCAATTCCAAATATGTGCAACTTCATCCGAATTTTCCATACTATGAAGTTCTCTTTGTTCAGTCGTGGCACTTCCCTCTTATACATTTTGAGATCTTTGTACTGAAGTCCTTAAAACTTTGTTCAAAGCAACCAATGCTCTGATACCAATTGTTAGAATAACTGAGAGGGGGGTGAATCAGTTAATCACTGTCCCAATACAAAATGTATAATCCAAAAACAAATACTTCACTTTCTGCTGCTCGGTAACTTAAAATATTTTTACTGTTTGTGCTTTTACCGATTATCAGTCTAAAACATATAGTAGTTACCAATCAAATCAAATATGCAACATGTAAATATACATCAAAACAAACATCACAATCAACACATAACACAAGAGATTTAACGTGGAAACCCTGTGAAGGGAAAAACCACTTGGGACTGGCAACCCAAAAATATTCACTCTTCTGAAGTGAGGTCGGTGAAGACCCAACCCTATTAAAGGTTACAAACACACTGTTAGGTGTGACCTTGTTAGAGGATTTAAGACCAATCGTTATTGTCCAACCAGCGATCACTCTAGGGTTGACAGGATAACAATGTTCATTCTATGAATGATACATAATAAGACTTTCTTAGTCCACTCGGTTAAGAGATTTGACTATGTAAAATGGTTAAATATGTAACAGTAGGTGATATGTCTTAATACAACTTCAATTGCAAATATACAGATCAATGTTTAGCTCATACAAATCCTTTTGATCAATGTAACATTTTTTATTCAACAATATATCAACTTACTGTCCATCGGTAATCACTCTATGTTGCTTGGTAATGCTCTGCAGTAGGGTTCTCCTTAACCAGTATGATCAGAATGCATGAAAACTTTGTTCACGTGATGATTCTGTAGTTTCCTTTTCTTCTGGCATCACACTCATTGTGAAATCCCCTGTCTCTTATATAGACATGTAAATTGTTTTCTTCTACTCCATCAAATTTTGCCGCTTAATCATCTTCGTTGATTTTGCCTCTTAAACATACCTCAGCACTTGTGTTAATAACACATTTGATTCTCATCCATTAGATCTTTCCTGAATTTTGTTAGTCGTCGATCTGCATAACAAACATTATCTGTTACCTCGAAGTCATACACTTTCCAGCTCATCAATCTTATCGGCTAAACTAATCATTTAGTTCATTCTATTCTTCTCAGTTAACAAAAAAATGTGTCGGTGAACACAAGCTTGGTTTACACTGTGCTCTGTATACACTACACTCCGTCGGTGTATACTGAAATGCTTCATCAACCGACAACACTGCTTTGTTTCTTTCAACTCTTTTCCTCATCATAGATGAATGAAACATAATCAAGTCAATATCATAAGGTTATAGACTCATCAACAAGTTACTCAGTGTATTCTTTATCCTCATCTATCATATCCATCTTCCTCATGTAGATATTTCTGCTCTTCATCTCTTTCACTCCTTTTCTACAGATGTTTCAGTATAGTAACTTACAAGATAAGTGTTGTCAAACTAGTTGACATCAATGACAACATAATACTGATTTAATCATATTACATATCTAATCAATCAGCTTGGTGATCTTAAATCATAGATTCTTCAATTAGGTTCTAAATTAGTTGTAGTTCATCAGTAACCAATGACTGCATGTATAATGTCCCTTTTTATTTTTACCACTTCATCCAGCCATAACTTTCCTTCATACACTCAACTTAAGACAACCCTAGTCCATTCTATTTTAAAATCCTTCATGAAATACAGGGCATTCATTAAACCCTTCACCTCCAAGTGTTTATGCTCATCCTTGAGATTTCCATTGATTATCAGCTCCTGGTAGGTGGATTGAAACTCAAAATCCCCTATTTCACCGACTTTGCAATGGATATACACGTGGATATCTTGGACCAACAAAACCCTAGGCGAAATACTTGAAAATGCACCAATTTGGTCAATTTGAGATGCAATCTTAAGGTGTAACTTATATTTAGGCTCATCAGAAGTTACAAACTTTATCTAAGTGACCTTCTTATCACTCCCGAACTTGGATTTCATAACCTTGGATGAGGATGCCATCGTTTCTAATATTTAGGGCTACACAAATATACTTGTTAAATAGCTCGGTGGATGTAAAACTTATTTTTGATTGTGAATAACTTGCTCAAAAATTCTTCAAATCTTTTCTAATGGCTCTGTAATCTCTTCGCACAAATCTTCTTGAAATCGCTCTGGTTTTTCATAATCGCCGTGTGAAAAATGACTAAGTCCATCGTGTATTTATACCCAAAAATTCATTTCCTACTAAAACTTTTTCATTTAATGCTTTACCTACCATAGCTCAGTAAAAAAAGTTGTGCTCAGTTTATAATTTAAAGGACCTTAGCTCGGTTAACACTTAATATTACTCGGTTAACCTTGTTGATATTTACCAACTAGAAAATATTAACTCGGTCATGCTTTTACCGACCGTACATAGTTTAAGTTATAAACATGTAATCCCATAGGGCATCTTATTTCATGCTAATTTGGTATTCATTCACTAGATAAAAGGAACTATTGTATAATATAACCAATTGATATTCAGTTCCATACATACCCTTTTTATTTAGGTGGAGGTGGTGATATCACCTAATCCAATGGATGGGGTGTCACTGACTACAGTACTTGATCCAGCATTGTCATTTGATGTTTTTCTCCACACTTGATTCCTTATCCTCATGATTTCTTCAATTATATTGCCATTTGTATTTGTATGTGTCTCTGGTGCTCGGTCTTTGCAATTCTTTCTTAGGTGATCAACTTTGTGACAGTGCAAACATGCCATACCAGTATTTGTCCAATTATGTGATCTTCCTCTCCAGTTCTTTCTCATGCAATTTTATGCAATATGTCCATACCTGCCACATGTTGTGCAATTAACCCATGTGTTGTAATCCCAAGTATATGCATTACCTTGCCTTCTTGGTTGATATATTTTGTTATGTTCTTTTGGTGTCTAGACTTGCTTCAATTTTGTCCTTCATTCTTGTGATATGTGTCCATGCATGTTGCAATTGCAACAATGTTTCTCCATGTAAGGTTTCTTGGGTGTCCTATTCAACTTTAATCTTCACTCATGTACCTGATGTCCATACTTATTACAGTTATAGCAGTAACCATTAAACTTAGGAGTGGATTTAGGAATACATTTTTCTTTACTCCTACAAACATTTGATGTGTGGCCCAGTTTTCCACAATGATAACATGATAGCTTCTTTGACCTTGGATTAGTATAGGCATTCTTTTGTTCAGCTTGTCTTGATGATTCTCCCTACTTGGTGTAGCTTGAACTAGTTATGCTATCAAGTCTTTTATGACTAATTAGAAATTCATCCATTCTTTAGTACTGTCTTCAACTTTCTTGATCATCTCATTATGTTGTTGATGCATTTTTACCTCATTCTTCAATCTTTCATTTTCCTCTCTTAATTCACCAATGTCTTCTAGTTTCCTTGTAAGCTCATTGTTTACTCAATTGACTTCCTAACTTTTGACAACCATCTGATTGGAGATTTCAAAGTGATGCTCGGTGAGTCTCAGTATCTTAGATTCCTTCTCTTGTAGCTTATCAATCATTTGTCTCCTATCTTCAATAGCCAAGTTTCTTTCTTGTTCTGCTTGCCTAGCATTGTTCATGACATTAATCATCCTAACCATTTGTGTCTCTTGACCGATCTGCAGAGCTTTCACTTGTTCAGTAAGATGTAGATTCTTTTCAGATAGATATGATATGGTTCCTTCAGATGCATCAGATATGCTACCAAATCTAGATCCAGATGTCTCAAATGGATCATCTATCTCTTCTTCTTGATAATTAGTTTTATTATACCGAATTTCCATATCCTTTCTTCTGATTAGTAACTTCTTTGGTTCTTCTTTGGCTTTCTTGAATTGTTCAATAAAGATCTGCATCTTTAATCTTTGATTCTCAATAGTCTTATCCAACTTATATCTTTCCATCCTTAGATCTTTCCTCTTCAGTGATTAAACTTCCTTAACAAGAGATTGATCTCTGATACCAATTGTTGGGATTATGAAAAGATAAGTATTGAGAGGGGAGGGGTGAATTAGTACCTTCAAATCTTTAAAACTAAAACTTTGTAGAAGTTGATATCATTTAACCAACTGATTCTTTTGACTAAAACATACATTCAAATAACTGAAAAAATATAATTTGCATGTAATCTTAAACAATAAAACATTCATGAAAATTCATACTCATAACACATATTTTGGTATTGCAAAAAATCTTGTAAGAAGGTAAAAACTACGGTGGGGATGACACCCACAAATCTTCACTACTGCAGTAAATAAGTATTTCGGCTAAGGCTACAATTTGTGATCACTTCTGGTGATCTTACCCTGTTAGGAGTAACAATTAGATCGACTAGATCTACCTGGTTAGAGGAGTTTAACAACACAATACATGTGTGTACTCGGTTAAGAGATTTAAACAAGAACCATTAAGTCCACTCTGTTAAGAGATTTTGGATCTACTACAATGGTTAAAAGGTAACAACAAATGTATCTGTAAATAGAAACTTAATCTTTCCTTATTCAAATCTATGAAATATCAAATAGATATCACCTCATAGTGATGTATGTGTCCTTATGTTCTGCTCGGTAGCCTTGTGTGTTCTAAAAATTGAATGCTTCTTTCATAAACCTTCTGTCAAAAACCCTTTGTCCTTAGTGTGGCTAATCCTTCATGATACATGTCCATAATGGAATCTTTACAATTTTTATATCAAACTAATTTGACTTAATTAGGGTTTATAATATCTTATAAAACCTAAGATCAATGGTGTAACAAAATAACCTAGATCTAACATTACATAAGAATCATCAAAAAATTCATGATTACTTCGATATTTAATTTTGTTTCGATCTTGGTAAACAATTTTCCTGATCAGTGTTAACCGTTTGCATAGATGTTTGGTAAATTACTGGTGCTCGGTTCATACAAATGCTCAGTGATCACTAGCTTGGTACTCGGTAATTGTCTGTCGCTCGGTGAGTATACTTGGTCAAACCCTTGTTCGGTTAACTTAGAGATCTACCTTGTGTCTTGCTCGGTATGTAGGCTTTATGTGGTTGACCGACTATCTTGTTTGTCTCCTTTATTGACTAAATAACTGATTGATACTAATGACAATCCTTTAATGCTCAAATATGAGTAACATTAATTGCCAACAGTGAACATGAGGAGGATACTGAGTTAGATAAGGAAATTCAAGCTGCACCAGTAAAAGCCACGGGGAAAAGGAAGCAAGCAGTAATGCCTACATGAGAAAGGACAAGATCCTCCACCACCGCTTCTCCACCCCTGAAGAAAGGAATAGAAAAAATCACAAGGCTTACTCCCACAAAGACTTATCAAAAAAATAAAAGAGGTGCCCAAGTCACCACTGAGCACCCTAAGAAGAGGAGAAGATTGATAAGATCTAAAGATGATATAGACGAAGATGATGAAGAAGATGATCAAAGTAAATTTAAAGTTGTTGTAAATAAAAGTCAATCAGTAGATGAGTTAGCTAAAAATATAAAGGATTCAGGGAGTCAAACTCACCCAAAGATGAGTCCAAAGATGAGTCAGTATGTACATATGTCTACTGAGGATCAAGAGAAAATAGAAGAAGCTATCATACAGATGATGATCAAATTCAAAAGATTACCTATTGAGTTTAACAAATATATCCCTAAGGAATTATATGAGAAGATATCTGCAAGGTGGACATATGCCTTGTATACATAAAAGAAAATGAGGGAACATTCATTAATTTTGGTAATGCCTACTCTTATAGTTACCAAGATGGATGAGATGAATTTTTGATGAAGGGTAGAGCATTCAATATTTTGGCAGGTAAACTTGAGGAAGTTTATGAGAACATCAAGCTTCTATGGGCAAAAATTTTGGAATCAATGGCAAACACTAATCAAATTGCACTAGCTATAATACCCAAGAAGAAAGTTAAAAGAAAAGGAAAAGGAGTCTACTCAGATGATGGTAACATAGCCACCAAGGAACCAATTCATATATCTGATACTCAGAAACAAGATGATACATATGTTGAGGATTTCTATCTAGCTAGATATACTGAAGAGGATTCATATGATGCTCTCAAGAAATTAGTAATAACCAGGATAGATGAAGTCTTGATTGAAGATATAACACATGGAGATCCTGATGATGATGCAAAGGATGATGAAATCATCACTATAGTTGTAGGTACCACTGAAGAAAATTAACCTATTGAGGCAGCAATAGTTGCTATACCGGGTAATTTGTCAATATTAGTACAAGCAATTGAGATTTCTACACATGGGAAACCCGAGGATACTACACCCGAGCAACAAAAGGACACAACTGAAGGTTAGGGTGCAGAAGAGCAAAAAGACACCAATAAGCCTACAAGTAAAGAGGCAGAAAGAAAAGAACATGAGAAAGATACACATGTAGAGACGTCTACAACAAAAACCAAGAAAGAAGCCCAAGGACATGACACCAAGACACCGGTCAAAGGGTAGGGTAAAGAAGAGAGTATGTCTATCAAGCAAGACAAATCAAATCTAGAGGCCAAATCTCTAGTACCATATGGGAAATCTTCCACACTTGAGAAAAAGAAAAAGAAGAAACATGGTAAGGGTCTAGTCACATTAGATGAAGTCATAGAAATTCTTGCATGTGACCCTAGGACTCTATACCCCGAAGCCTTGAGAAGATATAGAGAATTGTGCACAAGGAAGGCTACACAAGAAAAACTAAGACAAGAAATTAAACATAAGCATGTCTTAGAGGATGTTAGAAAGATTCTTATGCAAGTAGTCCTTGATATCATTATTGATGAGGCAACTCCCATCATTGATCAACTTGCTACTCTAATCGGACACATCAATGCTCCAAACATAGATGCAGAGAAGAGAATAGAAGAGAGAGTAGAGGCCAAAATTCAATTGAAGTTAGTAGATAAAATAATTCAGGAAGTGGCAATAAATAAAGTCAAGTTATCAGAGGTAATATCCGATCTTGACACTATTATTCAACAAGTAATTACAATTTTGTATAAGTTATGCACTATAGACCACTTCACTATCGAGCTTAGTGAAAAGTTAAATAAGCTAGATGAAGACATATAGATTAGTGAAAATAATTCTTTAACCGAGCCCAATGCGTTTTACACACATTTTGCAAAAGTTCAAGAACTCCAGTGGTTAAAATTAGAGTTGAGGAAGCAAGAGGATACAATAAGAGATCAAGTAACCAAGCTTCAGACAGAGTTGCTTCCACACCTCAAGGTAATGCAAAAGCATGTGAATAAGGCAAAAGACTTTGTTTCCACCCCGGAGATATTAATGCTAGAAAATATTTTTGATATGCAACACAAGTCGGATTAGAGAACATTTCTCTTGATAATCTTAAGGAGGAATGGGAAAACCTCTTGGCGACATTGAAGAAAACCCATCAGAACATTTTTGACAAACTATGAGTACATCATTTTTTGGCATTAATTTCAAAAAGGGGGGGAAATATATGTATATATTATGTATGTACTTCACACTGAGAGCATGTACAAAGGGGGAGTTCACATATGATTCATATTTTTGGTTAAGTTTCAAAATTTTGAAGTTGGTACATATACATATTTTTTTTGATACTAATGCTAAAGGGGGAGAATGTTACTCCTAAAGAGCATTAATGGTTGTCATTAGTATCATTCATTCATATAGTTGGTAAAGGAGAAAAGACGGGATAGTTGGTCAACACACAAAGCACTCTCATTGAGCTAGATGATTACTGAGTACCGAGCACAGTAGTCACTGAGCATTCATATGAACCAAGCACCAGGAACTTATCGAGCGATGAATGTAGTATACACTGAGTGAAACAAGAAATGACATAGAAGTTTGGAATGGCACAAACTACAAGGCAAATGGTTCACAACAATTAAGAAAATGGTTTACCGAGATCGAGATAAAATTTAATATGGATGTAATCATTAAATTGTTGATGATTCCTATGTAATATTGATCTAGGTTATTTATTTCTACAATAGATCTTAGGTTATCTAAGATAGAGTTTAAAACCTAATTAAGTCAAATCAATTTGATATAAAATTTGTTAGGATGTCATTTTGACATGTATCACATGAAGTAGCCTCCATAGTGGAAGACATCTAGGGATCAGACAGGGTTTTTGATTGACAAAGTATTGGAGGACTATTGTAGTTTATCAGGAATAGAAGGCTACCAAGCAGTATTTATTGAAGAGATCAATCACATTAAGGTGATAATAGATAAGTACTTTACAAATCCAAATCAGGCATGATTGGGTTGCTATTTACAGATCAACTCCACTGTTACTCTTTAACTAGTGTAGCAGTTTTTTAAATCTCTTAACAAAGTGAACTTAACAGTTCTTTTGTAAATTTGATCTTAATTGAGTGCACACTTGATTGTGTTGCTAAAATCCTTTAACTAGGTAGATCTAGTTGATCTCAATGTTACTCCTAACAGGGTAAGATCACTAGAAGTGATCACAATCTTTGTAGCCTTAACTGACAACTTTGTTACTGCAGTAGTGAAGCTTTGTAGGTGTCATCCCCACTGCAGTTTTTACCTTCTAACAAGGGTTTCTGCAATACCAAAATACTTGAGTCATGTGTATGAAGTTTCATGAATGGTTTATTGATTAGATTACATGCATTTACATTTCAGTTGTGTTTTGGATGTATGTTACATAGAATGGATTCAGTCAGTTAATGATATTCATGTTTACAAAGATTCAGTTTGAAAAGTTTTGAAGGTACTGATTCACCCCTCCCCTCTAAGTACATATCTTTCCATAACCCCAACAACACTATGGTGTTTACTTAGGTATGAGCTAGGGGTGGCCACAATACAAAAAAATGTAATGGCCCCATATGAGTAAATATTTGGAGCAAGTTACTTGTACGAGCCCCTATACAAGCTCGTATGAGAAACTGCAATATTAGCAACAAAAACCTTAAAAACATGTGAAATATGGAAAATAAATAACTCAAATGGAGGAAAATTTGAATGAGTTACTGCTCGTCCATAGTTCCTCGATTGGTTGTGGACCTGTTGCCTCTCGAATCGATGAGTTTCTACCAAAATCACCAATTTTCTCAGAGAAGGTTTTTAAAATTTTCAAACTTCGGGATGTACAAATGAGATGAAAATGACCCTTTTGGCCCTTATGTAGTTTTTTGACCTAATTTTCAACTTTCTCTGATTGACATGAAAATCACACCTTGGCTAATTTGACTGTCCTGATTCTATTTTCGGGATCAAAATCAAAATCTAAGATCATTTTATTTGCCAAAATCGCAGTTTGACCTTTTGCTCTAATTGTAGTTGACAACTTGCACAATCAATCTTCTATACTCCAAATCAATGAGATTTATTTCTCCTCAAATAATTAAAGTGCCAAAATCTTGGTCAAATGTTACCCAAATTTTGGTCAAACTTGATTAGCTGGACTTAAACTAAGTGAAAAATGTGACCTACCCACTTGCAATCTCATCAAAATTAGATCTATCTCTTCCCGCATCATTTTACTTCAGATCACTGGGGCACCCACCCATATTTTCATTTCTCTCTCGAGGGGGCGTAATCATGACATTAACAATTTAGTGATCACATCATCAAATATCGAGAAATATTCAAATCTTTAATCAAGCAATTAGATCACCAAATCAAGCAAGACCTCCTCACAAGGGGAATCTCAGCTTCATTGCACCACATTAAGTTGAGATTGTTCATCAACAAATCTCTAGGGGCATATCAGTTTCATCATTTCATATCAAACTAGTATTGTCCTCATCAAATCCAATTGGCTTCATCACATCAAATCAAGTCAATTTCTCTATCGATCTCTTAATGATGATTAGTTTCATCTTTTTCACATCAATTTGGTTATTCATTCAAACCAAATCCAATGGTTTAAGAGTCTTTTCCAACATTAATTAATTTCATTGCTTCACATCAAATTGGTTAGTTGTCATCATCAAACCAGATAGGTGTTCAATTTCATCGCTTCACATCAAACTGACCATTTTGTTCTATCCTTGTTGGTTCTAGTTCAATCAAATTCAGAATCGATATCTTCAAAATCAATCAACTTGAGAGTAGTTTCATCGCTTCACATCAAACTATTATTAGTCTCAACACTAATTGTTATTTGAATCGATGTGGTGATCGCACATCAATTCAAAGAGGGGCAAATGTAATCACCTAAAAATGGTCACCAAAACCATAATCCCCTAATCTTGATTGGTCATCAAGAAAGCCCTGATTTTGATCAAATTCCCTAAGTCCTAACCTAAGGCAACTCACCTTGTCAATCTGATTTAACCTATATTCAAGTCCCACTCAACTATTGCACTTCATCCTATTTAATTAATTAATTCCAAAATTCTAATGTTATTGGCAATAAAATCCAACCTTATATTATTTATTTAATTAATATTTTAGGATGTTGATTAAATAAATAATAATTGTCAATTCGTCACAAAAAGGAATTAAATTAATTATATCATCATATTTTAGAGAAAAATGCATAAAATCACTTAAATATTCCAAAAATGCATTTATGGAGACATCATCCAGTCAACTAAAAATAATTTTGGAAACAATCTAGTTAACTAGTAAGACAAATTTGTTAACTCATCAGTTATTTTAGCAACTTCAGTTTTGTCTTGGAAGTTTCCAAAACAACTGACTAAATCAATTCAGTTAATTGATTCTCTCAACCAATCAAAATAATTGCATGCGGATTGTGCTAGTTCGAAATGAATCTCAAACATTCATCTTGAACCAATCTTGTCTATTCATTCTCGAGAGGATTTCTATATAATTAGGTCTCCATTCTCACAAGAAGGATCCAATGCTTAGAGTAATGCTGCCATTTTGTTCATCATTTGTTTATTGCAAACATTGTTAGCTATTTTAATACATAATTAATTTAGTTATTTCATTTTCATTGCATTCATCAACATAGGAACACTTCAAATTTTGCTTAATATGGATTAATCTTAGACTAAGCCTTGGATGAACTTACATTGCATAATAGATTAGCTTTTAAATCCTTCATTTAGATAGAGTCTAAAGTCACTGGATTTTGCAATGATCTAAGAGGAAAATACATACTCCTCTCTACTAGAAAGGCAATGAGTCGCCTTGGTTGATTTCAATTCTTAAATTATCATATTTGATTGTATTAGATCAATCATTTAATGATTCATTGAAGTGTAGTGTTAGTCACTTTTCGCACTCATGGTTGTAAGGATCCCTGAGGATACAAAAAATGTGGCAGAGGCTAGGGCTCTCCTTGAGGGAGTGAAACTTTTTGCCTCTCATAAGATAGAGAACTTGATCCTTGAAGATGACACATAGAATATTATTGCAGCCTCTAATAAATTTGAATCTCCAAGTTAGAAAAACAAATTTATTCTTAATGAAGTATGGGGATTCCTCCCCCTTTTTGACAACTTCCAAATTCAGCATTGCTTAATCAAGGAATAAAATGGAGTTGCAAACACTTTAGCCAATAAAGGATGCTTTCTTGAATTAGCAGAACAGTCTTTGTGGCATAAATGTAGTAGATTATCCTCTCCTTAGTAAACCCTGTCAAGTGGATACACCTTATTGAAACACTAAGGTCATATTCAGGGGGTACTCTCTCCTCCCCACATAGGTTTGGCTAAAATTACCTTTGTTCATATTCGAATATTCCTTTGGGGTTGCATCTACTGCACTCTATCTTCATTATTTTGGATTTATTTGAAGGTTGAAGATTCTTTATGTGGTTCTCGAGATCTTCTTCCAACTCAAGCATGCTTTGTTGTGTGGAGGTGTTGTTGTCAGCATGTTGTTACTATTTTTGGTTGACAATGAGCTGGGATTTTGGTTGGTTTTGAGATTTACAGGTACTTGCAAGAAAGATTTCTTTTTCAATATTGGACAATGCATTTTTAGTTTCTTCTATATTATGATCCTAGTAATATTTTGTGTAGATATTCTATTTTTGCAAAAATATGCAAGCATACTTTTCTCATTGATGATCATTACATTAGATGCATACATTTCTCTCTGATCCTTTTAAGTGGTCCCCCTTCTACAATATTTTTATACATTTTGGATGCCCTAGTTTGTGCTTTGTTTCTACCATCTTATGTCATAATGGTCAGTAGCCTCCTCTGATCTCTTCTAGATAATTGTCATTATTTTTTATGCTGATTTCATTCAAATATTTAGACACCTCTCATCCCTTCCTCTTCCACTTGGTTATTTATACAGAGTCTAGAGGTTTAATTGTATGAGTATTGTTGGTTGAGTTTGAGCTCTGATTTATTTTTTGGGGGTTGTTTGATTTCAAGTGTGGTGCCTCCCTATTTCTGCTAGTTGTGTTTCATTGCCTTTGGTTCCATGGACCAAATGTTTGGTTTTATTTGTGAGTGTAGGGAAGAGTCTATGTAAGAAAAATGTGCCTGAATTTTCTTTGTGGAGGGTGATGATTTGTAACAAGAAATCATATATCTTCTTCAACGCAACCTTGGTATTGCATCTCATCTACATGATGAGATAGTTTATGAGTTATTTTTTCTACTCTTTTTCAAGTTGTGGGAAGTTTGGATTGGGTATTGGAAGTGGGAAACCTCATGGGGCCTAAGATGAACTGGGAGAGTGTGGGGCAAGGGATTAAATATATTGATCCCAATGGTATTTCAGGAAGTTTAGGCTTTATTTCTTATTTCAACAAGGAGGGTTGTGAGTACAAATGCAACAAGATTGGAATATAGTCAAGCTTTCTTGTGTTAACAACAATTATGCAAGGATGAACATCTTTCGTGGAAAGAATGATCTTTCGATATGTTGTGTGAAGATTTGGTGGCCCTTTCTTCATGAAGTGGCCTTCATTATCTATTTCTCTCCATTATGGATCTTCTTCATTGTATTGATGCTTGCATCTTTTATTATATTAATATATTACATGTTATACGTGTTTTGCAAAAAATTATTTAAAATTAATTTAAAATATCAAATACTTCGTGTGTGTGTAAAAGAAACAAAATCATTCTAGAAATTAATTGCTTAATATATGTACTAAATAATGTTAAATTTTGACAACAAATAGAGGAGAATCACTAATAAGATTTCAACCTTAAAACTTCTAAATGGAGACATTATGGAGGGCTCCTAGGAAATAGTTAGGGAGGCAATTGGGTATTCGGTAGTTTTTTGAACAATTTGGATGGATGCAACCGTAGAGAATAATGGGAGGTCCTCAATAATATACCGACTCTAATAATTGAGGCCTAGAAAAAAATGTTGGATACTAAGTTTGGGAAAGAAGAGGTCAAAAAAGACCTCTTTCAACTACATTTGAACAAGCCCCCAGACTTAGATGGTTTTCTCACAAGTTTCTTTCATAAATGCTGCAATATAGGTAAATATAAAATGGTAGAGACCATAGAAGCCTCCTAGAATGCTGAAAACTTCTTGAGAGAAATTAAAAACACCATAGTCATGATTCCAAATTATGTGGTTGCTTGCTCATTGGAGGATTTTCAATTTATTTCATTGTGCAACACTATATTTAAAATCATAACAAAGATGATGAATAGATTGAAGACGATCTTGGATGATATCATTTCACATGAGAAAATGGGATTTGTGTCAGGCGGGTCAATTCTGGGCAGTGTAATTATAGCACAGGAAGCAGTCCATTCTATACAATGCTCTAGGAAGGAATGTATGATGATCAAATAAGATATCAAGATAGGCTATGATCAAGTTGATTAGCGATTCCTCTTCAAAGTTCTAGAGGCTTTTGGATTCAATAGGATATGGTTGAATTGGTTCTATGATTGTATATCTACCCCTAGATTTTAAAACCTGGTAAATGGATCTGGGGAAGGGTTTTTGAAGCTTAAAGAGGGCTCTGGTCGAGGGGGGGGGCGCGCAGCGGGCGGGCATCTCCCCTTTTTATTCATAAATATGTAGTAGTGCTTAGGTTGAACAATCAAGAAAGAGATGCAAAATGGAAAATGGAAGGTATTGAAGTGATAAGCCTAGTACCCCCAATATCACACCAGTAGTTTGTTGATGTTACCATATTATCCAATGCTACCAAATAAAGAGAGACTCTTCACATGAGTGCAATTTTCAAGTTATATTCCCTATATTTGGGTTGTAAGGTCAACATGATTAAACGTGATATCTTCTTCTTGAACACCTTTGTACGAAAGGAGAATGTGGCTCTAAGAATTTTTAACTATATGAGAGGATATTTTCCTTGTATATATTTGGGCTTTCCATTGGAAAGGGGTTAAGTTCTAGCAAGATTTGTGACCCTACCAAAAATAAAATGAGTCTGAAAGCTACATCTTTGAAGGGGTAGTGGCTTTCCTAGGTCGAAAGATTAATAATGATCAAATTTTTTTCTTCATCCATTCTAATCTATCTCCTCTCTTTCCTTTCTCTACCAATCATAGTAGAGAATAACCTAGGGCAATGGTTGAGAAGATTATTTTGGTAGGGATTAGAGGAGAATGACAAGATAGTAATTGCTTGGGAGAAAATTTGCAGGGCCAAGGAGGATGGACTTGAGGGCATTATAAACCTCTTTGCACAGACTAAGGCCCTAAGGGCAAAGTTAGTTTGGAGAATGTATCAGGAACCAAGTAGGAAGTGGGTAAGGATCCTACAGAGAAATTATCTTGGAGTGCTTGAACTAGATTCTATTCTAAACACCATTGATCCATGTAGTGGTTTGAGGATTTGGAATTTCATTAATTTCTATTAGAGACTATGTCACTTTTGATGATGGAGATCTATCTCTTGATGGGTATGGAAGGATTTCTCCTCCCTTGGTCTTCTGGCTAATAAATTTGAGCTTCTCCCCAAGGCTTTATAACAAAGGAACATTATTTTTAGATAGAGGGAGGATGTCTTAATATGGGGTGGATCTAATACAAGTAATACAATGCAAAAATGGATACATTTGTCTTTATAAGGATTCAAAGAATTTTTGCACCTCTGTACCTTTAAGCCTTTACTGGAGCAATCTCTATTTATCAAAGACTGACATATTTTCTTGGGTAGCACTATAGAAAAGAGTCTTCACTACAAACAGGTTTTTAAATTGAGGTTTTCCATGCTATCATATGTATTTTATGCAGAAGCATGAAGCAAATGTTGACCATCTTCTTTTAGGATGTCCTTATGTGTAGGATTGTTGGTATTGGCTTTGTGTGAAGTTGGGTTTCTAGAGAACCCTTCCAAATGATATCCTTATCCTTTTTCAATACTGGTCAATCACCAAGAGGAACCTTGCATATGTATGTATC
Organism: Chamaecyparis obtusa; assembly: GCA_027943335.1. NCBI lineage: Eukaryota > Viridiplantae > Streptophyta > Pinopsida > Cupressales > Cupressaceae > Chamaecyparis > Chamaecyparis obtusa. The sequence continues at coordinate 288,432 of BSBK01003750.1, read as the reverse complement.
TAGATTCTTGGTCCTTCCATTCTCATATGAGTATTATGGAAGGAAAGGAACAAAAGGATACTCACAAACCAATAAATGTTGCACACTTCATAGTAGAACAAGGTCAAAATCATGTTATTGGATTGGTAAATTCAAGGAATGCTCCCTTTTGTCCTAGGAATGTCAAGTTCACTGATTGGGACGCTCAACTTATACTAAATTGAATTGGCATCAAAGTACTACCATGGGTTGGGGATGGTGGCCTGATTGACTTGTCTTTGAGGTAAATGGGCATATGGTCTCCATTAGAGAGAGGATGGTTGAAGTTGAATTTTGATGTCTACTCCTCAGGGAACCGTAATGAATTTGGAGCAAGTCGCATCATTAAAGATTGGGATGACAAGGTGGTTGTGGTATCATCAAAAGAACTTCCAATGACACAAACAATGAAGCATAGTTCTTAGTAGTTAGGGAAGTGATGTCCGTATATGCTCACCCTATCTTTGGGGGTCCACATGGACCCAAAAATCATTTTTTGCAGATGCCATGTACACAACCTAACTATTTGACCAAAAATATTTTTAAAAAATTGACCTCATTTACCACATGTGCACCATGTCAACATCGAAGGTGTACAAATTGGGGCATTTTGGTGTTTTGACCAAGACATGCATTATTCCACCTCGTTAAGTTGTCTGCAATAGAATGTAAAACCATGATGGTGGTTGTGTGACATTAAATTGTGTGGCCACCATTCAAATGAAACTCTCCACATTTTTGAGTTGCCACCATCCATCACTCTTCCTCATAAGGCATTAACCATGCATCAATTCACCTTCCCCCCCAATTCTCTCAATTTTTTAGCACAAAAGCATTAAATGCACCTATCTTCTCACCATTCGAGCTCTCCTTCATTCCTTTGTCTCTAGTGTATTCTCAAGTCATGGGAACTTTGCATACCAGAATGTGTTCTCCTAAAAACCATTACTAGTTTGCTTGTAAACTAGAGCATCTATTCCACAATTAGGACTCTCAATGGGTTTTATGCAATGGCCACACTACCTAATAGCGATGATTCTCTTGACATATCATTCTTTCTTTTTTATTTGAGGTATGTTTTTCTGATTTCAAGATATTTTTTTCATACTTTGGTTTCAAGATACTGCTTGCATTATGCAATTATTTCTTCCCTTTTTCGACTTGTAGGATCGCGGATGAGGGTTTGAAGGTGAGGACGCACAAGACAATTTTAAGCATTTTCCATGACAAGTATTCGCCCAGGTGAGGATAAATTGAGGGAATCATAGGGGTCAAGAAACTTCTTGTTGGCTTGAACCTTTTTTTATATCAATCACAATTTTAGAGAAGGAAATGGAGTTGTATATGTTAATGGAGGCTATGGGGTTGTTGGGAGATACCAGATGTTGGAGGAATAGAGATTGTCTTTTACACCAAGTTAAAGCTCTCCTTATAGGAAAGAGTAATTTGGATTGATAGAAATGGGAGCCAAAATTAGAGACATTTGGAACAGCATGTTGAGCATGGTTTTGTTACTTAGCAGAGAAAGAGTGGACATTTTTAGGTCAACCCAAAGGCAACATTCAACTTTGGTGAAAAAAAATATGACAAAGAACAAAGAGGGTGACAAGTTGTATAGTTACATGGAAACGTACCCAAGTGTCAACATGTTGTGGCAACTTGTGGTTGGCAGGTACCATGTAACAGTTTAGTACACTTGTATGATGAGATGGCATCACCTTTGTGGGATTATGAAGTGTATTGTAATATTTTTTTAAGGGTAGCAAGTTTGTGAAAGATTTTGTAATCTACACCTCATTTATTTTTCCTATTGAGATGGTTTGTTTGCAAGAGTGGATGGTCATGAATTAGAGATGAAAAATTAAGGGCACGCATATTAAAATTGCACTTATTTCACCAACTTATTTATGTTGATTTCCTTTCATTCTACTATCAATGCCAAGATTGAACTTATTGAGAGCTTAAATGCTATAGTAGTTGAGAGAGACATAATAGGTGGGGATAGGGTAAGAATATAACCCAACAAGCATGATGAATTTAGGAATGATTCTACTATGTGGCACATGTGTCAAATATAGACAACCTCAACCAATATTTCATGAAAAATTAAATCCATGTTAAACTTCATGAAGGTTGTGAAAGAGAGCAACTTTCAAAACCCTAGAATGAGGTATGTCTCATGGTGATGAAATATTATACCTTAAAAGTTAGGTTAAGGATCTATTACTTCTATCATATGCCCTTGCTCAATCACTTCTGTAACCACAATCTTATTTTGTTTCCCTTTTTTCTTCAGAACTCTTTGGAGAATTTTGTTAAAAAGGAAATGATTGTGCTAAGAGTCAAGGTAAGAAATGTGTTCCCCTTCACCAAGCCCTAATGTTTTGTCTCTATAATTTCCACTTGGACCTCTACCCACCTAGGTTGATTGTGGTCCATGAAGCCCTCAATTTTTCTACTCCTCCCTTTTGCTAGTCTTTTGGACACCCCTAGTCTAAGAAAGAAGAAATGTATCAAGAATCAAGGGTTGAATCCCTATCAAGGTTCTCTTGAAACCCCTACCCACATTGGCACTAAGATGGAGTCAGTTGATCATAAATAGAAAACCTAGCCCCTCAACATGGAAAAAGGGAAAGCCTTTGCTAAAAAACCCAAATTTACCATGCCAGAGATTGTTTCTGAAGATGAGGTTGCAAAAGAAACCAACACCCCTATGGTAAACTGTGAAATTACAATAAACTTTAGTTTTATATTATTATTTTTCTTGATTTTGTATATGATAATCCTTATTCAGACTTGCTGTATATAATTCATCTCAAATACAAAAATATTTATCAATATATATATGACTTTGCACATAGAAGGAGACGTGACTCATAAATGAGTCACGTCCCTTCAATACCGATGCCCTTTCATAACAAATTACCTTTACCGATAATCGAATATTAAAGATTGCACTTTACATATATTGTAACTACGATATATGTAAAGTGCAGTATCGTATGTTTTTGTATTATATAAGCCACGGGTAACATACTGCACGATATACATATTGTAAGATATGTATACCGTGCAGTATGTTATATGAATTAACAATAATATAACATATTGCATACGATATCCGATATATATATATATAACAGTTGGTATGGTGGCCGATATGCATAACAGTCGATATGGCATCCGATATGTATTACAATCGGTATGACATTCGATATATATCATAGTCGGTACTTGGTATAGCAGTCGATATTAATTGGTATGTATTATCGTATCAATAATACATATTAACAATATGTATTATTGATATGATAATATCATATCACATCAATAGTGCAGATCGATATATATATATAAGGCTTAGTTATATATATATATATATATATATATATATATATATATATATATATATATATATATATATATATATATATATATATATATATATATATATATATATATATATATATAAGTATATTGATAATATTAGATATACATAAATATGTAATATTATCAAGTATATATATATTAATATAGAATATTAATATAAAATTATCTAATCATAGCTATTCATTGTTAACACTCCCTCTTAGCTAGATAAGATAATTTTCACTTTATGTTAGCATCATATTTTCATTTGAAATGAGGAATCACCATTCATTGTGACACCTAGTTTCCATATCATAAAGATATGAGGAATCACCATGCATTGTGACACCTAGTTTCCATATCCTAAAGATATGAGGAATCACCATGCATTGTGACACCTAGTTTCCATATCCTAAAGATATGAGGAATCAACAACTGATACCTATTTCCATATCACAACGATATGAGGAATCAACAACTGATACCTATTTCCATATCACAACGATATGAGGAATCAACAACTGATACCTATTTTGTATCACAGTAATAGTGATACAAGGATATATTAAATATAACATTATATCATATTTTATATAACCTTATTATGGTATGTGCACTAACAGATAATCTGTTTACCATAACAACACCACATTACAAGATCGTCATCTCGTAATCAAATACAAGTGTTCATTATCTAAGAAGTCGTCACCTCTAGAAATGTCCACAGGATGGGTGAGCCCATAAAATAACATTTATATATTATATATAAAATCATATTACAATCATACCAAGAGTTTTCCTAAAGTGATCAACTTTCACCTTTGGAAGAGCTTTGGTGAGAATATCAGCAGTTTGATTTCCTGTACAAACATATTCCAACTGGAGTACCTTTCTTTCTGCCATATCACGAACATAGTGATAAGGAATCTCAATGTGCTTTGATCTATCATGAAATACAGGATTTACTAATAACTTGATACAGCTTTGATTGTCACAGAAGATAGTAGTTGGTGGTAGAGTTTTACCAAATAGTCCACTGAGTAGTTTCCTAAGCCATACTGCTTCTTTAGCTGCCATTGAAGCTGCAATGTACTCTGCCTCTGTAGAGCTTTGAGCTACTGAAGATTGTTTTCTACTGATCCAAGACACCATAGCTGATCCCAAGCTAAAACAACATCCTGAGGTACTTTTACGATCAATCACACTTCCAGCCCAATCTGAATCAGTGAACCCATGAAGGTTTAATTCTGTCCTATCATACTTGAGTCCATAGTTTAATGTACCTTGAAGATATCTCAATACATGTGTAGCAGCAGTAAAGTGAATTTCTTTGGGATCACACATGAACTGACTTAATGTGTTTACTGAGAAACAAATGTCAGGTCTGGTATTCCCTAAGAACATTAGAGATCCTATTAATTGTCTGTATAAAGAGATATCTGCAGAAGGAGATTCTGATGTTGCTTCCTTTAGTTTATGAAAATTTATTTCCATGGGTGAAGACATGGGTCTACAATTCAACATGCCAAATCTCTTCAAGATATCAAGGGTATATTTGCCTTGATTCAAAATAATACAGTTTGATTTCTGCCAAACTTCTAGACCAAGAAAGTAGTGTAGAAGACCTAAGTCCTTCATATCAAATTCTTTGGCTAAGTCTTTCTTACATTGTTGAATCAAATAGTCTTCCCCTGTAATCAGTAAATCATCAACATATAATATGATTATCAACATATCACCTTTGTTTACCTTGAAGTATAGATTTGGATCAGCATCATTTTTGGAAAATCCTAACTTTGTTAGATAGCTGTCTATTCTAGCATACCAAGCTCTGGGGGCTTGTTTAAGTCCATATAATGCTTTCTTCAACTTACATACATGTGTTTTAGGATCATGAATCTCAAATCCTTCAGGTTGTTCTAAGTATACCTCTTCTTCAATACTTCCATTTAAGAAGGCTGTTTTAACATCCATTTGATGAACTTTCCAACCTTTGGCAATTGCAATGGCTAGAACTGTTCTAATAGATGTGTAACGTGCAACAGGAGCAAATGTTTCTTCATAGTCAATCCCTTCCTTTTGAGAGAAGCCTCTTGCTACAAATCTTGCTTTGTACTTTTCAATGCTACCATCAGCTGCATGTTTGATTTTGAATAACCATTTAGATGATACCACAGATTTTGATTTTGGTCTTGGTACAATATCCCACACATCATTCTTTATGATAGATTGATATTCTTCTATCATTGCATCCTTCCATACTTGTTGTTGAATTGCATCAGATACATTTGTAGGTTCTAAGTTAGAGAGTTCACTCATGAGTGCTGCATAGCTGGATAATATGGAAGGCCTTTTTCTTTCTCTGACTGTTCCTGGAGGAGCACCAAGAGTCTTTCCTTCTTCTAAGAGTTTAGTGGCCCAAAGTGGTCTCTTCTTAGGATTTTCTAGTGTGGATAGATTTTCATCATTTTCTTCTTCCTCAGAGTCCTCCTTTTGAGTTTCCTGTGAAGTGTTTTCTTTTGATGGAACAAAAGTCTCTTGCTCTTGTGAATTTATACTTTTAGAGCAAGCTGTATCTTCCTCAAATATTACATCTCTACTTAATTCAACAAGGTTCTGCCCAGGTATATAAATACGATATGCTTTTGAGGTTTCACTATATCCTACAAAGATACCTTTCTTCCCAGACGGTTCTAACTTTGTTCTCTTTTCCTTAGGAACATGAATGTAGACTGGACATCCAAATATTCGAGGATTACTTATATCAGGCTTTGTCCCTGTGAATGCTTCTTCAGGAGTTTTATTTTCAATGTGTGAGTGTGGACATCTATTTTGTATGTATACGGCTGTATTTGATGCTTCTGCCCAAAGAGAGGTATCAAGGTTTTGATCAAGAAGCATTGCTTTGGTGGCCTCAATAATAGTTCTATTCTTTCTTTCAGCTACCCCATTTTGTTGTGGATTATAAGGTACGGTGTACTCCCTCTTAATCCCAGCCTCTTTACAAAATTGTTTGAATATTTCAGATGTGTATTCTTTTCCATTGTCTGTTCTCAAAATTTTAATTTTCTTTCCAGATAGATTTTCAGTAATAGATTTGAAGTCTTTAAACTTACTTAGTACTCCCTCAGATTCTTTGTACTTAAGGAAGTAAATCCAGGTCTTTCGTGAGAAGTCATCAACAAAGATTATATAGTATTTGTAGCCTCCTATTGAAGAAACAGACATGGGTCCACATAAATCTGAATGTATCAATTCTAAAACCTCATTAGTTCTGCTTACACTAATTTGAAATGTTCCTTTTGTGTTTTTGCCTAGTGCACACCCTTTACATGCACCAGAATGATATTGTTTAAGTTTTGGTAATCCATTAACCAAATTTTCCATAGAAGATAAAGTTTTATAATTTAAATGTCCTAATCTTCTATGCCATACTTCATTTAAATTTGAAATGTCATTTACTAAGACTTGATTTATATCAGTATTTAATTCATATAAGCACCCTTGTCTTCTTCCTATGGTATTAGCTTGTTTGAAGGTTAAACCTTTAGGCCATGCTTTTACTTTGCCATCCATGAAAGTTACTCTATACCCATTATCTTCAAGTGCCGATATGGATAAAAGGTTTCTCTTGATTCCTGGGACAAATAGGACTCCTGTGAGTTGAATTGAGATACCGGTCTTTAGTTTGATTGTGCATGTCCCAATGCCTCTTACTGGATAAGAGGAGTCATCTCCAATGGTTACCTCTTCATCCGATTCTTCTGACATAGTTTCTAGTAGTTCTTTGAACCCTGTAATGTGACGTGAGGAACCGCTATCAATAACCCAAATGTTCTTGTTTGGAACTTGATTTGAGAGTGCAGAGTAGAGTACAAATTGCTCCTTCTTGATTTCTTCATTGGGCTTCTTCTTGGATTTGGTAAAAGAGGCTTGATGATTCTTGTAAGGACAATTTGTTACAACATGTCCGGGTTTGTCACACCTAAAGCATTTAACATGAGATAGGTCTCTTTTGGGATACTCCGTATTGAATTTCTTCTTTCTGAAATGTTTGAATTTCTTCTTCTTGTGAGTATTTACATTTAGTGCATGATTTTCTTCATCATTGATCTTTTTCTTTAATCCTCTTTTATCTAACCTTGACTCTTCTTGAAGACAATCTGTTCTTAATCGATCAAATTTTGGAAACTTGGATCTAGCACTTATACCAGCAACAAAGGTTTCCCAAGATTCAGGTAGTCCATCTAGAGCAATTAAGGCTAGTTCCTTTCCATCAATTTCATGGCCTAGTAGTGAAAGTTGATCTCTTAATGTTGATACCCTTAGAAAGTATGCATTTATTTTCTCATTCTTATTCATACTAATCTGGTTCATTTCTCTTTTCAAAGCTAGTTTCTTGCTAGCATTATTTATTTCATATGTTTTCTCCAATGCCTTGTACATCTCATATGCCTTATCATATTTGGATAGGATTGGTACAATATGATCTCTGACCCCATCGATAATTATCTTCATGGCTTTGTCGTTCCCTTCATTCCAATTTGATAGATCGGGTTCCGCTTCTGGCTTAACCTTGTCTGGTTTAATAAAAGTTTCAACTTTATTCTCTTTTAGCAGCATTATGATTCTTATCTTCCATGATTGGAAGTTATCAGCCCCTGCAAGTCTGTCCTCAAATCTGATCATGTTTGCCATTTTATAATATCTTAAGTTTATTAAATTTCTTTAAATTTCAGAACCTTGCTCTGATACCATGTGAAATTACAATAAACTTTAGTTTTATATTATTATTTTTCTTGATTTTGTATATGATAATCCTTATTCAGACTTGCTGTATATAATTCATCTCAAATACAAAAATATTTATCAATATATATATGACTTTGCACATAGAAGGAGACGTGACTCATAAATGAGTCACGTCCCTTCAATACCGATGCCCTTTCATAACAAATTACCTTTACCGATAATCGAATATTAAAGACTGCACTTTACATATATTGTAACTATGATATATGTAAAGTGCAGTATCGTATGTTTTTGTATTATATAAGCCACGGGTAACATACTGCACGATATACATATTGTAAGATATGTATACCGTGCAGTATGCTATATGAATTAACAATAATATAACATATTGCATACGATATCCGATATATATATATATATAACAGTCGGTATGGTGGCCGATATGCATAACAGTCGATATGGCATCCGATATGTATTACAGTCGGTATGACATTCGATATATATCATAGTCGGTACTTGGTATAGCAGTCGATATTAATTGGTATGTATTATCGTATCAATAATACATATTAACAATATGTATTATTGATATGATAATATCATATCACATCAATAGTGCAGATCGATATATATATATAAGGCTTAGTTATATATATATATATATATATATATATATATATATATATATATATATATATATATATATATATATATATATATATATATATATATATATATATATATATATATATATTGATAATATTAGATATACATAAATATGTAATATTATCAAGTATATATATATTAATATAGAATATTAATATAAAATTATCTAATCATAGCTATTCATTGTTAACATAAACAAATACTTTGGAAAATCCAAGAACACTTGGTTGATAAGAAGCCTTTCTTAAGCAACTCAAATATCATTAATGAAAATAAGATTGTGTTGTTAGAGGAGAAAGCGCTATAGGACTCGCATGTGTTGGACTTAATTCTATTCAAAGAAAATCACAACTAATATGATTTCATGATCTCACCAATCTATAAGGTTTCCCACCCTAGCAGTTAGGTAGAGAATACTATATTAATCATTTTTAAAATATGTAACCAAGAAATGCACATAGGCATCAATTCCTTGTAGATAATTTTTTTCAAAATATAGAAAATAAAATTGATGTGGTTTGCCAAACACACTCTGAAGACCTCTCAAGCCAAGTATCATGGAAAAGCTATACCTTAAGAAGTATGTATGTTAATTTAAGTTTTACTTTCTTTAGTAGTTTTCCCTAAACATTATACAAATATTTTCTTATTGCCTTATGACCTCTTTAATAGACTTCTACAATAACTTCTCTATGTGAGTCTCTAATCTTTTTTAAGATAAAATTTTATTTTGTTTATTTCTGAACCTTATCATTATTAGAGGATCATGGAATATACTTGTTTTTATAAAAAATGTTTTTAGGTATATGCCAAATAAGAGTGTGATGCAAGAGCATTCGAGTGCACATAGAATCCTACATACCCAAAAAATATCGTCTTTTCTCTTTATTTTAACTATTTTTTGCTTGTTTTTGTCTTGGCGAGCTTCATTCTTAATTCTCTCTCCAACTTTTCTCAAAGTTATCTAAACAATGGGAGATTGTTTGTAAAGTTGTGGCAAGTTTTATTGTTACATTTTTTATTTCTATTACCAATGTCATGAGGGAATAAAATCCCACGCCAAAATAAGATTGGAGCATTTATTTCACGTTTTGGAACTTTAAATTTTTTAATTTCTTCATCGAATTTGAAAATGGATGCAACATGTGCCTGGTGAAGGAAAGAGTGTAGCGTAGTGAGATTGGGAAGATAGTGGTGCCAAAAGAAATTAAATGTAGGATTACTATGGAATCTTAGTTCAAAACATTCCTTTGCCCAAGCAAAAGAAATTTGAAGAAAAATCATGTTGGTTTTGACAAATAAATGCCACACGCAGATTTGAAGAAGAAAATCAGAACATGAAGATTGAAACTTCCAACTTGTGACTTAAAGCTTACAACAATTTCTTGATATATCAAAATACCAAACATCTATGTTCAAGCATTTCCAAATTACAACAAAAAAGTTTACTGATTCGATGCAAAATATAGATGTTTTAATAGAACATTTTTAGAAAATAAATTTAAAATTAGACAAAGTATTTAATACCCTCATTTTAAAATATGAGAAAGAAGTCTCTTAAAAATTTTAGTTTATTACAAATATATTTAAAAAGATAGCAATACCAAATATTAATATATATACTCTTCATTCAATAACTTATGTTACAAATACTAATTTAATATCTATTAGAATAACTAAGGAGAAGAGCACCACTAGTCATGCACTAAACCTCAATTACTAATTTTAAAGGAGCCAAAAAAATGATAACTTGATGTTCATTAATAAGTTATATATGTATCAATAGGTGATCACTTTTTAGCGTTTTTGGTTCATAATTGGCCCATTTGTACACCACTACTTGGACATTTGTGCACGACTATTGGGACATTTGTCCATAAGTATTGGCAATTTTGAGTGTACGGTCATTGGGCATTTGTAAGTATCAAGCAACATTTTCAAATGACCACTTTTTGACCCTTTGGCACTTTACAATTCTACAAGCAACATTGTTACTAGGCAGAAGCCATAAAATATTTTTTAAGTAGTTAAGTTCCAAGAAATAACAAAAAAAATTCAAATTTGATATATAGTTTAAGCTCAATAAATCACAAAGTTAGCTATAACAATGAGTAGTCTATTGATAAGCAAAAGATATTTCCACGGTAAATCAAATTGTGATATTGCTATCAAGATTCAATTGTGTAGTTTTTGAGTTAAACTCATTGACCCATATTTTATGGATAGTGGTTCACAAGAACCCATCTAAATGAAAAAACAATAAGTGAAAAAATGGTCACTACAGCCATCAAATTCCAGGCTTGGGCGGCATTCATATTATTCCAAACTCGTGGACTTAAAAAGACTTACCCCTTACACGTGCTTTCAGATATACCTCCTCCTCCTCACCTCAATCAAATGGGTAACGATGTTTTTTGACATGACAAAAATTCAAAGCCTTCTCTTTTCTCTCATGCAGGATGGCTTTAACACCCTGGAAAGCAAAAGAAAGTAGCCTAATTTTGACTCTGACAATTAGTGAAAGGTTTTGTTTAGCCTCTGAATCTTCTTCTTCCAAATTGCCAATTTCTCGTAGATGTGTAATAAGCAGTTAAAAAGCAATTGTTGCCCGCCAAACTTGCTTTGTGTGTACACATAAGTGGCAGCTTATCTAAATTTGAGTGAAGAGAGGAATTAGAGTTGATATCCCTGTGACAAATGGGTATGGGAATTGATATGAAAGCTTGAGAAGAGTGGAGAAGGATGAATCTGAAGGTGAAAAGGGTCAAGAGCCCGGCTGCGTCTGTTTATGCAGTCAGTGGTGATGTGCTCAGTTATTAGTGCTCTTCCCTTATCTTACAAGTCTATTGAAAGAACTGTTACCTCATCCTAAAACTATTCAAATTAAGGAACTAGGATTTGAGTACTAGTAGTCGAGTGTGTTATGTGTACTTTTTATGCATATAATTTCTCAATTATTAATTTTAAAGGAGAAGAAAAAATATAACCAAAAATTTATTAATAAGTTTCACATGTATCAATAATCATTTTTTAGCTTTTTTTATTCATAATTGGTTCATTTGTGCATCACTACATGGACACTTATGGACAACTACTAACAATTTTGAGTGTACAGTTATTAGGGCATCTTTAAGTAGGTATAAGACAACACTTTGAAATGACCACTTTTTGACCCTTCGGTACTTAATAAATTCTAGAGGAAGCGTCATGACTATCCAAAGCCATAAAATATTTTTAAATAGTTAAGTCACATACATAGACAACAAAAGAAAATCATCAAAATCCAATATATAGTTTAAACTCTATAAGTGCCTGAATGTGATATCATACCTCTTTTAATTCGCTTTTCTTAAACCTCAATTCTAAGTTGTCTTTATTTCTCTCTCTTCAATGTGCTGTCTTAATCATATTAATATATATTTATGCAGCACACTATTCTTGTTATAATTGGCACAAAATTTGATCATTTCATTCACTTACCTCCGAACATTCAACTTACAATTGTAATTCAAGTAATCATCATTTTCTTTTTCTTTAATCTTCATATTTTTTGGAAGAGAGAGAGAATGAATTATTAATTTGGATTGTATAGACAATAATAATGTTCCTGCAATAGGACCATTTTGTTCTTCTCCAACATAACTCATAATATTAATGTACACAAGATATTCAAAATTGTAACAGCCAAATTGTTTGATTTGCTTTACAATATAGCAAGGAACCTAACTATTGAGGAACCCATTATTGAATATTAACCTATATAACAATGAATTTTTTTAAATATTTTATCCCCTCCTTGCCTCTCAACTTTTTGATGTAGACAGCTTCAAAGATCATAAAATGAATTGATTACACAGATATGTGAGTATATTTTGATGTTTATAGATGTATTAAGAAAATAAAATTTATTTTGATAATTTATATATATAAATTTATATACTTCATAGAAAATATCATTCAATCCTATTTGAAATATTTAGTTGATTTAGTGTGTGATTTCTTGAAAGGTTTTTATATTTTATGTCTCTTCAATGAATGGGGTGGGGAATGGATCATGGACACAAGCTTAATTAAGTCCACACAAATCATTATCTCTCCATTTTTATTATTTCATACCCTACCATTAGAATGATCCTTTCTATACCTTCAACTAGTTTGATTATTCCTTCTATAAGCATCTTATCCAAATCTCCCTTAACCTTTTCTTCATATTTGGATAAAATATGCAAGGTATCCTCTTCTATAGTTTCCATCTCCTTTAAGTTTGATCTGCATCACCCCTAATTCCTCATAGATTCTCTTAAGAAAAGTGAATGTTTGAGTAAATATATCTTTATACTTGGACAAGATTTCAATCACCTTCATAGATACTTGTTCATTCCAATAGTTACTATCTTTATCTAGTTTAGGATTCTTTGTTGCGGCTATATGTTCATCTCTTATTACAAGGGTTGATTGTCGTACTTACTTGGAGTCATTAATCATTTCAATCTCTCTGTGTCCTTATTCCATAGATATTTAGATTTGGTAATTGTTCTACATCCTCCTATTGTGTCATATATCATCATTTCCCCATAATTTGGGCCTCCTTTTTAATTCATTCATTTATCTTCCAAACTCCTATTTTGAATGGTGGTGGGGTGTTCTCATGTATCTTGATACTATTTGTAGTGTTGTAAATTGTAACCTCTCACAATTTCACTCCCTTTTGTTCTCTTGCCTTAGTGTGCCTCCTTATTGCTCTTTCCAAGCCTATTTCTAGCTCTTTAATTATAAAACTATTGGCATCTATCAATATGGAGATCAAATCATGTGTCTTGAGCCTTTTGCATGTCGATGAGCCATTGTTTCACCTCTTTTGGGTGGACCAGGGCATTGGGTGCCATTGTTCTCATGGACTAGGACACTAGGCGTCATGGTCCCAATGGAAGATGGCACTAAGCACCCTAGTCCATCCAAAATGAGCCCAAATTTGAATATGGCAGCATGTCATTTCCCACTGGGTGTAATTCGATCTTGATAATTACATATAATTGTTGGAAGGTTGGCCTTAATTGTGAAATAACTTGGGAACCTTGTATAATAGTTTCCTCTTCTCATTCAAACACGCATCTTCTAAAGGAAGCATTATTAATGAAATACTTTGTATCTAAGCATTAAGGAGAAAAAATTTGTAAGATTCTTCATATTAAGGAGCTTTTCAAATTGACCTTGTTATGAGACCTATCATATTGTAGCAAGAGCACATGAAGATCTAGTCCAAAGAGCATTAGCATTATTCAACATAATTGAGCATGAGGTATAATCTTGTGATATTCAACATTGTACTTCAGATTTATTTACCATCATCATTGTTTATATGGTTGAATCCTCTCAGGGCTTGGTTGAGGAAAGCTCATATATAATACAAACTCCATTTTCCTCTCTTGTGTACAAGTTCAAAAATCTAGAGGTAAATTATTGTAGATCTAAAGAAGTTGGGTTGAGACAAGAAGATTCAAAAACTAAAACTGAGGTTGGGACACTTCTATATTATGCACGTAGTCTAAATCTGTCACTTTTTTGGAGATTTTTCAAAGGATGCATCAGGGCAATATTTTGGTTCTAAATCAATAGATGGTATTAGATTTGGGACTGCTATGATGATGGTGCTAAGTGAATTAGTCCTACCACTTTGACCCTAAATTTCAGTTACAAGTTCTCCTCTGATTCTCTTTCCATATTTGTGATCTATATTTCTCAGTCAAATCTATCTCTTTGTTTATGTTCATCATTGCTAATTCCCATAGTTTTAATCATAATCAAGAATCAAATCCAAATGTCAATAAGGGGGCACATCTTTTCAAACCACTTTGCATTCAACTCTTGCCTTCATTGGGTTGAAGTTGAATAATTGTTGATCCTCTCTAATGAAATAAAAGAGGAATAGAAGTAGGTTTGATCTCTAGTTTGCATGATTTGAACCACATTATCCTTTCCACACCATTCAACTATTTTCCTCCACAAATTGAAATATAATCTTTTTCATCCATATTAGTGTAGTATGAATATTTTAATCATCTTCATAGAAATAAAAAGTCTTTCTATAGTTTTTCAAATTTTGTTTATGTCCATCTCTCCTACAGTATGTGCACCAAGATGGAGGACTAAAAAGACATCTTAAGATGTCCCTTTTTTTCTCCTAAAATCAGCAAACTGTGAACTTCGATAAGAAAATCAAGATAGTTACACTCAAAATTTGAAGATGCAACAAGAACAAGGGTTGAAGTGCTTCAAATCTACTTTCTAAACTAATAATTTATTTTGAAAATTGTGAAGATTAGGAGTTTTAAAAAGGGGAGCACACAAAGTGATCATAGATTTTTCCAAAAAAAAACATAACATAGTGTCTGGTATGTTCCCACCTAAAATGTCAACTTTTTTTATGGAGTTTTTAAAATCACTCCAATGAGAAATTTGCTAGCACCATGTAGTTTACCCTAGACTTTTGGCTATTTGTTTTATGAATATACTTTTCTATTAATTTCTGAAGTGAGAAAATCCTGAAAAATATAAATTTGATATCCTCCCCCTAATTTTTTTGAAAACGGATCAAAAATGAAAATTTATATTTGTTTAGGTGTGTAGAATGGAGTCTAGTTTCTAAAAATGAAGTTTGTTTCAAAATTTGATAAACAAGCAAAACTTTATGCTCAAAATACCACATGTTGGTTTTTGACAAAAAATGAGCACACTAACAAAAAAATTAAAAACTAAAAGCTTAATATAATCAAAATATGATATGATATGATATATATATATATATATATATATGGTACCTCAGAGGACTATAGCGGGCCGTTATCCACTTATGGTCGCCACCTCCTCTCGCTTTGTGAGTCTTCCAATCTGATCATTCTGAACGGCCTTTCTTTCTTTCTCGGTTCTGAGCTTTTCACATGCTGGCCTCATTGCGATGGCACTAGTGTGGTTGATTATGTGTTCACTGCAGCCTCCTTTATCCCCTCCATCCACCGCTTCACCATCTCCCACCTTCCTTTGGCTGATCATGCTCTTTTGAGCCTTGTGCTCCATTTCTCCCCCCTTCGCCCACCTCACCCTCCCAGCCTCCTAACTATTTTGGGACGCGCCCCTAACCTTGTTTGCTTCCACTATGCTGAGGGGGATTGTGACCTTTTCACCTTCCACCTGCATTGACTCCTCTCCCCCATGAGCTTTTCTGAATGTAGCCATGTTACCTCCATGTTTGATCTATTGACTAAGGCCATTTGGGAGTCGACTTTCCTTTCCATCCCCCATCGCCCTATCTTCAGATCTAAACATCGGAACACTTGCCCCATGAACCGTTGGTTCGATGATGATTATAAAGCTTTCCACCGTAGATTACGTTCAGCCTTTGAGTCCCTCCCTTCAGATTTTGTTGATCTCTGTTACTCCTACCGCCAATTTCTTCGTGCGAAGATACATTCTTTCATTGCTTCACAATGCAAAGCCTTGTGTAACACACTTATCTAGGATCCTAAGCTCTTTTGGCTTACCTTATTCCCGCGGCACCCCCCTCTTCCCTCCACCATCGACCTTGCCTCCCTCATCTCCCACACCTCCACTCTCTATGACATCTTGGGCCAGCCATCTCTCCACCTCATCCCACCCCCTCACTGCCATATCTTCACCGCATCCAGCATTCACGAGGCCGTCAAATCTATGAGATGCAGTAGAGCAGCTGACAAGGATGGTTTTCAGGCAGAGCTCCTTAAGCTCGATATCACGGTGCTAGGCTCTTATCTTCCCACACTCTTTAATAGAGTGGTTTGCATTGGCTTCCCTGAGGCTTGGCCGAGACATGTGATTCATCCGATCCACAAGACTGGATCAATCTCGGACCCCGGCAACTACAGAACCATCATGATTGGGCATACCTTTGCTAAACTCTATGCCATGGCATTCAACATTATTCTTTCTTCACAGCTTGACAAGTTGGACTGTGGGGCTAGAGGTCAAGCCGATTTCCATGCAGATTACCAAACCATGGACTGCATTTTGACACTACAGGTGATCATTGAGGAGGCTCACTATCACTCCATGAAATTCTATTACTGCTTCATTGACTTTTCGTAAGGCGTTTGATTCTGTCCTCTGGGTGGCCCTTTTCCAGAGACTTAGAGACATTGGGATATCTGAAATTCTTTTGACTTCCATTATGAGACTTTACGAGCATGTTGAGGGCAAACTCGGGACTCCGAAGGGCTTCTCAGACCCTATTCAGAGCACTATTGGGGTGAAACAAGGATGCCCTCTTTCCCCCACCTTATTTGGCATCTACATTGACAAGCTCAAGGGCTTCATCAAAGACTCGTCTCTCCCAAGTGATGGTTGCTATTTACACCAGGTCTTAGTTTCCATTCTTCTTTTTGTTGATGATGTGATTCTCTTAGCCTCCTCACCTGAGGGTCTCTAGAGAATTCTTGATATCTTGGCCTCCTTTTGTGATTTGAGACAGCTTGTGGTTAGTCTGGGGAAGACATGGGTCATGGTCTTCAACTACTTGAAGACCTCACATTTACACTTCTACTTCCAGGGACAGGAGATCGAGATTTCCTCCGCATACACATACCTTGGGGTTAAATTTTCTGGTCCTCGCTTCAGTTTGAGACCTTCTATTCAGCCCGAAATCAGCAAAGGGATGGGTTCCCTCGCCCTGATCGAGAGACAATGCTTTAGACACCACTTTCAGGACACCTCATCCAAGTTATCCCTCCTGGATTCTCTAGTTAGACGTATTGTACTCTATGGCTTTGTTGTTTGGGGACCATCTCTTCTTGATTCTGACTGGGCCTATATTGAGCGCGTACCACCTCCCACAGCATCATCCTAGCTAAGTTTGGGGCTCATCCCTTTAGGTTGGGAGTCATCTTCGACCTGGTCTGGTTTCTTCACCACCTACGTTGCTTCGTAGACTCTTCGGATGACTGGAGTAGATACTCTTACCTCACCTATTGCTCTTTTGTTGAGCTGGCTAGATCTGACACCTTCCCTAGAGCTCATTGCTGGTATGCTCAGGCCACTTCCCTTTTGGGTTCCATTAGGATTGATATTCATCACCTACCCCCCTTTCAGTTTTCTTTGGACACTCTGGCTCGTCTTCTCCCCTCTAGACAGGAGTTGAATAAGCATGTCAGACATGACATCTACAGGCAGTACATCATCTCGACCTAGACCAACCCTAGTGGGGGCTTACGTCCAAGGATGACTTTTTATGCTGAGTACTTCTTACACATTCAAGATGGGATCATCGTTTGACCCAAATATTTATCACAGCGTCGGTGCCATTCTCTTTAGATCGCACTGGGATCTTTTAGAGTTGGCTCTCACCACCTGCAAGCGCAGACTGATCATCACATTGACAGAGAGGATCGCATTTGCTATTTATGCACATTGTCTGAGATTGAGACTGAGGTACATTTCATTTTCCGCTGCCCTATATACTATGAGATCAGAGGGAGATTCTATTGCTTATTCAGAGAATGCAACTCCTTGACTTCCTTCTTTTGTTACTCTGACCAGAGATGTTTGGCACTCTATTTACGGGAGATGGTATAGCTCTGTGACCATACCCTGTAGCTTCTATTTCCCTAGAAGCAGGTCACCGAGTAGCTCATTACAAATTTCTTCTAGCCCTTGCCCCCGACTCGGGGTGTGAAGCGGCTCTCATGTGCCTCCGCCATCGGTCACTCCAGATCCATGAGACCTCACAGTGCTTCTACCCATCAACGGCAGACCACCAATAGATCACGGTGACGAGTCCATACCCATAGTCTTCCAGGTCACTATCCTTATGTGTTGGATTTCTTTCCGCTCAGGAAGGACCCCTAGTCCTTGCCCTGGTGGTTCTTGGTTCTTTTTTTTCTACTTCTTGTTCGGTTCCTTGTTCTTTTAGCATGTTCCCCCGACCACTGTTTGGTGGTCCATTGGTTTCTTGCTATTTTGGTTTTATGATTCCTGGGCCATAGACCCTTGTTGGTCTTCCGTTGGACATTAATAAATGTATCTTATCTTATCTTATCTTATGGCTAGATAGTTAATAAAGAGCTTAATACCATCATAGTATTTTTTGTTTGCATTGAAACATATGCAAATCCGATATAGTGCATGATCAAAAATCTGAAAAAATAAAAAAAATAAAAAAAAAATAGGAAAAAAAAATTTAAAACAAAATGTCTCAAGTGTGAAATGGTTGTATAAGACTTTGGGTTGGATGCTCAAGACAAATCCAAGCCAAAGGTTTAGTATTTATCAATGCAAACTATTTGGCAGATGAAAATTTTTACATTCCTATATGTGTTTCCTTTCTTATACTAAATTATATTACATGTATATTTGTCAAGATGTTTAAGAGTGGTTCATATCTCTAGGAGTTATA
Organism: Chamaecyparis obtusa; assembly: GCA_027943335.1. Classification (NCBI taxonomy): domain Eukaryota; kingdom Viridiplantae; phylum Streptophyta; class Pinopsida; order Cupressales; family Cupressaceae; genus Chamaecyparis; species Chamaecyparis obtusa. The sequence goes on along the minus strand of BSBK01003750.1, from coordinate 269,204 downwards.
ATGTAGATTACAAGTTTCAGAAGATCAAATAAATTTTCAGAGTCAAATTTGAGTAATCAACATGCTCCTATTAGTATTCTCGCACTTCCTCTATCTCTCTTTTTTATCTCCCCCAACCTTTAGACCTATCTATCTACCTCTCTTCTCTCTCACCTCTCTCTCCCATCTCTAGGTCTCTACCACCCCCTCTTAATCTCACCTTTACTCCTTACATCCATCTCTTTCCATGTCTCCCTCCCTCTCTTATTGTTTCCCTCCCCTGTCTCTCTATTCTCTCAATCACTACCTATCTCTCCCACCCTCTCTCCCCATCTCTAGGCCTCTCCCTCGCTCCCTCCCACTTTACTTGACTACCTATGTCTCCCTATGTCATTACCAACCTCTCTCTCACCTTGTTTCTCTAACCTTTATCTCTTCCCCCTAGGTCTTTGATCCATCTCTCCCTAATCTCTAGGTCGCTTGCATGTTTATCTATTTCCTCTCATAGTTCTTTTCCTCCCTCTCCACCACTCTAGCTACCTCATTAACCTGCTTTCTCTCTTTCTGAACATATGTATCTCCCTAACCTTCTACCTCTCCCCTCTCTAGCTCTCTTAGTGTATCTAAATCTGATTAGTGAATCTTGAGCCTTGACTTTTTTTATGAACATTGAATCATGAACTAAGTTTTGATTTGTAGTTCAAATTGCATTGGAATCTTGAACATGAGTAATTAGTTATTGAACTTCTTTCAATTTGAATATTTGTGTCTATGAAGTTTTAAGTTGAACTATCAAATATTAAATATCTCGAATCTTGATCAATGGTGAAGTATCATTATTCATACTATCAAATTATTTATTTTTTGTATATTTCTTGCACTTCTTTGCATATATATATATATAGACACACACACATGCATCTGCATCCCCAAAAAAAAAATTCACGCATCTGCTCACCTGATTCTCGCATCTTCATTTGAATCTGCACCCAAATTGGCAACTTAATTGTTGTTGGTACGTTCATGAACCTATCAACTACTAAGAGCAAGATCCAATTTGATTATAGATGAACATAAGTAAAACATTGTAAATGATAACAAAAATTGGTGGTTGCAGCTTATAGGTAAAATACAAGGAATTTTGGAATGTCACCTCCTATTTCACAATAATGATGAAGTAATCCAGAATTTAGGGAAGAAAACTCCTACTATTTTAGTGATTACAAATATAATGTTTGGGTAGAGAGTGCAATCATCCAAACTATGATTGTATTGGCACAAGCATGTGAGATGCTGATGGGCAGTGAGTTGGCAAATGGTTGTCTTCTACACATAGTCAAGGTATGCTAGTTAGGCAGTACCATTTTTCTATTCTCATTGGGGCGTTGATATGGCTATTAGTGTTGCTAATATTGGCATGACATCCTCCACCTATTATGAGTGGAACAATATCATGTTTAGGAAAGAATTTCTTAAGGAAGAAGATAATGGTAACTTCTTGTATTTGCATTCTCATGTTCTGCCATGTAGCGTCAAAGGTCAAGAATTCAACTTCCTAGATGTTGATTTGTATAACTTTACATATGCCTATAAAAATAAATGCTCCAATGAGAAACACTTTAATATGGAAAATATAAAGTGGATAAATCCTTTTTATCCAAAGCTTCCTATACATTCCATTTTTTTATTTTTTTAAAAAGTGCCTGGTAAACTTTTTAATGTGACCAGTGACGTTGGCACGATACGATCTTTGGCTCCACGTGAAACATTTATGACCTGGAGCTATGAACCAGTGAGGCCACAAATGGAGGATCTCATCCCCTTATTACAATGTTGAAGTCCAAATCCGTGAGCACATTGGATCAGCGAAGGCAAAAGCCCGCGATCACAATGGCCCAATGGAGGTTTGAACCTAGGTGGGGACAACACCACCACTTAACCAACATACTAAGTGGTGAACCTCTTCCTATACATTGTATTATTCTAATAAGGAATCTAGAGATATTTTCAAACACAAGAAAGATAATTGTTTGATAGATTCAATATGGGGTGTAGAATCATCATTCTTATGTAACTGGAAACCAAATCTCACCTAGGAAGAATGTGAAGTACATAGTGTGGACGTTGACAAGGTTATGAGAATTGAATGCCTCCAATTCATAAAGCTACATGATACAATGGGAGAAAAAGTGGTGTTGCTTGAAATAATCCATGATTTAATGAAAGCAAACACAATTCATCAATATGTAATCCTACATGAGCATAAATGACAAGCCCAAGATAAAGTTCATAGTGTTGTAATTGTGTTTTGATACCAAGTGTAAGAATGATCACCAAACATAATCTCATAGACGTTATAAGCATAATCGTCTAACCACAAAACTGAATCAACCCAAAAACAAAGGTGGCCAAATAATGTAATTATCATATAGAACTGCACTTCAAAAGGTAAATTAGTGCAAGCAAAATACTCATAGATAAGTTTGACACTTTGTGCCCATAAATATATCTTAACAAATATAGCACAAGAATAGATAAAACCATCATGACTAGGGTAGCAAAACTATCAAAGATTATTAAACATTACATGAATGACAAAAAGTCAAAAATTTATGCAAATTAACATATTCGTTCCAAAAGCCTACAACAAAGTAAATGATTGGCAAAAGAAATGAACATTTACCCATCAGCATCCTTTTAAATTCAACAAGTCCTTTGAACCCCAGGATTGATATTGGGATCACACTAAAATATAGCTTCAAGTGTCAAACTATGAAAATGCAATAGAGTGACATCACAATCGACTATATCTCAAAATGGTTCCATGGCAAGTGTTACAAAACACGAGAAAGAATGAATGAAGGTTTTTAATAACATCCACGAGGCCAAATAGCCAATGGGAACCATGGATAGCCAAGAGCACCGATAAGACCAAAAGAGCAAAAGCAAGCCAACAGCCAACACCAAAACTATTTGATCTCTCTTTCCTTTTGGATGATGGATCTTTTTCTATGAATCTTGATCAAGTAGTCAGCAAATTTTATTGTCCTTTCTTCAAACAGATTACTTAAGGAGCCAACATTTAAAATCTTAGTATAGTTGACCCAAATACCCATATAAGTTGGACACTCCATAATATAGTACCATTCAATCTCCACTAGCTCTAAAGTACAATAGCAGTTATTCTATCTGTCCACCCTTCTTTAGGCACTATCCACCCTTCTTTAGGCACTATCCACCTTCTAGTTCCACACATAGGCTGGTGCTAACTAGTTATTAACTAATCCCTTAACATTTTTGCTTTCCATTTAATTTTCACTCCTAGTCCCATATAGTTCTCTTGTGTGTGGTCATATGAAGGATTGAAATGCTTGATATGGTATTCTCTTTTCCTCCCTAGTTGCTTTATACAAATGCTTTCTCTAGCTTGTTCTTGCACATACTTTATAATTTCCCGATTGTTATTTGGACACTCTTTTATGTTGATATTCTACGTATTTGTCCACTTGTCATTTTGTTTCATCCATGTTCTCTTCCTTTTATCTAATTTCTCTTTTGTCTTTGTTTTAGGCCAACAAGACAAATCCATATTCTCTAGCCTCTCCAAATAACTTAGCAATCACATCACAGTCGATGTCTCCACGAGATAGGAACCAACATCAGCTAAAGGCAATCTTGCAAGAAAAAATATAGCACCACTAGAACTAACAAGCCAAAAAGAATTTTCTTAGTTTTCCAATCCCACCATTCACCCTTCTGCATCTATTTAGTAATGTGTATAAGGTCTTCCATCCTCCTTGTATTCTTTTTGCTTTACATGTCTCCCAATTAAGCTTATTGTGGAAATCAAGGCCAATACATTTATAATCATTAACCACTTACAAGGGGATACCTTCAAGACAATTCCATATGAGCCTTCTTTCTCTTCAAGGTCAATATCATGACCTTAGTTTTCCTAGTGTTCACTTTCATCCCAACCTCTTCGAAAAACACTTCAAGGGTTTTCAAGTGTTCCTTCACATAATGTGTCATGTCCCCTTCTTGAAATAGGATTAAATAATAAATAATAATAATTAAATTTAAAATATAAAAGAATAAAAAAAAAAAATTTAAAAAAAAAATTAGTTAAGTTAAACAAATGGTCAAAAGACATGAATGGAAAAGTTGTCTCCCTCAAAGGAGAGGTATAAAAGGGAGTGGAATAAAGGAATGAGGAAGAAAGAGGGGAGCATAAAAATTAAATAAGGATCAAGGGAGAGGGTATTAAAATAATAATGTAATGTTTCTAATGGTCATCTTTAGTGAGTTTAGTTTTATTACTTAGTTTCTCTTTCCATATTCAATTAACAATTGTTTCATTTAGAAACATCGTCTTGTACTTTTGTATTTAAGGAGACTTCATCTCCATTGTTTAATATCAAAATATCAAGTTTTATAACAAAGGGAATGGAAGAAAATAAGAAAATGACTTTCAAAAGGTGAAGGGTCATGACTCTTCGAAAGGGTTGTGACTCTTTAAAAAGATTGTGACACTCTGAAAGGGTTGTGATTATGAAGGGTCGTGACTCTTTGAAAGGGTTGTGATTATGAAAGATTGTGACTCTTCGAAAGAGGGACAATTATAAAGGGTTGTGACTCTTGTCAAAAGCCGGACATGATGAAGAGGTGTGACCACTCCCTCACATGAGAATATATAAAGGAGGAGGATCAAATGGAATGGGGAAAAAGGAGTAGAGGAGATCTGGAGCAGATTTAGAACGGAAGTATACAGAGGGGTCTAAAATAAGAATTGAGAAGGAAAAAAAAAAAAGAAGATATGTAGATCAAGAAGAAGAAGATATGCATATCTTAAATGTGATATGTGTAGATACGAAAAGTAGTAAAGACAGATTTGACAAGTGAGAGATAGGAAGTGAAAGGGTAAGCAATTGTTGTCAAACAAATGTATCTTTTTATAGTCAAAGGGTGTGATCCTTTCATAAGGGCATTAACAAATGAAAGGGTGTGGCTTCCTACACTAAAAAGAGATATAAAAGAGAACTCCATTGAAGAAAGGCATGGAATCGAAAGAGTAGATAAATTGGGAGAATAATATATTATTTTCAAAGGCAACAATGAAAAGTGGTGACTGAAATCTTATGAAAGATGATGACCCTTTCACTTATAAATTATAAAGGGGAGATCATTCCAAGCAAACATCAATACATCAATGGATCACAAAATCAAGCAATCTATGAATCATCAAAGGTTGAATCAAACAAACTATCAATTAGTAAAGATCTCTTCAGCCAATAAACAAACAATTATATCATCATCAATCAATTCACATCTTGGAATCAAAAATCATTCATCAAATGTTCATCAAATGTCCATCAAATCAATCAATTCATCATTCAAACATCAATGATTTAAGTGTCACCCTATAATACCCACATTCATTCATTCAATTATAATAACTCAAACCAGCAATTTTGGGTATGAGTATAGCATGAGAAATATATGACATAATAAGTACTAAATGACTATTCTCTATTTGAATTATGTATAAATTTCAGAGGAATAATATTAATATGTAACAGTTTATATGTGGATATCTATGAGAAATATCATGTATGTTTCATGTCTACTACAACTAGCCATGGTAGGGGAAATGAAGGGATCGTGGATGAGAAAATGGTGATGAGGTCACCTTCTAAGCAGGACACCTCATGTTATGTGACTAGGGAGTCCCATGGGGCCAAAGGGGGACAAAGAAATTGCATTTGTGCTTCGGAAGGAAGGACTTTTTGAGCACCCTCTTGTGAATGTTTCTCATAATCCCTATCATGTTAAATGGGTGTTCAATCATTTGAAGCAAGATAGGAGTGGTGAGATGGAGGAAAACGGTGATAGGACACCACACTAGGTAGGCCACCTCATATGTATGGCACAGACCACATGAGGCCAAGAGGGATTGAATATCCACTCATGGACCTAGGGTAGGGGGTCTCTTAGGCAACCCATCAAATCACCCTACCTTATTACTTCTATGGTTAAGATATCTTAAATCTAATTCAAGCAATCTACTAATCTAACATATGTTTATTTCTAACTCAAGAATGTCTAATTCCGAATTATGATTATAATGTTTCCTAACTTGCTTGCAGGATCTCAATCAAAGAAAAAAGGTGCCCCTAAAACCCTACTTGTTTTTATCTAGAAATTATAATCTAGGGCAAAATTAGGGTTCTCCTAAGTTGGGGACATTACATAATGCATTATTTTTGTCATAAAAATAAGATCATTAGCATATAGCGGCAGCTTTATTACATAGCTAGTCAAGTGAATGTCCCCATCGCCAAACTTGCCTATCCACTCCTCTATTATGTCAATGTACAACCCAAATAGCGTCGCAAATAATGGGCAACCTTGCTCAACCCCAATGTCACTCCCAAAACATTCAAATAATTCTTTGTTGTTTTAACTATGGCCCAAACATGATCATACAACCAATGTACAGAAGCCCTATACTTTTCTAGAATTCCTAACTATTCCATTCTACTCCATAGTGTGCTTCTAGGGACAATGTCAAGAGCTTTCTTAAACTCAACAAATCAACAAAAGACCTCTCCTCCGTGTTTATCCCAAAATTTCACAATCAATTGTCTAAGGATAGTGCAAATATCAATGGTAGAGTGCTTTGGCCTAAAACTAGCCTACCCTTTTTCTCTCTTTCCCTCCTCTTTTTCCCAAATACTGATTTGACACTATCATGCTCCCAAAGAGTTTTTCAAAGAGAGAATTGATCATTATAATTTGGTAGTTTGAGGGATTGTTGATATCACTGCTTTTGAGCAAGGGGATGACGACACCAATTGTCTTGTTTGTCAGGAAACCATGTTGAATGATCCCATTAAACATTATTTTGATGTGTGATGTCACTAGTACATTTGACCTTAAATTTCGACTAGACAATTCGACCATCAAATAAAAATGTTTAGGTTGGTCGCATTATAGAAGGAAAACTTTTCTTTTTTTTTAATACATGCCCGTGTTGGTCGCAATTTCAACCAACACAGTGGTAGTCGAAATTGCAACCAACACGGGCATGTATTAAAAAAAATAAAAGTTTGAAACTTCATTTCAGCGCTTTATTTCAGCGCACGCGAAGGAGGTAGAAGCTAGAGAAGGGTAGAAGCGAAGGAGGTTTAGGGTACACCGTGTCGGCTCTGCTATGAAGTCGTGGCCCTAATTTGTGCTTTCAGCATGGAGATGCCATGTCGCTGGATGAAAAAAAAAATTAGGGTAATGTTATTTAACTTGTTCAGTGCTCGGAATTGGGAAAGACATTAATTGCGCTTCATGGTCGATGCCCTAGTTTGGGTGTAATCAATGTGTGGAACCACTGAAGTAAACGAATGTCTGCAACAGTGAATGAAAAGAGATTAATACAACAATAACACCAGTCTTAGGTACCCTCTCACAATCCGTTTCAGTCGACACCAGCCTAATTTGATCAACTAGGTTGAAATGCCCAGAAATTGGTTGCGGACGCATTTCATTTCAAACTTCATTTGAAACTTCATTTGAGCATTTCATTTCAGCGTGCGCGAAGGAGCTGGTAGAAGCTAACAGGTTGAAGAGTTGAACCAGACGGTTAAGGTATGTCGAATCGATTTCCAATAAGAATCGAATGCTATATATAAATGGTGGATTTAGGATTTACGAAAAGTTGGTTGAATTAGTTGTTTAGAATTTATATAAGTTGAAAATGGATAAAACTGTAAGCAATAGAAATACTCTATTTTTTGTAAAATTCATTCATCTTGAAGTCTCAATTCGGTTATTCTGATGCATCAAAAGAATTGCAACGTTTCTTTGTTCAATTCATGCCATTTTCGAATGAGTCTCATTTTATATTGAAACTGTTGTTACGCCAGTGGTCTATCTAATAGCATTTCTTATTTTAGCTTACTGTTATTGCAGTAGGAACTTAGAATAATGAGAACCATTCTAACTGTTGTTACGCCAGTGGTCTATCTAATAATGAGAACCATTCTAACCATGGAATGTTAATTCTAACCTATATTATTAGATCATTAATCATGCATATGCAGAGTTGTGTGGAGTAATGGTGATCACAGTTAAAGAACAGTGAGAAAATATAATGAAATTGGATGCAATGTGTAACAGTGGATGATCTGTCCAAATAAGGAAGGGTTTTTATGTTTGAAAATGTTTTGTCATGTTGAATGAATGGTGATTCAATCACTAATTTGATGCAGGAGTGAGTTGTAACAGGAGATTGGGGAAGCCCTAGCAAACCAGGGTTTGGAGTCAAGATTTGGGGGTTTTGGTGTTGCAGGGCCCGTGAGTCTAATTGCTTGTAGATTTAACCATTTTGAGTCATTTTATAACTCTACCAAAGGTTTGGTGGGATAAGGGAATGTGAGGAGAGTAGTTGCTTTGAAAATTTGATCATTTTCATGCATTGAAAACAGGGGTTCAGTCATGGTTAGGTGTGTTGGTCCAAAGTAACCCTATAAAAGCTTTTGGTGTGTTATAGAACTCTGAAAAGGGTGTCTAGAAATGTTTTCATCTTGTCAAGTGTTTTGAGAGAAGACAAAGTTATTACCATCCTAAGTCTGTTGCAGGGTTATTGGCAGCCTATTAAGCCTTTGGAACAGTTTGAAAGAACTTTGTGTATTGGAAGAATGGGAATTAAAACAAAGTCTTAGAATTCCTTGAGTCTAAGTGGTTTGAAGCCTAGGAAACCTAATCCATCATTGTGTAGTATTGTGGAGGCCTTGACAAGTCAGATCTTTTAAACATTTGAGGTTGTTGATAGGCTAGAGTGCCTAGATCTCTGAAATTACCAATTCTCATTGTGTTTTGAATACCACCACCCTTATTCCTTTTGGTTTGGAGTAATTTTATTTCATTTTAAATAAGTTATGGCAGTTGTATTAAATTATTTGAATGATTAAATGAAGATTGGATCATCAAGATCAAAATTGGATTCAAAATTACTCCAAACCAAAAGGAATAAGACTCCAAACCAACGAAATAAAATTGTCATAACTTATTTAAAACGAAATAAAATTGCTCCAAACCAACGTAATAATTGTGCAATGATTATTGGAAGCCGTTCTCGAGTCAATTAATGACCAAATTTAAATTGCATTCTCTGTTGCACAGAAACGGTTTCCACAAGTTGATAAACTTCTTCAATAAACTCGATACTAAGACTTGAGTTACATCCAAACGCAACATAAAACATTTAAAATAAATATTTGTTCTCTGTTATCGAATTCCATCACAGCATATTCATAATAAAGACGTGCTCGATCGTGATGACAATATGGGTGTTAGACTGTCGAACCGAAAGAGCAAACCAAACAAAATGAGTTGTAAATAATAAAAATGAAACATTCGGGAAACACTGAACAATCACATAGAAGAATCAAATGTAAAACTAGACTGTTATTTTCATTCATCATACGTATTACATTGATCATCTCATTCCCATTGATCTCTCTCTTCACCGATTCTCCACTCTCGTACCCCCTATTCTCGGCTTCTACATTGCAGAGATAAAGATCTCCAAACTCACAACCCGGTAACTAAATCATATAACTTAGTGAAGAATACTCAAAATAGAGATCAATGGTGAAGACAAAAGGCATTCTTACATTTAGTTAAGGGTAGTACTTAAAGAATAATATAGATCAATAGTGAAGATTAAAAGTCACCCTTACATTTAATGAAGAGTCTATTATATTTGAGTCTATCAGAAAGTCATGGAAAGTTCCTTATAGATATTTGAAGAGAGTCCTATTATTCATTACATTACTTGCAATATGTATGCTGATATTTCATTGTCTCTATATATGCTAAGTGTTTATATAAGAGTGGGGATATGCTATGTAACTTTACTTAGTCACGGTCTTAATTATATAAGGATATATACTTAATCGTAGTATAAACTTGAATAAAAAATAGATAATTTTAAAATAGAAATATGAGGGGACTGGGATTGTAAACATTGATTGATGTATTTTGAGGTCATATAATATGGAAATAAGACAACACCTACATAAAACTTGATATCATCACAATATAACATGTTTTGATTCTCTGCAAATTTGAACAAGTTTTCATTCACAATATAACATAAAATGTTTTGATTTGGTCTTATATGTTAATTATAAATAGTTCCAGATTTATTCCTTATGAAATGGTGATGAGATTTATTCTTTTATCTCTGTTAATGTAATTATGGGTATATTATTTGCATAATGTCTAAGATATAATAATTCTAGAACCCCTAATTTTATGATCTAGTTATGTCTTAGTTTACTGTATAGTGTTGGAGTTCTACATTATGTCTATACCAAAGATATTCTTCCAACTTTGATGTTACCATTGATTGCTAAGTGTATGTTTAATCAGCTGGCTAGATTACTAAATTGGTCTTTTAACACATTCTCTCCTCTTGTTCGACAACTTCCTCACTATTCCTTAGTATGATCTTCTCACAATTCCCCTTAATCTTCTCACAATTCTGACAAAACTAACAACATGCCTCATGTTATATGGAAAATTGGTAAACAAGGAGCCACTGTAGTTCAATTCCCTTTTTCTAAGTCCTTCATGGAAGTTGAAGTATCACTCTTTAGGAAACTTATATCTCTGGTTCAAAGTTCCCATTAAAATCATTCAAATATTCGAAAACAATACCCAAATTCGCTACAGTGGTAAAGTATTAACGAAGCATAGCCTCATAGTTCCATCAGTTTGACAATCAATGGTAAGAAATTCCTAATAATATTATATTAGAAGTGAAATGTTGATGCTAAGACAATTACTTTGTGACCATAATAATCCTACATATGTTTTTTTGCACAATAGATAAAGTTTGCTATTCAATTCCAACAGAAACTCACAATTTCAATTGTGACCACACTAGCCTCATCGCAACAAACTTGTTAGAAACATGAAAAGAAAACATGTTAGCAATTCCATCATTTGTCTGTTGTTTGGGACAGTCACCATAGAATTATTTGGACTATCTCCTCTTGCCTTGCAAGGTTAAAATGACATTTTTTTCATCCCTCCTTGAATAGACCCTTACCGTCTTGCACTTGTGCAATGATAGGACACCAATGTTGCTAATTAAGGTTGGCGAGATGATTTCGTCTATCCTGAAAAAAGACTGTCAAATCATTATGCTTTCAAATCAATTACCTATCGACGTATCCCTTGCGAGGGAGAGAAGCCAAACACATAAAGAACATACACATAAACACGACAACTGAAAAACTTAAATGGAATACACCAAGAAGTACCAAATGATGAATGCTCAATTGTTGTAATGGCAAAGTAATATCAGAATAGTCCATTTATAGTCCTAATGATTTTGGAAATTGTTGACAAAAAGTGTTCTTTTTTTTTATTACATTGTCTCCAAAAAAATGTGACCATGATGCCTACAATTATGTTTCTCAGAGAATGTTAAACTATTCTCAAAACAAAGAGAAGCTAGCAACAACCAACAGAACGAGTGTGAACACCTGAAGATAAATATCAAATAGGAGAAAAGCACCTGCAACAACAAAGGCAATAGCTATAGATATAGATGAGGATATCGTAGAAATCCCTAATTTAGTGTTTCAGAGAACAAACGATAGACTGTGAATTAGGGATTTCTGCGATATCATCATCTAAATCTACATCTATTTTATTTACATTGGAATGCAACCTGTCGATATTGATACTGCATCGGCCGAGCACGATGGAGGCATCGATTCTAATGTGAATTGTAGTACTCAAAGTATACATTTTCTATTCGAATTTTGATTAATGAATATTTAATACAAGAAAACATATTCAATTGTTTAAGATGGATTAGTTGTGATGATGAGACGCGCCATTTAGATGTTAACTGTAACAGTCTCTTGGTTTCAAGCAATGTAGAAAGAGAAGCCTAATTCAATATGCAATCTCAATTCATATACATAGGATATCAGGTAGAGTTGAAAAACACAATAGGGTTGCATTTTTTATAGAGGTCTTTAATTGCATATTTTAAGTTATAGACCATCGCGAAAATGTAAATGTGTTGTGTTTTTTCAACTCCACCTACTATCCGTGCATATTCTGCTTGTGTTGCATGTGCATTCTTGATTCAGAGTGGGAAAAATCTTATTTTCGATGCAAGGGAGAGAAGCCAAACACAAAGAACATGCAAATAAACATGACAGCTACAAAACATAAATGTAGGTATCACAACAGCTGAGAAACATAAATATAGGCATCATGGTCCCAATTGTTTGGAGACACAACATAATTGAATGCTATAGCCAGAAAATGCAACACAACCACTACTCCTGCAGTTCTAAGTTTACACTGTGGATCCAAAAACCATATATAGATTCCTTATCTTTGGTTTTTGGATCCCACAGTGTCAACTTAGAACTACAGGAGTAGTGGTTGCGTTGCATCGTCTGGGTATACCACTCAATTATGTTGTGTTTCCAAAACATTGTGACCATGATGCCTACATTTATGTTTCTTAGCTGTTGTGACCCAGGACCCTTTATGACCCTTTACAATCCCTAAGAATACATCTTAGAGGTCTTAAAGTGTCGTAAAGGGTCATAAGAGGATCCTAGGAGGGGCCAGATGAGCTTCCACCTTCACGTGGTTGGCTCTGTTAAGTAGAGAATGTTAAACTATTATCGAAACAAAGAGAAGCTCAATAATTTATATCTGAATACCAATTTTGTTCTTATCAAACCGTCAAAACATTTAAATAGCCTTTTAAACTGCTATTAAAAATAAAATATTTAATCAACATTTACTTACAGATTTGTGTGCTTGTCTGAGTTTGATATGCAGATCTGCGTATCAAACTCAAACAAGCACACAAATCTGTAGGTAAACGAAGCTTTCTTAGTCAGTTTGATTTTTCTTGAGGCTGTGAATATACAATACAATGAAAATGCTTTGTTCAATCACCGTCATTTTTTTTTAACCAAAAAATATTTTTGGTCGATTTTTCGACCTTTAAATAACATTAATTTCGACGAGAATGCTATGCATTCGACGTCAATTTCGTGGAATAGTGGTTGAGTATTTCGTCGCAAGTTCGATGTCAAGTTTGCCAAAGTTGGTCTCAATTTTGCCAGCTTCATGCGATTAGTTCGACAAAGAGTCAGTCGATAAGTCGACTACTACTAAGGTCGAAATTTCGACAATGGGTTTGCTTGTAAAATAATCGACAAAAAAAGATTGACCACGGTTTTAGTCGTCTATTCAACCAATTGTTGTAGAAAATTCGACTAATTCTCGTCAAAATTTAGGGCAAAATTTACTAGTGTGAGAGGGCTTCCACGCCCCAATTTATATACTCTTGTTGTAAGCCATCCACGTATCACACTTTACACACTGTAAGCCTTCTAACTTCATCTTTGCTGCCTTGCAGTTTTCTTCATACCACAAATTTGTAGGAAGTTATTTTTGTTGCCTCTATTAGGCCTAGACCTTTTGCACAAACTAAGAGCCTTTGAGATTTATTGAAAACCGATTGTTCCTGCCTATTTTTTCCTTCTCTATCTTGGTCAGCCCTTTGTCTTCTATTTCTTGCAGCTGTTTTCCGAGCTTTGTTCAAAAAAATTCTTGGTTTTCCTGTGTCAAAAGAATTGTGCCTTGAGTAGGCTCTTGCTTTTGAAATTTTTTGTAGCCTATCTTGGTGATGAGTGTCTTATTGCATACTAATCTATACATATATCAGATTGTGATCTGATTTCATTTATATGGGTCAGTCCTTTACTTCTACTCCAATTATTCTTGTCATAAGATTATTTGAGAAAATAGCATAATCCACCACTCTTTGCCCATCGTAGGTGTGACATGTAATGTCCCTGAGCTTGGCCAAGCCTTTATTCTGTTGCATATATTCAGATCATACAGGCTGCATATCGCCAACAATTCTGCCTCGCACTGCATGATACCTCATTTTTTGGCTTAAGAATCTCTTTCCTACTCTTGATTCTCTTCCTCTTCTTACCACAGAGGGTTGTCTCTCAAGCCCTCTTCCCTTCTAAGGCATAGAGCTTGGCTGTTTTCTGTTATTGCATTGAATTATCCTATTAAAATAATTTATCCTATGGTGTTATAGGCCAATATGTCCTTTACCAAAGTTGAATATGGGTTCTCATTGTCTAGTTACTCTTCTTATATGATTTTGAGCCATGGGGAGCGAAGTAACACACTGCCAGATAGATTGCGAATTCTCTAATCTTTATTTTCATCCATATGTATTGGTTATTTGGATCTTCTTTTTCTACTAGTATGTTTCATTCCCAAGATTCCCTTATTAAAACTGCCAAACCTCCATGACCCTTGCCACTTTCTGTGAACTCACTCCAAACTGATATCTCTATGTAACCCTTGAAATTTGGAACCTTGCAGTCCTCACGCTCATGTGTTTCAATGTGGGCAAATGTTGATCGTCCCTTTGTCTTGACCCATCTGAACTATTATGGACATGGACATGTTGAAATTAGAAAAACGATCGCCCCTTTGTCTTGACCCATCTGAACTATTATTGACATGGACAGGTTGAAATTAGAAAAAACGTTCATCGACTAACTTCTGTAAACTCATGTTCTTTAATTGCCATTATCAAAGATCAACTACACTAATTGGTGATTGTTCGAAAAATGCTTATTGCCCATGAGAACTAACTAAAAATTACAACTGCTAAAGATTAAATACTTTGAATCTTCACGTAGTGATTTCTGCTTTATCTAGACAGGTATTGACATTCTTTAATTTCAAAACATGGCATTCTAGAATGTCCACCATGATTTTGATCAACAAAAATTGTGTTCTCGTTGGTGAAACCATAGTTCAAAATATCGTTATTGGCAACTTATCGCCGAGGGCAAAAAAAAGATATCGGCAAATATCGGAGATAAGTCGGGAATTTCTTGGGAAAATATCGAGAACTTAAAAAATTGCTTTAATTTAATTAGAAATGCATTTTTTTTTTTTCAAAATTCAGTAAGGAGGTGCATCTAATGAGTCAGTAAATGAGTAAACAAACCAAACAAGCTGATCTAGATATATATAAATGAAAATTGGGTACAAAATGGCATCCTCATGTGGAATGTTGATGGCTGGTAGCTTGATAGTCTGAAGCAAAATTAAAATAGCAAATTGTCTTTGTAAAACTATAAGTAAATACAACATCAAAACAATTTACATCTTCCTCTTCCTCTTCCTCTTCCCCTTCTTAGCTCTAGTAAAAACTACTGGAGAGATAGCTGGTGCCAATCTTTTCTGATTCAATCTGGACTTAATTCCTATTTAAATTCTACTGGATTGATAAGAAAACTCTTGATTTCTAATTTTATTTTTTTCACCTTCCAAACAAATTGAATTTTTCAAACATGGTAACTATAAGTACATCGTTGTCCCACGAGTTGGTGGAAACATCTCCTGCATTCATTGGAATTTGGTGAGAAACTGTTCCACAATTGTGGAGCTTGGGGTACAATTAATTAGATAAATGAAAGGATGGAAAGCAAAATTTTGAAATTTAGAACGGAATCAGCAATTAACAGAAGAAAAGAAATCAGCAATTTGATAGCAGAGTTTTAAGTGCAGGAAATCGCCAACAGAACTTTAACAATAGAAATTAAACCCACAATGTGACAGCAGAATTTTGAAAAGTAGAAATTGATAACAAAAAATTAACTGCAGAAATGTGGAGCAGACCTCTGAGACAGAGTAGAAAATATCAATGGAAGAACAAAAATCTGCTTCTGTATGCACCTGCTAAGAAAATATAAAATCTGCTAGATGGCACACTCAAATTTAGAAGACAATGATACCAAACAGTGACATCAGCAGCAAAATCACTCTCTATAGCAAAATATTTACAGCAGAAAAAATAAAATTCTGCAGTGACAACAGCTCTGTGAAGACATGGAAATCAAGAAATAAATGCAAAGATGTACTAGATATACTACAAGTATATTAAAGGCTGGAGAGAGGACGAGGCCTGATAACCGGACTCTAACAGCAATGAGAGTCGCACATCATATGATGGTCACTTCAGCACATTAAAGAGCTTGCAGCATTTACAATATCATTGCCCCTCTAAAGGAAAAATTTGAAAGTTCTTATTCAAAAATATTAACTATTCTTGGTTTGTACTTACCACTTTCAGTTCCCTCATGATCTTGAAACATATCCATGGAACTTATTAGGGATACGCCAACTAGATTGCAGAGTGCTGTCACATCTTTGTTTTTTCTTTGTGGTCTTTCTAAAATAGCCAGATTCATTCCATACAACAAAGCTAAAGATACCTCCAGAGCTGCTCAATTGCTTTCCATATGTACAGATTGATTTTGGCTTACTACTCACTTTTATTTTTTATTGTGACTCATTTTATTCTTCATCAATTTTGAAAAACCATCACAGAAGCTTTTGAGTTGTTGCTCAAGTAGTTGACCGCTACTTGGTTCATTGTCTCCGTATCAATTACAAATAGAATAAGTGGAATGCTTCTCTTCATTTGTAGCAGAATACTTGCTATAGAGCTATCCATCTTTCTACTTGAGGTTTGGCATAAGTATGAATACCTTGCTTCTTACAAAATCCAGGTAAACCTCCCTGCTGCTCCTTGATCTCATCAACAAAATGAGAAAGCTCCAGACTCTTCATTTGCTAATATTTGGCTAGGTTCCATGCCCAAGATCATGACACATTGTTAAAGGCTCGAACAATATGATGAACACAGAGTTCCTCCACATTTTGAGATTGGTGACTGATTTTGGCTCTTCTAAGATTAAACAAAGATATAACTCTCAGCAGGAACAATATGCCCTGGCCCATTTGGTATCAACCTTATACAATTTCAGGTTGCATTGTCCTTCTTGGCTTGGTATATATGATGTTGTGATCTAAGTCACTTAAACTTTATAAGACAGCAAATTTCAAGAAAATGATTATTGTCTCTCATTCTAAAGACAACATTTCAGATTTTCAGCTGCCTTTGGCTGAAGGTTCTCTTCTTTATGTCTGAACAAGAACTACAAAGTGTCACTCCATTGGTTGCAAGGGTTCATGTCTACTCAAGCTAAATGGTTGTCCCAGTCAGCATCTCAGTAGCACTTCATACATCAACAGCAGAAACTCACAACTATTTCCACTAAGGAAGACAGAATGACAGAACAAATATGCCCTGTTTTCAAATAAATTTTACAAAGTCACAGGGCTCTTGTATATTATTAAATGTCATACACATCTTTCCTCTAAAAAAATTCTTAGACTCATTGTGTTGTTTCTGGCATTGATTGTCACTGATGTCAAAATTTCCATACCGACACTCTGGCGGTATCGGTTGGTTGTTGGCATTTTTGGGTATATTCTGTTGGTTGTCGGTATTGAAACAGGAGTTTCAGTTGTGCACAGAGCAGGATTCAATGTGAACATTTTGGTGTCCCTTGGTGCTTCAGAGCAAGTGTACTGTGTTCTATTCATGGCTCATATGTTTCAGTGCACTTGTGTATCGATCTCTAGCAATTCCGTTGGTTACAGGTAACTGGGCAGTAGTGCAGTTCATTAGATGTTTTTGTATATCGGCTACAGCGTATCATGAGGATTCTTCTATCGATGATTTCAGTTACTTCATGATTCCATCTTTTGGTCTTGGTTGTGGTAGTTCTTGGAAAATGTAATATGCATTGTAATATCTTACGTGTGACCTATCTGTGGGTCGTGTTGAAACATGTTGATAAGATCTCTTATGTATGTCCTAGATTTAGGATCGATGCTATGTATTAAATGTAACTGTAATTTTCTTAGCATTGGAGTTGTCACACGTTTGGTGTGAAGCCGACATATGTATGTTTGGATACCGATATACATAAAGGAGAACCTTTTGTATCCGAGTGTGGTGAACGTGGTAAAAAGTATAGTGCCAACCTGTGGCAGGTATGTATGTGAGCAGTGATATTTGAGGCGGAAAATTGAAGATCTAGTCAAAGCTTACATACCGATAGCAGTGGATCAAGCAATTGGAGATCTACTGGTGATTGTGGTGACAGAGCTCAATTGTTGAACTGTTCATGCATATTTAGATACAATTCAATCATTTCATGTTTCTGTTATATCTACTTTGAAATCTCAATTGTATAAGGGTAGTTAGCCTGGCAGGCAATGAGCAAAACCAGCAGTGAGCTTTCGTAAAAATCACCTTACCCGGTGTCACCCTAACAGGTTTTTTTCATTTTATGAGAATTAGCTTCTCCATAGTTTTTCCCAGTTTGGGTTTTCCAAATAAATCTTGGTGTTATCTGTGTCGATGTTCATGTGTTTTCATGTTTACATTTTCTGTGATTAACCGATAGATCAAAAGTTGTTACTATTGTTGTTTAATAGTTTACCGACAGAGCTAAAGTTTTACAAAGTGTGTGAATAACTGATTCACCCCCCCTCTCAGTTATTCAGCATGTTCAACAATTGGTATCAAAGCCTGGTCCCTTGCACATAGAGCTTAACTGCTTGAGGGAGATCTTGGATGTTTGAACAGATTGAAGGAAGATTCTACACTGAAGAAGATTGGCAAATCATGATGAGTGCCATTGAAGATACTGAATCAAAAAATGAGGAGCTGAAAGAAAATCTGAAGGATCCAAATGCTTGCATTGTGAAATCAAGAGATCAAATTAAGAGGTTCAAAGCAAGCCACAAGGAGGTTAGTCAAGAATTGAAGGAATCAAAAGACAGAGTTGTTGCTCTAGAAAAAGAACTGAGGGAATTGAAAGAATCAAAAGACAATGATATAGATCTGATCAAGAACTAAAAGAGAAGATAGCTGAACTTGAGAGGAAGCTGGATGAAAAGGCTTGAAGGGAAGAGTATATGAAAGCTGGATTGAAATACAAGTCGAAAAATGCTTGGTTAGCAAAATTGAACTGGAAAGGGCAATGGAAGAAGGGAAAAAGGTTGAAGAAAACTTCAAGGAGATGATTAGAAAGAATTCAGAACAAAATGAAAAACTAGAGTTGGAACTGAAGAAGCTGCAATCAGAAGCAAAGGAATGCGAGAGCAGTACTATCTTGGATCAATTATTATCCTCTCAGAAAGGGCACAAGGATAAAGACGGATTAGGGCTTATTGATGAATGCTTAAATTAGAAGGATAAAGGCAAGGAAAAGGTAATTAAAGATAATGCAAAGGTTGAAGTGACAAATGAGATCAGCAATAAGAACACATCTACAAAAGGCCTCTCGTAAGACAACCGAGTGCTCAAAGGTATTTATCTTTCAATGGTTGTTGTTATATTTGCAAGAATTTTGGTCATAAGACAATTGATTGTAGGATGAGAAAGGAACAAAGAATTCAATGCTTTGATTATCATAAGATTGGTCACAAAGAAAGTCAGTGTAAGAGTCAAGTTTCAGATTAGGAATAGAAGAATGAAATGATTAATATCTTTCATGGAAATTGCTATGTGTGTCACAACATTGGTCACAAAGCTAGTCAATCTAGATCTAAGAGTCAGCCGGTGAGATCTATGAAAATAAGTGTGAATTGTTTCAAATGTGAACAAACTGGTCACTATGCAAAATCATGCAGATTTGATAGCGTTCCGGCAAATACTGGATGTGATAATCATGTTGCAGGATCTAGTGGTTCTCAAAAGCAGAGCACAGAATGGAGAAAGAAATCTGATGGTGTGGAAAGCTCGGTGGTACCGGATCTCAGTACTAGCCCTACCGACAATTGAGTTGAGTGTTTTAGCTCAAGGGGAGTACTAAACAAATCAAATCTTACACCTCCCCTGCTCCAAAGAGGTACCGATTGCAACTAGGTTGTTACCAGTAGATGAGATGAAGTATTAATGATGACAAGATGTTTTTTTATTGATTGATGTGCGATTGTGTTAGCGATAATAAATTCAAGAAGGAATTTCAATTTTGGTTATTCGTGGTTTTAAAAGGTGAATTTTTGAATCATTTGGCATTGTAGCTCGAAGAGAAAACTTGTAAATTTGTAGGGTACTTGAGCAAAAAATTTGTGAAGAGACAATGGCACCCAAATTTGTTGTTCGTATCGGTGTGAAAAGAAGAGTGGAGAAAGAATTTGAGCCAAAGGAGTTTGATCACAGTCATATCAAACAGTTAGAGTTTGGTTTGCCCGCGGAAGGAATGCAGAGAGTCAAAAATCTTGGAAATGATATCTGGGGAGAATTTTTGTTGTGGTGTGATGACAGAGATTTCATTATGTTTGTGTTGAGTTGGTTTCATGGCAAAACCCTAGTGTTGGACAAACCATATAATGTGACGAAAGGAGTAATTGAGGCAATTACTAGTCTGTGTAGCATTCGCGAATTACCTGGAAAGAAATCGATTAGCTATGAAGAGGTGAAAGCCCTAACAGTGATCGATAAGGATCAGCGTGCATTTCAAATTCATACTATTGAAGATCCGATTGTAAGGTATGTTGTCACGACATTTCTTACAAGATACAATTTCGTAATCGTGACGGTTTGACTTCTGTTGTGGCTGTATACATGACATGCAAGATGGTGAATGAGAATGTTCAAATGAATTTGTGTGAAATGTTGTTGGATAATCTATTGCTGAATGTGATGATGTCAGTTGAAGACGATTATGGCTTCTATTTTGGGTCTTTTGTCATGTGCTTAGTGTTCTATTCCTTGAGGTCTTTGCCTGGAAAAGAGAATGTTGAGTGGAGCACTGGCATTCCTATAGGTAAACAGACTTACAAGTACTTGGAAGGGTTGGAAAGTAAAGCAGATGCCTGTAAGGCATATTTCTTGTTTCTATAGGAGAATCTTGGTTCTGGTTTGGCTGTTGTTGGTGTTGTACTAGTTAGACAGTTTGAGGAAGGTCCTTCCTTGGGACAAAAGAAACTAGAAGTTGTTATCAGTGGTTCATCTTCTAAATCGAAAAGAGTAAAAGACCAGTGACAAAGGCAAGGAGGTTGTCACCGTTTCTCAGAGTGAGGAAGAAGAGATCAGTAAGAAAGGTGTTGTAGAGGAGATGAAGAATGAAGAAGAAGATGTTGAGGAAGAAATGGAAGAAGAAGAAGAAGAAGAAGAAGAGGAAGTGGAGAAATATGTGCCTTCTCCAACAGGATTAGAAGTTGTTGATCCTGATATTGTCCGAGTTATGTCAGATAACCGTGAATATGACAAAGTTGGTGGTCTGTGTACCAATTGCTCTTCGGTCGACGGGACCTTGGTATTAAAGTTGTTGATTGATCATCTAATCAATAAGAGAATTGTGGTGTCCAATGTATCTGGTATGTTACCAGATGATATGGTTGTTAAGATAGAGAACAATTTAATGCAATTTAGTGCTGATTATTGGACTGTGGCAAACAAGATTGAGAAGAAATGTGGTAATGCAAAGCAGAGACTATCCCTGCTTATCGGTAAAACAAAGGCATGCATAGAAGAAATTACTAACATTTATCGATACTGTCTTCGATGGCTTGTTGTGGTTGATAACTTCAAAGGTCATAGTGAGGTAATTGAAATAGAGTTGAATGAGTTGGGGAAGACTTATGATGTTTTCAAGGACAGGGATGGGGAGCAGAGAATCAGAATTGGAGAGCTTCAGGCAAAGATTTTGCTATTGTAAAGGCAAAAAGAGGACTTGATCAAGACTTTCTGGTTGGTCAAGGATATGGTTGAAGTCAAACTAGAACATGTTGTTGGCATCCTAACCGATGCAGAGGAGTATGAGTAGAGGTTTCAATCTCCGGATTGGAGGAATTTTTTTTGACAAACTGGTCGAATGTGGTAGTTTGTGTGCTTGCATGGAGGCAGCAATTGTTGAATGGAAGGACCTTCCAATTTTAAAGGAGAGGTACAAGAAGGTATTTTACGTTAAAACTGTTGTTCTACTTTGAGTTTGTTTCACTTTGTTTTTGGCCCTTTGCCATTGTGGCAAAAAGGAGAGAAAAGGAGAAGATACATTTTGCATTTACTCAAGGGGAGTTTTTGGAGATCGTTGAGTTTTTTATGTTTTGGTGTTTTGCCATCAATGCCAAAGGGGGAGATTGTTAGACTCATTGTGTTGTTGCTGGCATTGATTGTCAATGATGTCAAAACCTCCAAACCGACACTCTGGCAGTATCAAATGGTTGTTGGTAGTTTTGGATATATCTTGTTGGTTGTCGGTATTGGAACAGGAGTTTTAGTTGTGCACAAAGCAAGATTCAATGTGAACATTTTGGTGTCCCTTGGTGCTTCAAGGCAAGTGTATTGTGTTCTCTTCATGGCTCATATGTTTCGATGCACTTGTGCATTAGTCTCTAGCAATTTCATTGGTTTCAAGTAACTGGGCAATAGTGCAGGTCATCAGATGTTTTTATATATCGGCTATAGCGTATCATGAGGATTCTTCTATCGGTGATTTTAGTTACTTCATGATTCCATCTTTCGGTCTTGGTTGTGGTAGTTCTTGAAAAATGTAATATGCGTTGTAATATCTTAAGTGTGACCTATCTGTGGGTCATGTTGAAGCGTGTTGATAAGATCTCTTATGTATGTCCTAGATTTGAGATCAATGCTATATATTAAATGTAATTGTAATTTCCTTAGCATTGGGGTTCTCACGCATTTGGTGTGAAGCCGATATATGTAGGTTTGGATACTGATATAAATAAAGGAGAACCTTTTGTATCTACTGGTGAACGTGGTAAAAAGTACAGTGCAAACCTGTAGCAGTGATGTATGTGAGCAGTGATATCTGAGGCAACAAATTGAAGATCTAGTCAGAGCTTACATACCAATAGCAGTGGATCGGACAGTTGGAGATCTATTGGTGATTGTGGTGACAAAGCTTAATTGTTGAATTATTCATGCATATTCAGATGCAATTCAATCAATTCGTGTTCCTGTTATATCTACTTTGATATCTCAATTGTATAAGGGTAGTTAGCCCGACTTGCAGTGAGCCAACCTGCAATGAGCAAAACTGGCAGTGAGCTGTCATGTCCCCTCATTTAAGAACCCTAATTATGATGTGCTCTTCTAAAATAAAGATTTAATAATAAATAATAAAATTTCAAATGTACATAAATTAATTAATAATTAAAATAATAATGTGATATATTGTTATATAATATATCATAAAATAACATGATATATAATGAAATAATATAAGATATAAATAATTATATGTCAAAATATAAAATATAAATAACCTTATATATATATAATATTACACAGTAAATATATAAATATTAATGTTATATCAAATATCATACAAAATGTATTAATATATATTATCAAAATATAATAATATAATTAAAGTATGAACACGAGCCACATCAGCCACCTTGAAGTTGCGACCCCTCACATAGGAGAAAAACAAAATATAAGTAATTAGACGGATGATGGAATAACTAGCGAGTAGGGAAAATATTACAGGAATGTGTAAAATACATAGTTGGGAGCAAATAGGATTTAGGAGATATACAATCAGCGATCTCAATCAACATATAAAGGACAAATCTCATACAGGATATTCCAGTAGCAGCAAAACAAATAGAACGGAATTTGGACTGGAGGAGAATCTGTGGGTTTGGGACAAACCTGATACATCCCTAAATTGCCGCACCTATACTAGGAAACGCTATACCATAGTAATTACTCAGCACATAACTGAATGGAATGCTCAAAAGGGAGGATTTATAGAAATAAATTACCAACATCAAATAGAGTTTGAGAAACCGAATAAGCAGGGGGACATCATAGCTGACTATATAAGTACAACCAAATGCGCGTTTCAGTCACCATCACCCACAATTGGAATCGCAGGACTCACATTTAGCATCAAGTTGGATATAGATCATCATTATTGCATCCAATATAATTAGAAAAAACAAGAATTGGGCATTACGGACGCACCATTATAAATGCGGAATCTTACACGGTGTGCTTGAGAGTTAGAGGATGCGATAACATCCCATTGCCATTCTGACACAATTGACATCTATCAAACATATACAATAAATATAGACATTATATTTTGACTGTCATATATAATGAGCTACATGAAGAGGTTATCGAGCTACAAATAATAGTAATTTACATTGTGACTGGTCAGAGCAAATTTGTCGTAGTATCATATCTAACATTTGAGGTAGAAGGAAATAAAAGTTGTAATTCATCAGATAAATTCACACAGGAATTACAATTGAATGAAGACAGACTCTCTATCGAATAGAAAAACAAAGGAATTAGATTAATTATATATCTGACAATTGTAGGAAGAATAAGAGGACGGTAATCTTTAGTTTTGATCTGGACCTCGTAATTGAATTGATTTACCATGTAAAAGCATTTTTTTGGTGAGGTTATATATCTAACCATCTTCTAATCCTTATTTTAATGGAATTTGTGATGCTAGGGCAAAGTTAGGGTGATCCCAAAAAGGGGATATTACAAGAGCCTTAGTAAAAATCACCTTAACTGGTGTCACCCTAATAGGTGCTTTTAATTTCATGAGAATTAGCTTCTCCATAGTTTTTCCCAGTTTGGGTTTTCCACATAAATCTTGGTGTTCTCTGTGTCGATGTTCCTGTGTTCTCATGTTTACATTTTCTGTAATCAAAAGTTTTTTGTTAAGGCTAAAACAGGTTTTGAAGGAACCCAAAACCCTTTACAAAGAACTTACAAAAGATGTTCAATAAAGCTCATCATCAAGAAACAAACAAAAAACAAAGGATAGCAAAACAGACATAACAAGACAAACCCAGCCACCCCCTAGCAGAAAGCCAGCAAAACACCAACACAAAAAACAGAACACAAAACCCAACCAAAGACTAACCTAAACTTTTCAAAGTCTCTACAATCTCCTCTATAAGCTAGTTCATTCTCTGAGCCACGTTCTTAAGATCCACAATGTCTGGGGCCAGGTTGGCATTCTTCTTCTTTGTGTTGGCCCTAGTCCTCTTGCTCAGACCCGCAGTCTCCCCAGCACCAGTGTCCTCCTGATCTTGATCCACCACGATGCTATCCCAATAAATGTTCTCCAACCTAGCCACCAGAGCATTCATATTCTCAACCGAGGACTTAACCACTTTGTGGTTGTGGTCCATGATCTTACACAGGGTGGAGTCACATTTACTAACCCTCTAACTCAAATCCTCAAGCTTCTTATCAAACAGCTCCCTGTCTTCTCAATGGCCTCAACACTCTTGGAAAGGTAGTCAATCATCACTTTCTTCTCATTCTCGGTCCATAGAGAACACACAATAGTTACCAGAGAAATTCTTCACACCATCAAAAGGGGTCACAATAGTAACCCTCTGCACCTTAGTCGGGTTTCCATCTTTGGACTGCATCTCTTCAAACTTAGATGATAGGACACAATGCTTAAGGTGCAAGCTTTTAATCTCATGGAAGACCCATGTTATCACTCTGAAGAGGTAAATAGAGCTAACCTTTGCCCTCTCCAGAACACCAAACACTTCATCTTTGGCGCAAAGTCTTGAGAGCTCAGCTCAACAGAAGTCGAGCGGGAGGTCTCCACATCATCCTGGGCGAGCATGGATTGCACAGAACCGACAGGGGAGGAAGAGGAATGATGATCTGGGGAGCTGTCATAGTCAACAAGAACTGGCACTTCCTCTTTACCCTTCTCTAAAGGCATAATATCTTCCTTACGAGGAGGGCTTTTCTCCTTAGAAACAAAAACAGAGCTTTCCATAGCCTTACCAGAAGGGGAAAGGATAGCAGCATTATCCTCAGTAGCAAGGGCTTTCTTCAACTTAGCAGCAGGGGAAGGGGTAGCAACAGAGCCCTTACCCTGGCTCGGCCTCACGGGCTTCCGAACATTCTCAACAGGACTCTTACCTTTACTCGACCCCACCAACACCTTCCTAAGGGAAATTTTGGGTTTCTTGGGGGGGGGAAGGAGCATCTTCCTCATCATCTTTTGTATTCCAGCCATCTTCCTCCAAGCTCTCACTTTCCTCCACCTCCACAAAAAAAAGGAACCCTCGAAGGGGTAGCAGAGGCCCTATCCCTAAAATGCTCATAGATGAGCAATATAAGCCCTTCATGCAAGACAGGGTATTTACTAGGGTTCTCCTTATTATCCACAATATTGGCATTAAGCGAAGATAACAAATAAAACAGGAAGGAAATGTGAATCTTGTGTCTAAAATGGTTTAACATTACTAGATGATAGCCATACACTCTGGTGAATCTCTCATCCAAAGTGAAACATTCCATGATGGGCTTCAACAAATCCCTTCATATCTCCTTTACTTGCTCTAGCGAGAAGTAGGAATTGTCACCCTTCACCAATTTCTTCCTCTCTTGCTTGGACTTGGGAAACTTCTTGGTGGCTTCCTCAGACATCTTCCTATCCTGATAAAACTTAATCCCTTCCAGTGACAAACCAATTACCTTTGCCACAAGGGCTTCATCAACAACCATAGTCCTTCCAAAGAGATTGAGCCTGCCATTGTCCCATTCTTGCATAAAGATTTTTGTGACCTTGTCGAATCCATGAAGTCTCTCCAAGTAGGGAGTGACTCCACCCTTCCTCAGACGGTACCATATAGTGGCATTGTTCTTCCAAACCTCGCAGCTCGCAGGCTCAACCCGCCTTCGATCACCACCCATTTTTTCAGACGGCTCAACACTCTCGTTCGCAAAGCAAAGAAATTTAAAATGATATAAACAACACCACAACAAAAAGCCAGCGAACCAAATTAAATAGAAAGCCACCCAAAAAGTGTGGGAGAGCATTATGATTAATGATATGCTTATGTTTCGGATGATCAGCCCATCTGACATTGATATCACCATTAATATGTGGTGTCATCATGATTAAATGACAGCTTTCCATATTTACCATGAGTTTGGTCATAACAAAGGAGGGATTTAATATTTGCATCCAAATTATCCTCCCCATACCATATTTTGATGTCCTTAGAATTAACCCCCACGTTAGCAAGGCCATCAGCCACTCCATTGGTTTACCTATAGGCATGAGTAATGTGGCTTCTTTGAAAGGTTTTAATTATATGAATTGAGGATCTTATAATATTGTCAATGGTCCATGATGCCCTGTCCTCCTCCTTTAAACATCTTATTATGTTGTTGGAGTCTCCCTCGATCTAGACTTTTATGTAGTTGTGGTTGTTAGCAATCAGCAAAGTTTGGTACACACACATGGCCTCGGCAAGGTGTTTAGACTGAGTACCCAAGGGGAGAGCCGCTATCGCAAGATAAATGCCATCCTCATTTTTTATCACTCCCCCACACCCAGCTGGCCCCGGATTCCCCTTGGCCACCACATCAAAATTAATCTTCACCCAACCAGTAGGAGGATAAAGCCAAGCCAAACCATCCCTGCATTTTTTGGGCTGAGCAACGGGTTTGGAAATATCAATTTTAATTCTCCACTCATTAGAAATAGATAAGTCATCCTCCATACAAGCAATACTAGGATATCTATTACTATCTTTCTCCAACAAATTGATATTCTCAGTAATGGCTCTAAAATTTTTGTGAGAAACCACCTATGGAGGAAGAGCCTTATCCCTTAAAATATTTTATTTCGCTCTTTCCAAACTCCCCAGATGAGATGAGGCGCAATAAAGGACCACTGTATTCTAATAACTTGATTAGATGATGGGCAGCACTACTAACTAAAAAAAGACTGGATTTCCTATGGAAAAAGCCCATCTTAAGTTCCATTTCATCAGCACCTTGGACCAAATCTCCCAAGAATTGTTGCAGTGAAGCAGGAGATGAGAGGCGGATTCCTCATCCCTCAAACACAAGTAGCGACAATTAGGAATCATAAAACCCCTATTGCAAACATTATCAGTAGTAAGAACCTTGTCTTGGAGGAATAACCAAAAAAGGCTATTCATTTTTGGGGTCAGATTCTTCACCCAGGCTTTCGCCCAAAAAGGAGATTGGGGAGAAGACAAGGATAGCAAGGAGATAGCAGACACAACCAAGAAGCAACCTGAAGCAGTTTCAACCCAAATAAGATGGTCCTCATTGTTGGGGATTAAAAGCAAGGCATTGAGAGAAAGTTGAATTGGCAGCAATGCAACATTGACCTCCAAAAGATTGGCCCATTTTGAGTCAATCCAATAGTCAACAACACAATCACCAAATCGCACTTTGCATTCCTCCATGAAAGGGGCAAAGGATTGAGAACAGCATAAAGGATTGTCCATGATCCATCTATCTTCCCAGAATCGAACCTTCCTACCATTCCCAACCTTCCATCTAGCACCATGAGCCGCAATGTCCTTAACCTTGAGCATGTTATTCTAGAGATGAGAGTGTTGAGGGGCAACGGGCGACCTAAAAAGATCATCCAAAGACGAAGCAGCAAACAAATACTTGCTCCTCCAAATTGAATTCCATTCCCTTCTTTCACCGTAAGTTCTCCAAATTTGTTTGGCCAAGAGAGCCTTATTAAACATCCTTATGCTTCTGATACCAAGACCTCCCATTTCCTTAGGTTTGCAAACATTTTCCCAAGCTAGGAGAGGGAGGCGATTCTTCTCCTCCACCCCAGACCAAAGGAAACGCTTCTGGATTTTCTCAACGGCATTTGCAAACTTGGCTGGAAGTTTGAAAAGGATTAAAGCATAAACAGGAAGACTTTAAAGGTACGATTTTAGGAGTTGAACTTTACCAGCTTGACTTAACAAAGATCCCTTCCAACCCGCCAGCTTCCTATTAAACCGATCAATGAGAAAGTTCCAAAAGGATTCCAACGGTTTAGAACACAGAGGAAGGCCCAAATAGGTAGATGGCAAAGTAGCAATCTCACAGCCAAGAATACCAGAGATCTTTCGTTGTCTCTCCTCCGGGGTGTTGATGAAGAAAAGAGAACTCTTAGACCAATTAATGAGTTGGCCTGAAGCTTGACCATAGAGATGCAAATTTTTCTTTAGCACTCTAGCTTCACTTATGGTAGCAACTCCCATAAGAATAGTGTCATCAACAAACTGTTGGTGGGAGCACACCAGAATGGCGAAAGACGGGCAAAGCCCCTAGATAGCGCGTTCCAAAACCAAATTCTGCAAAGTGATTCAGCCATGATGGTGAAAAGGATGGGAGAGATGGGATCTCCTTTCCTTAAGCCTCTGGAAGACTTGAAAAAATGAGAGGGTGATCCATTAACAATCACAGAAAAGGAGGTCATAGACACCAACTGCCAGATGAGTTGGAGAACTCTCTCACTAAACCCAAAAGCCTACATAATTTTGAGTAAAAACAATCAGTCCACATGGTCATAGGCTTTAGAAAGGTCTAATTTCATCAAGAATCCCTTCTCATTGGAAACCTCCAGCGGGTGGATGTTCTCATGCATAGAGATAATTGAGTCAAGGATTTGTCTCCCAAGAACAAATCCATTCTGCTGAGGAGAAATGATAGAATGTAAATAACCAACATTCTTGAAGTCAAATCTTTGGAGATAATCTTATAAAAGGAGTTACAAAGGCTAATAGGTCGGAACCCATCCAAAGAGTAAGCACCCGAAAAGTGGAGTTGAGCTCCTTAAGCAAATTTATGGCTCCAAAGAACTTAATAGCATTAACAACATCCTTCTCAACAATATGCCAGAAGACTTGAAAGAAAAATATTGGAAAACCATTTAGCCCAAAGCTTTGTTCCCTTCGAAAGAAAAACCAACATTCTTAACCTCTTCCCCAGAAGGAATAGCAGAAAGAAATCTATTCTTCTCGCCACCCAGAACCGAGGGAATAGCTTCCAAAAGCAGATTGTGTTCATCTATATTCAGATTAGGGTCAACAGAAAGAAGAGTGGAAAAAAATTGGACAGCTTCCCCCCGAATATCACCCTCCTTGTACAATCTTTTGCCATTAGTGGTAATCTGAAATATCCTATTAGCTGCCTTGTGTTTAACCACATTCATGTGGAAGAAGTGGGTATTCTTATCTCCTTCAGCAAGCCAAAGTGATCGAGATCTCTGCTTCCAGAAGGCCTCCTCTTGAGTTATAATATCATGATACTTTACAAGAATCTCATTTTCTCTAGCCAAAGAATTAGAATCATACCCTTCCTTTTGAGTTTTATCTTGGATGTCTTTGAGATCAAGTTGAATAGCAGACTTAGAAGCAAATATATCCCCAAACACCTCTTTGTTTCATTGCTTAACCCTATCCTTGACAAACCTCAATTTCTTGGCCACCCTGAGCATTGCAGAGCCCTCAACTGAAGTATTCCACCAAGACTTTATGCTTTATTCCAACTTAGGATGAGACAACCACATCTTTTCAAACCTGAAAGGAAAGTTCCACCTACCCTGAATAGCCTCAGCAACAAAGGAGATAGGGAAATGATCTGAGCCAACTCTAGAGATAGCATTCAAGGAGCAAAAGAACTTGACCAGCCAATCATTGGAGATGAGAGCACAATCTAAGTGAACTTGAATCAAGTCATTACCACTCCGCCTATTTGTCCAAGAGTAGTTAGCCCCCTTTAGATCAACATCAAGCATAGCCTGGCTATTAATAAAGTCCATAAGATCCATCCTTCTTTCCAATTGAATCTAAGACCCTCCACATTTTTTTGTTTCTAGCAGAGTATTGAAGTCTCCCATGATCATCTAGCAGTCATCCAAGAAAATGTTCCTGCAGGAGGCCAATCTTTTCCAAAACTTATTTCTAGCTGCTTTAGTGTTTGGTACATAGATATTCGATAAGACCCACATAAATCCATCCTCGATATGATGGAATCTAATGGAGCTAATATTATCGTCAACCTTAAGAGACTCACCAGTGATGTGATTTTGATTCCAAAAGATAGCAGTCCCTCCGGAAGCACCATCTGAACTAGTACCAACAACACCATAGTTTTTAAACACTTCTATCTTTTCAACTTTCTCCTTAGACATTTTGGTTTCCTGGATCAAAACAATATCAAGTTTATGATCCCTAATAATATTCCTAAGAATATCCTGTTTATGGGAAGCATTGAGCCCCCATATGTTCCAAAAGATTATCTTCATTTTTTAGATGGGGAACAAACCTCCATGATAGTCTTTTGACTACCACCAACAATATTCTATCTGTATTCTTGCTCTCTGTACCATTTAGCAGATTTTCTTCCTGGAGTGGGCTTAGGGTTTCCCACATCAGCTTTGAATTTGTTTCTAGTACAAACACCATTTTGATGAGCTGCAAAGTTTGTTGCACTACCTTTTTTGTTCTTTCTTTCAACAGGTTTGAAAGAATCTTCACTCTCAGTAGCTTTATCCAAGTTCCTGAGAGAATCCTTGTC
Source organism: Chamaecyparis obtusa (assembly GCA_027943335.1). NCBI lineage: Eukaryota > Viridiplantae > Streptophyta > Pinopsida > Cupressales > Cupressaceae > Chamaecyparis > Chamaecyparis obtusa. The sequence goes on along the minus strand of BSBK01003750.1, from coordinate 237,895 downwards.
CTCAATGGGGAAGATATCTCTCCCTTGATCATTACTCCAGAACATCTCTTGATTATCCAAGGGCGGGACATCATCAAGAAAAGTCAACTTGACAAAATCCATTGATTGGGAAGTGGACGACAAAGAGGAAGAGATTCCCAACACATTACACAACTGTGAATCATCCACCCTAGATGGCACACAATCACTGCTTTGATCATTTTTCGAAGACACCATCTCTTCATTTCTAACATTACTATCTGGGATTTCACCTTCTTCAACAAACATCTCAGGCTTACCTGCAAGCCAAGGCACCTAATCTTCAACTAATTTCTCATCAGATTTTGGACTGTCCAACTCAAGGACACCCTCCTTCTTACTTGGCATGTCCTTCACCGAGGAATCATTAGTACCTTTGACACCAGAACCATCATCTTTAGACACTGCCTCCGATCTGTTTTGGGTCTGCCCAGGGTTAAGGGATCCCGCCACAAGCTGACAGGAGTCATCCGCTTTCCCTTAGGCATCTCTTTCCCTTCCTATTTTGCAAAAGAATTATTTTCTTTCCAAACCTTCTTCTCGACGGATTTCCTCTTTTCTTTCCCCTTATTACCTTGCAGAGGGCACTTCTTCACCCAATGCCCCATCTTATTGCAGAGAAAGCAAGCAAAAGGAATAGATTCATATTCTAGTGATTGAACCCATTTGCCAAGCTTTAGCATAATCTCCACCGACGATGGCAAATCAGAATCCTGGCCAATACTGACGCAAATTCTAGCATAGACCAACCTAGTTTTGGCCTTCGTCATCGGATCAATAGATAGCAACTCCCCAAATGAACCAACCAAACCTCTTAAAACATCCTCATACCAATATTCCAGCGGAAGGCCAGGAAGCCTCAACGACACTGGTGTCAAAGCAAAAATGGCATCATTCAAATCAAGGTTTGGGGACCACCTAATCAGAGCCAATGAAGACTTCCCAATCATCCATGGCCCCCCACATAAGACATTGGACAGATCTTCTTCACAAGAAATAGTGAAAGAAAAATACCCCTTCGACATAGCAACAATATCTGTCTGGCCCTTCAGAACCCATTTCTTCTTAACAAAAGCTCTAGCAACATCAATATTGGGCCTAGGTCCCATAAATTTCCCTACCACTGATAAGGCCATAATAGAGATATTGTGATCAATCACTGAATCAGGGACAAAAATGGCATACCTTCTTGAAGCGGCATCCGATATATCATTCACCAAGGGGAAGACGGATTTTCCACTTGGTTTGACACCAAAAAGGGAAGACCAAGGCTTCAGACAAGCTGGTGCTTCCTCCAAGGGATCTCGAGTATCCTTATAACCAATACTGTCACATGACCCACCTAGCTTGCTCGGGTCATTGGGGAACTCGACACCTCGTGGGTTCCCATCTTCGGAATCATTCCCTCCTTCTTGGCTCTCAATAGCCTTGTCATCACTCTAACTCTATCCATCCTGCGTATGATTGATTTGCAAAAAACCTGCAATCGATGGACCAGAGGAACCCCGTCGACCACCATCGCCTGAACACCCACCAGAGCTCCCGCCTGAACTCGCGCCTAAACTCCCCATTCGAACTCCAACTTGTTGCATATTTTGGTGAGTTATATACCAATAGATCAAAAGTCGTTACTGTTGTTGTTTAATAGTTTACCGACAAAGCAAAAGTTTTATAAAGTGTGTGGGAATAACTGATTCAACCCCCCTCTCAATTATTCAGCCTATTCAACAAAACTTACTTCCCCTGGAAGTTTCCTCATACATAGTTTGTATATAAATACAAGTGAGTGCATAAAATGTACATTTGTGACAATCTATTCTGCTCATTTCCACTGCTGCAATTGTATTCCTATCACAACTTCTCTAAGTCTCTTTCAACTTCCAATATGGACATTCTCATTAGTGGATAAACTTTCACTCAAAAAATTGTTATTAGTGCATTTGGCCAGCTGAGGCCTCAGGCAACAAAAAATGTCACATCAAATGTAATGTCCCCCTAATTGGGTTTAGTCTCATTTATTACCAAATTAACACAGGATTTGATATTCATGTCCCAAGCTAAGGGATATATCGCATTTGAAGTTAACAGAACTATTCATTTATTTAATCAGATTAAGTTATCTGTATATTCGTTAACACTCATATCCAACCATATTACTATTCCAGCTCAAAGACAGAAGGAGTAGGTGTTACCCAAGTTGCCTAGATACCAACTGCAATGGGCTCCCTCAAAGTTTACAGATCCAAGCCCTTCAGCCTTTCTTGGGACTATGCTCACAAGGCGCTTGGGTCGCTAATCCCTACCCTATCTTGGGACAGATAGTCATTGCTTGGATTTATACAAGCCCCTCCTTGGACATACCTCGGTCTTCCCTTCTCAGATTAAAATAGTAACAGCACTGAGTGTGTGTGTGTATATATATATATAGGAACATATATACTAATTAATTATTGCTGTTCTATTATTATGAATTTATGATTCTAAACTCATCCTTATTAGATGCAGTATATAGATGTATATTCACATCTGAAATATAACAAAATATATGTATAATTCTTATTTCAATATTTATTATCAGATCTATATATAATTCTTATTTCAATATTATTATTTAAATTTATTTATTTATTTATATGATCTTATGATATTTCTTTATTCTTAATAAGATTTAATCTAATAGCCTGTGAATCGGTATTTAACTCAGAGATACGTTACAGCATAATTTGTTGTCACACAATGCTTACCAGCATTGTAATGATTCCTTTCCTTTCTTATCTCTTCCTTGAAGAGTAATAATTATATTTTATATTTTCTGATTCCTCTTTCTTAATCTCCCCCAATCCATATATATTTTGATAAATGAGGGGACTGCCTTAATATACTGTGTGTTTGAAGTGATAATGCATCAGGTAACAGCACGTCTCCTATAAACATCATCCTTCATGACTAATCGTATTTCTTAATCACATACTAGTTACTCCTATCACTACACTATTTCATAACATGCGGGTCCTCTACTTGTAGTTGTTGCCGTATGTTTAGAGATTATTAATCTGAATCATGCTCAAGACGATATGAATTAACCCAATGGATAATTAGCATAAACGCTGTCCACTGTTTCTAAATTGCTGCTTTATCATTAGTCGATTTTAACCAAATTACATATCATTAATCATTAATTGGTCCTCCTTATTGGTGTTTGGTATTAGTTACGATGCCTTAGTCAATACTGATCTCTTTCATTGTTGATGCCTTAGTCAATACTGATCTCTTTCATTGTTGATGCCTTAGTGGATTGCTGACTTATCGTGCTCTATATATTTGTTAACTTATGTTGATTATTAGTATTTGTTGATTTGCATTTATAATTTACTGCTCACATACTTGTATGGCTTATATATATATAATAAAATATTATTGTAATTTTGTTTCTGTCAGACTTCTCAAAATTATAATTATATTGTGTTATTTATTTTATAGTTTAATTTATATTTTTATTATTATTATTTATTAAAGCTTTCTTTTGCAATTAATAAAAATTATTTATTATTAAACTATATATGGGAATGGGGACATCACATCAAACATTTCCAAAATTATGCAAATTGGATCACAATGTTGATATCATCCCGATTCATCCATATATTGCGTCTTGAGGTAAAGGAAGGCCCAAAATCAATTGTCTTCACCCATCAGATGCACTACCATGAATGAGCAATTAAAGATTATTGATCTATATGTAGCAGTAGCTTCTTTCACCTCTCGTCCATCTAAGACATTGTATCAGGCTTAACTACTAGAGAAATGGTTCGTCCTACATGATTGATATTTTTGAATGGCATCTTAAAAGAGAATGAAGAGATAAAAACTGGGACAACTAATATCAGATGAAGCAGAGTTTCTAATCAAGACCGATTCATCTTTGATGGTGATAAGATCCATAAATGAATGGACCTCTTGCCACTCCATGGAGAAGAAAACATGAATGTTGGAAACGATCCATCCCTGAGCATGGCTCCCCTTCTCTCTAGAGGGACCCTCCTATCTATTGGGGTTCTCCGCACAAATTTGGATTTTGATTGATCCTCCCATCCAAACATAAAATTATGCAAAATAATGGATACCAACCATTCAGCTTATCCCACTCAACAGAAGAGATTAAGGTTGCCTGTGACACAATGCCCTACCATTGTAGTGCAGGGAGGGTAGGCACCTCAAACCCCACCCCTCTATAATAGCTAGTGTCAATCCCCTATAGATAGTAGAGGCCAGATTATATTCAAAGCATGCCCCACTATAGAAAATAGGACCACCCACCTCTCTGTGATAGCTGGTAGGACACAATAATGGAAGATTGCATAGGATGAATTTAGAAATAGCGATTGCCAAAGCTTTAAAAATTCATTCCGCTGCTTGTGGCCATGGCATTCATAAAAGGCATTGGTTCAGGAGAATCCCTTGTCCATTCATCTCTTGCTTGCTCTTTGATTTTCTGGGGGACAAAATGCTGGTGACTGTTGCTGGTATGTTATCTTACATGCTTGACGAAATTAATTTAATATTTATTTTTCTTTTGGTAGACTTTTCTGGTGATTTTACATGATTGACAAACGCCTAAAACATCTTTGTACTCTCAATTGCTATCCATTAGGAGAGGATCCAGAAGTTGATTTAATGTTCAAACTTGTTGATCTAATATCTGCACTTGTTGATTTAATATCTGTACTTGTTAATTTAATGCCCAATATTTTTGACAATATTGCACTAATAACTGTGACTTTAAACCTGTTATTGCTGATGATGACTATCCATGGATGAATGAAATATATTCCTTAATTCTAAAAAGCACCTAATCATGTGATGACACATCAGCACACTTATAAAACATGACATGGTTTAGTGAACAGGTATCGGTCTCATTTTTTTGGCCATTTTGGACACCTTAACAAAAAGCATGCAGCGGCATCATATTTGATGATACAACCCTGAAACCTCAGTTATAAGCAGTGTAACATGGGGACTTATCCCCCCTCTAAACCCCCACGCACCCAGGTTTGCGATGTCCCCACATTAGGGACTTGGCGTTCCCAAGTCCCCCCCACCACCGCCTTTGCACCACCATCTCACCGTCATAGGTTTCTGCAAGCAAAAGTTGCAGCTGCACTTGTGATAGAAAGGGGGTTTACTAGCTACCATAAACGTCACTTTTACACACACTACATATGCAAATATGTATACATGTATTATTTTGTACTTGTTTTGATATCATGCTACTCATTGTAATCATCTTTATATTCATGTTGCAATTTTGCCATATTCAAATATTTGATATTATAATTTATTATTTTTTTATACTAGTATACATCATTTCATAAATAACATTTTAAGTACTAAGTGTACAGTATATTACAGCACCCCCTCCCCTAACCCCACCGTACCCCTGCTGTCCCTAAATTGAAGCCCCTTTTTCCCTCCCCGAAACTAGTCCCAACGTCCCAATGCCCATGTTACACTGGTTTTAAGTAGAAGACAAATAAGCTGTTATAAAAAAAAATTAGAAGTGATTTGCAATTTCTACATAAGATTTTGAATAAGTACGAAATTAAAGTTCTCAATTACTGAATCCTCTTCCTATTACAATTATGTTTTAGTTCCGCAAGGATGAATCTTGACATATTTCCCTTGGCAATTGTTTCTTGTCTAATCTTTGGTCACAGAACAAATGACGCACGTGATCAATACAAGGAACAGAAAAAACGATCGTAGAAATCCCAATTTCAAGATAGTACAAGGTAGATCATAATTGAAAGCGCCCACAAAGTGTTTAAAACGAAAAGTAGTTGGATGAAAAACAACTGACCATGTAGTGAGAAGAGCTCAAGAGGTGGAAGAGCGAGGTTGTTTGTCGGGAGGGTTGTCGTCAGTGGAGGACCTATCAAGGGGATTGCCACCCTTGAGATACCAGCCGAGTGCAAACAAGGAACAGCCAGCCAAAATGGCAGTGCCCCACACTTGAGAACCCCGCTTGCTGTACCGCCTCACTGCAAATTTCCACTGCTCTCTCAGGGTCGCAGCCTCCGGATTATATGGGTCGGGTGGATTTGGGTATTCTACTTTCTTTGGTATTGATTTGCCTACTTTCCCCTTCTCTCCCTCCATTCTAGATACTGTAAAATGTCCGCTGAAACATTCCTACACCTCCTTGCAGTGTTATTGATGGGAATAAAAGCTACGTCGACAAACTCATACTAAATCTAACAGGTCCCACTTTGGACAGGATTTCTTATAAATCCAGATTGCAGACTACCTTAACGACATTTGTACTCCACACTGCTCCTTGTGTGCATGGCCAACCCAATACACGCTTGTGGATTTCTTTGTTTTTAATACATATAAATCACACTACCATAAATATCCGGGGTCAACTCATAAATATCTTAGTGTAAATATCTCTTATATAAATTCTATATATATATGATTTTTTTTTATTAACCTAATAGACTTTGATGGGAGCTTTTGCTTTCAGCCAGCCTATGCATTTTGTTAGCCTATTTGGTTGCATACCTTATCTAGGAGATTTCGTGGTGGTCTTATTGTTGTTCTCATGTATGCACCAAGTGTCATGTTCGAGTCTTCACAACTACATCATAACCTTTTGGCAACAACATCGATAGTTTACAGCTACGCAATAAACCTTGTGGCAACAACACCGACAATTTGCCTTGAGAGCAAACCATCAAGGTATATATCTATCACTAGTCGCCAACACCATCCAACCAACAAGAGAGTTCTTCTTTGCATTCAATCTTAATTTACAAGAGGTATGTTTTGGGTCTCATTTTATTCAATGGGGTTTCAAAATAGAGACTATGAATATTATGATTGAGTTGACTTATCACTATGTTGCTTTTATTTGTGGTATTCAATAGGGTTTTTTAAGGTGAAGGGTAAAGTTATGGGCAGTGTTTACAGAGTTCATTCCTCATTTCTCACCATTCTATCAACATGTCTTATTTCATTATGTAACATTTGTTACTTCATTTAATTCCAGGGCAATGGGATTCTTTGTATTCATTGAGCAATTAATGGGCTACATAACTTTTTCACTATAATTGACTTATCACTCTAATTTTTGTATTTCTGATATTCATTAAGCTTCATGTTGTCTTTTTTATTATACATGATACTATGTCAAACGAAATGGTCTCTACATTCTAACCAAGGAGGAAATACAAATATCGTAAGTCCACTGGTAATTTATTTCTATGAATCATTTTTGTTTTAATTAATTTTTTCATCGATTATGAAAATGTGAAATTGCTACCGGACAACTCTACAATTTTTTCTTGTGAATATTTCAGGTTTCTCTCTTTGTTTCACTAATACCCTCTATGGCTTGTATATTGACAATGTATGTTCATTTATTTGCATGTTTGTGCTGGCACTTTTTATTACACAGAGGATTTGTTTTCGACAATTTATTTATTTAGTTTTTAGTTAATGTTCATAGTCCATTTTTTTTGGTGCATTTATCTTTAATTGTGTTATTCTTTAGAAATAGAAGCATGATTTTAGTTTTAGTATGGTTGTTTTCTTTTTTTTATGTTGTTTCAAAATTTTGTTGGGAGTTGACATTTTCCTTTGAAACCCTAATATTTGTTTTTATTTTTACACCCATTTCTATTTGAGGGCAGTATGGGATTTCTTTAAAGTCGTGACCATAGGCATATAGGGTTTCTAGCATATAATGACTATTTTATTTGTGAGAGGGGTCTTGTATGAGGAAGTCCTTGGGATGCCTTGGTCATGCATCATACAGAGTTGGAGGTTTTAACAGGTTGTTGAGAATAGCTTTTAGGATTTTATGGGTCTTTCATGGATTTTAACCCATCTTTGCCTTTAAAAAAATCCTCATTTATGTCATATGTTCTTAATAAATAAATGTTTTTGGTAGATTAATTGTTGGGTTGGGTCAGCACACTTTATATTATATCAAAAAAAGGTTACATTGTTCTGTTGATTACATATTATACCATACTTGAAATGGAAAAAACCACCTAGATAGCTATATTGTTGCGAAACTGCAACCTCCACTACCCTTAACTGCTACCCATATACAATATCTATACCCATCCCTTAGTATCATAAAGTCTATACAATTGTTATCTATCTATCGATTTATATTAAAAAAAATACATTCTGAAATAAAAATTCCATGTTTGTACACAAAAACATGAAACTTAGCTTTTCATTTTCTTCTTCATGTCCTTCGGTCCATGGACTGGCATTACAGAGGGTTCCTCTGTAGTCACCTTTGCTCCCCTTTTCCTTATTTCCTTTCCCATTCTCCTATCATACATTGCACAAGCAATGATTAGGCATTCCATCCCATAGTTCTTGTGAGTTGGTCCCTTGGTCACCTCCTCCACATCTCTAGGGTCATCCTCTATCCATCTCTCACCATAATTTAGTAGCATCAATAGCTCTTTCTCCTTGGCCTCCTTATCACTATCATTCAGAATCATTTCTTATTGTTTCTTTAATGAAAATTGATTTTTCTGCAATTGTATGATCTTCCCAGTCTCTGGCTACACATCCAATTTTGTTGGGGCCAGGGTTACCCCTAGATGCTCCTTCGAAGTTGACTTTGATCCAGTTCCTCTCTGGAAGAGTCCATTTGATGTCATCTCTTGGATTCATCCCTTTCATTTTCAGCCCTGTGCTATCAATCTTTTGAATTTGTAGCCCTTCAAATGTCTTCTGGATCTGGTCATCCCAGCTTGTGAAGGTATTGTTCTTGACCATCTTGTTTCCTGGTTGCATTATTAACTAATTCAATCATTGTTCTTTTGATTTATAGGCATAAGCTTTGGACATCCATGCACTTCCCTTTGAATATTTGTATGTTTCTTTCTTTCCACAGCTCCTATATGATTGTGCAGGGAAAGATCTTCCACATGCAACCAAATAGACTTTGTGTATTCATTACATGGAACATATTGAACCAACCCTCATTGTCATCTGGAAGCAGACACTAAAACCCCAATTTGTCCATGAAATATTTCCAACAATCATTCACATATTGGTTTTGTAGTTTCTCCATGTTCTTGACACAATGCACACCTCCCAAGACCATGAATCCCCATTTGTTGAAATCTATCTTCTATCAAAATCCTTTTTTGTAGAGTCATCCAGGTGAACACTCCATCCTTGGGTAGAATTTTTTTGATCCATATAATTTTTCTTTGCCAATTTATCCTTGCCACAACAAATTCTTTAATTTTGTATCATACGCTAACATTGTAGTTCCATGTATTGGTTCCACACCACCTAATGATGTCCTCTTCAATGGTTGGTAATAGTTATCTTTCCTCCAGAAGTTGACCTAACACCCTTTTTTAATTTTCTAGATCGTTGATTTCATCCAAAGACCTCCATTCCCACATCATCTTTCCATCTTGATCTATGGGTCTTCCATAATTGCAAACCTCTAGACCCCATACTCTCTAAGTTTCTTCCCTTATGATTTTCAAATATGGTTGGTCTACAAGGGGTTTTTCCCTACCCCAGGAGTTAGCCCAAAAAAAGGTTTTGCATCAATTCCTTATTTTCTAGGTGATGTGGTGGAATACAATGTCCTGACATTCTAGAATGTAGTTCCAAATGGTAGAACCTTCAGGTTGTCTTACAACTGTTAGTATCTAAGTATCTTCATTTGAGTCCAAGTATTTTTGGCATAGCATTTGTATCCATTTCTAATGTCCATGGTTGCATATATTCTATACTAATTTAGCACCCATGGCTAGATTCATAATTGGTAGTTGTCTTAGGCCCACTCCACCTACCTCCTTAGTGAAGAAACCTTTGTCCCATGCCACCAATGAAAACTTGTTATGTTCACTAGTTCTACTAAAGAAAAACCTTCTCATTATCTTGATTAAAGAATCCTATGTTATTATGGGGAGTTTCATGCATGACATTGAATATATAGGGATTGAAGATAATATTTCCTTTATCATGATCAGCTTTCTTGCAGAGCTGATTCATTCCCCTTTCCAAGTCTCCATTTTACTTTTGCATCTATCAATCAGGTTTTCCTAGTAGGTTCTTTTTTTGCTCTTGCAAAAAGTGACACACCCAAAAATCTTCCAGGAAAAGTTGCAATCCTGATACCTAGCACTTGAGCTATATCCCTTTGGAATCTCAATTGTGTGTTTAGAAAGAAAACCTCCAACTTCCTCTAGTTAACACTTTGTCCAGAGGCCTTGCAATATTTTTCTAGGAAATATTTCATGGTTTTTGCATATGTTCTACTCTTATCTCCAAACAAAATAGTATCGTCTGTGACAATCTAGTTTGAGATGTTATTGTTAGAGTTTTAGGTGACTCTACAACACCCCCAGGATCAAATGAAAGACCAAGATAACTTTCATAAGAGAATGACAAGACAATTTGCATTAAGATGCAAGAATGATATTATTGATAATGGACATAGTAAAAATACATAAAAGGTATGCTTATATAGGCAAGGCAATAAGAGACAATGATAAGGAGAAGATAAGTTATCACCTACACAAGTTAGAATCACGTTTCCACCAAACATGGATCACCCTCCATTATACAATGAAGTATGTGCTATATGATGAGGATGATAATGTGACATGTGCACTAAAGGATGATCTCACACATAAAGTGGAATTGGATAACAACTATCACCACCTAATGTGGAATTCTCCTACACCATGTGCTTACTATAGATGCAAACTCTTAGGTGTCTCATATGCAAATTACTAATTACACTTTACTTAACTTACCTAGGATATCACATTGCATAGTAGTTTGTATATGAGACACCTAGGAGTTTTCACCTATATTAAGCACATGGTCTAGGATAATTCCACTTTAGGTGGTGATAGTTGTTATCCAATTCCATTTTATGTGTGAGATCCACCTTTAGTGCACATATCACATTGTCGTCCTCATCATATTGCACATACTATATATGTGAACAAATCTTTGAAACTGTCAAAGAGATGATCAAATAAGAATACTCCTACAAATTTGATAAGATTAGGGTTGACAAAGGTAGGAGACAAAATGCAACTAGTGGCCTACAAAATAAATGCCTCCCAAAATAATATATGTTAACCACAATATTTGCACAAATCTAAAAATAACTACTCAAATAATTCTATGAAACCTTCTAAGCCCCTTACAGGGCCATATTTGACTATAGAATAGATGAATTATACACAAATAAAATATGACATAAAATTAAATTATGTGATTTGCAAATTGGGGAAGGGCCAAATGGTCCTCCGACTAAAAAATTTTAGCCACAAAAATAATTTTACTCGAATATAGGTGTATTTGTAGTCAAAATTTGTCAAAATAACCTCCTGAATTCAATGATGATGCCCAAATAGTTCTATTATGCACCCACAATCGAATTAGGCCAAGATTGCACTTCTTGAGAAGAGGTCTTCGCACCTTGAGAGGTCTGATACCATGTTAGAGTTTTACATGACTCTACAACACCCCCAGGATCAAATGAAAGACCAAAATAACTTCCACAAGAGAATATAAAGACAATTGCATTAAGATGCAAGAATGATATTATTATTAATGGACATAATTAAAATGTACATAATAGGTCTACTTATATAGGCAAGGCACTAAGATACAATGATAAGGAGAAGATAAGATATCACCTACACAAGGTGGAATCACGTGTCCACCAAAGGTGGATCATCCTCCATTATACAATGAGTATGTGCAATATGATGAGGATGATAATGTGATATGTGCACTAAAGGTGGATCACACATAAAGTGGAATTATCCTACACCATGTGCTTAATATAGGTGCAAACTCCTAGGTGTCTCATATGAAAACTACTATGCAATGTGTTATCCTAAGTAAGCTTAAGTAAAGTGTAATTAGTGAATATTGAATTAGACTAACAGTTATCAATCCCTTCGACCTCTTTTATTTCCTGCCAAGTTTATTTTTCCTGAAGGTATGTTATTCCTCTTGCCATAGCCTTATCCATTATTATGAACAAGAAGATGGAGAGGGGGTCCCCTTGTTGTAGGCTTTAAGGATGTCAAGTTTGATTACCATGCTAGCTTTCCTTAATTTCGTAGTCATATGGATTGCTTCATGGGCAATTATTATCCCTTCTGCAATATAACCACTTGGATAAAACCCACTTTTCTCTAGTGACATTATGCACTTTAAAATTCCATCAACCTTTTTGTAATAATACTAGTTATAATTGTGTACATCATATTGCATAGGGCAATAGGGAAGAACTTATTCATGGCATGTGCATCCTTTTTCTTTGGGATGAATACTAGGAATGTGTGGTTAGCTTCCCCAAGCATGAACTTCCTTCTCCTAGACTCATTAGTTGTAACTATTATGTCATCTCCTACAATGTCTCAAAAGTGCTGAAAGAAATTGTCTGGGATCAACTAAAATACAACATTCAGATTAACTTCTTCTTTGGGGATTTGTTTGTACAACATCATGTTTTTTTCTTTAGTGATTAGTGTTAGAATCATGTTAAGTATCTCCTCTCTTTATGCCCAGTGAATTTGTGCTTGCTTTTCCATAATTTCCTCGAAGTAGTTTACAACTTATGTGTTTACTTCTACAAATATTATTATACATCCATCTTTCCTTATTATTTATGTTATCATTTTACTATTTTTGTTTGATATTGTTGTATTGTAAAAGAACTTAGTGTTTCTATCCCCATCTTTGAGCCATATTTCCCTGGACTTTTGCCTCGAATAGCATTCTTCTCTTTCTTGAATCTCTACCAACTCTTCCTTAAGTTCCTTTTCCTTTTCAAACTCTTCAATCCCCATTCCTCTAACAATTATGATTTCATTTTGTTTTGACATTTTTTTGTCTGCCCTTTCTCTTTCTTCAAATATATTCTTGAACTTTTCTTTGTTCCAAACTTTCAGTTTTCTTTTCACATATTTGAGCTTCTTACTTACTCTATAGAGTTTGGATTTGTTTCATGCATGCATTTTTTCCCACCATTGTTTCATTAGGAGTGTCAAACCAACCTCTTTTAACCATATTCTTTTAAATTTAAATGAGTTTCCATTCGATGGGTTCTACAGGGATATGTTTAGCTCAACCAGGTAGTGGTCTAATCCTATAAAGGGCATAATTTGTGCCTCTTGAATTCTCATGATCTAATCCCATACTCCATTTATTAGGAATCTTTCAAGTCTTTCTACAATGCTATTAATTCCTTTCCTCTTGTTAGTCCATGTAAATATTCCATGTTTTATTTTAATTTCTAGCAATTGATTTTGATCTATGAAGGTTTGAAAGTCCATGTGAATATTGGTTATAGTTGTTAGGCCTCCTTTATTTTCCTCATTGCTCAAGGTAGCATTGAAGTCACCATCCAAGATGTTTCTTTCTTGGTTTCAATCACCAACAAATCATTATTTGAGACCATAATTTTCTCTTATCTTGTGTGGCTATGGGACTGTAGACATTGCATATGTAGAATGATGCATTGTTTTGTAGTATTTTGAATTTCATCATCATCTAGTTGTTGTTTTCATTAAAAACTATTTTATCCACCATCAGTGGATTCCATAGTATTCCCAACCCTCCTAAAGCAGCAAAAACCTCAACAAAGGGACCTACCCACTACCTCCATACTCTAATTATTTGTGTTCTCTCCTCTTTGCCCCATTTTGTTTCCTACAATAATACTATATCTATCTTGGATTGATCTATTTGGAACTTAATCAGATACCATTTGTTAGGGGCATTTAAGCCCCTAAATTTCCATGTTAGGCACCTCATTTCCCCCCTCTAAGGATAGTATCCTTCCTGGATCTTAGTTTCCTTCTTCCCATTGCATTTGTTGTCATAGCTAGTTTGGCCTATTAGAATTAGTAATCTTTCCTTGGTTGTTTTATTTAATTTGAGGATAAACCAAGGTATCCTCTTTTATTTATTTTAGGATATTCTTAAAGGAATCTCTACATGTAATTTTGTCTTTTAGTCCAAGTGGGAGGACAACTCATATTTTGTAATTCCTTTAATAAGGAAAATAGGTTATTCCTCCTTATGAGGATGCTCACACTTGGCACACACTAAGTATGAATGTGCCACTCATACACATAGGGACTTACATTCAAACTCCTTCACTCATCTCTACTTAAAGAGATATTTCTCCACACACTTGACACTAATTTTCTCACAATTCTCTCACACAATTTCTCTCCTCTTGCATAGTAGTTCTATCATATTGTATTGAGCTTCTTGCTCATATTCTTTCTCTCTCTTTAGAATTTTCATGCCTCATTCATAATACACAAAGGGGTTTTTCTTTTCTTTTCCCCTTACAAAAATCTCTTGGCTCTTGTTGGATTCTTGGAGTACTATCTCGGTTTTGGTGTTTGATCTTGCAACACTCTCTCACATTTGGTTTATGGTAAAATATTTCTTACACTTCACTTCTTGGATTATTTTTTATCTTGTTTTCATTCTCTTATTTCTTCTAACATGGTATCAGAGCTAGCTACTCATCCTTGTTTAAGTGTTTTGTAGGAAGGCGACATTCAAAGGAGAAAGATGTTTCAAGTTTTATCTTATAGATCTAACATTTTTTGCAGCTCTAACTTGTTTATTTATTAAGTTTGTTTTCTCTAACCCTCTTTGGAAGGCTTGCCGCCAAAGAGTATCTTAATTTTTTTTATAGATTTTTTTTGAGTTTGGTCGGTTCACCGCCAAACCCAATCTTTATTTCATTTGGTTTTATCTAACCTTTCATATTCAATTTTCTAAAATCTTGTGCATGCAAGTTTTTTCACTTGTTGCAGGCCTCACTCATTTTTTTCAGATTTCTAATTGCATATATTTTACTCTTTTTCAGGAATTTTTCATTTGCATCAAATAAAACATTCATTGTTTATTTCATTCTCTTTGCTGGTTAAAATAAATCCTTTATATATCTTGACAATATATAACTCTCTAATCTATTGATTTCTCATTTTACATGCTTCTAATCTAATTTTCATTGCTGATTACTTTGCTTCTTGTTAATAATATTTATTCTAACCTTTAAATCTTCTCTTAAATCTAATCTTTGTTATTTCATCTTCTCTGTTTATCTCTGATATATATTTGTTGTTATAAATTAATCTATGATATATTACTCTATGTTATAAATTAATCTCATTTTTTACAGTACCTTACTCTGACACCCATTTATTTTGAAAGAAGATACATTAGGAAGATCGCTTTGGTCAGATTCTAGATAATTAAGTTATCTCAAACATATATGAAACTTAGCTTGATCCAACGGTTCATTTGAGAGATATGCCCCCGTACTGAGACTGTATTTTTCATGACAGTTTATTCTGGCTTGCATTTTCTTTTTCTGTCTAACATAATTGTTGTTGCAGATTTTAATTCATAACATTCTTTTGGTTTATATCATTTTTCATCATTACTTTATTTCATCATTGCAACTCTAATATTAGTTGTTTATTTTATCATTAGATTCCTGAGTTTTTAATCATTATTCATTATATAACATTTTTTGCAAGGAATCCATTCTCTTCCTTTGCTATTTTCAGTTTATTTGTCTTTTTAAAAAAAAAATTAATTTGTTCAAATCTGAAAATTAAATTAATTTTATATTTAAATTCTATCTTGTTTTTAAATTAGTTTATTATATTGATACTAATTTAAATTCATATTGTTAACTTTCAATTCAACTTGTCAAATCCATTCTTTTTAAATAGCATTTGATTTTTAAAAAAATTGTTTCTATGAATTTGTATAAAATAATCTTAATTAACATTATTACATTGTTCATTATACCTTTTTATTCATGATTTTAATCATTTTTTTCTCCTCTATTTTAAAACATTTAATAAAAAATTTATTTTTATTTTAAAAAAAAAAATCAATTTGTTCTAAGCTTCTTTAACTTTAGCGTAATTTTTTTTCTCTTGTTGCTTAACATTAGATATTCATTACATCTCACTTTGTTTAAATTCATTTAATCATTTAATTCGTTAATCATGTCTACCCTAATTCTAGAAATCAAGTTAAATAGCTCTAACTATCATCAATGGAAAACACACATCTCGTTTATAGTTCGTTTTAAACATTTACTCCAAGTTGCTACAGATGCCACTACTGAACCAGCTGCCATTGCTGCTCAAATTGTCAAAGATGCATGGGAAGTTCAAAACGAAGAAGCTCTTGGTCTAATTGGTCTTTCAATTATTCCTGACTTATATGTATTGATTGGACACTGCACCAAAGCCCATCAAGCATGGACAATTTTGCAACAAACCTATGATAGCTCCACCGAATCATGTAAGATTCAGCTCCAAGACTTGGAAGACCTCAGGTATATTGACTTTAAAAATATGGATGAATTTTTGCTTAAATTTGATGCTATTAAGACTCAATTACATGGTGTGAATGTTACTTTAAGTGATATTAGACTAATTACTATTATTCTCAAGAAGTGTCTTCCTAAAGAGTTTCAACAATTTATTACTAACATTCATTCGCAACTTGCTATTCCTACTTTAGCTCCTCAGTTAACTTATGGCATATTTCAAAATCTTTTACGTCAAGAGGAAGCTAAGTTATTACAATTTGGTACTCTTAGATCTTCTGAACATGCTTTTGTGTCTAAACATCAAAATCAAAATAATAGATCTCATAATCATAATTCTTCTCATAATAAACATAATTCTCATAATAATAATTATAATCATCATAATAATAATCATCATCATAACAATAACCATTCTAATAATAACTATAATTATCGTGACAATAACAATAATCATTCCAAGAAAGAGGGTTTTATCTTAAAAATTGATTTGTCTAAAGCTTATGATAGAGTTGATTGGGGTCTTCTTGAGAGAACTCTCCTTGCCTTTGGCTTCAACAGATGTTGTACAAAGATCCTTTTGCAATTGGTGACTTCAACCTCTTTTTCTATTTTGGTTAATGACTCCCCTACTCCCTTCTTCAAACCTTCTAGGGGCCTAAGGCAAGGGGATCCCCTTTCCCTTGTCTTATTTGTTATTATGGAGAAATGCTTGGGTAGATACATTGAGGCTGTTGTCTTAAAAGGTTTGAGACTGTCTTCTTCCAACTATGTTTGTTCTCACCAACAATTTGTGGATGATTCTATTTTCTTTGGAGAAGCCTCAGTGGTCGAAGCAAAAAATCTTAAACTTTATCTCAATAATTATGGAAAAGCTTCTAGACAACTCATTAACTAGAAAAAAAGTTCTTTATACTTCATTAATGTCCCTGATACTAGGCAGAGGAAAATCAGCAAAATCATGGGTTGTCAAATTGGATTTCTCCCTACTACCTACCTGGGCCTGCCTCTTGGCTTTAATCCTCCAGATTTTGCTAGATGGAAAGGTTCTCTTCTTAGTCAAGTAGGTAAAGTCCAATTGTTAAAGGCCTCCTTCCTGAGTTCTATTTATGCTATTAGCCTCTTCAAAATTCCTAATAAGTATGCTGAAGCTATTGAGAAAATTCAAAGACACTTTCTCTGGACTGGTGTTGAGAAAAAAAGAAGAATGGCTCTGGTCTCCTCGGATAAGGTCTGTTTTCCCAAATCTAAAGGTGGATTGGGAATTAGAAGGATTAGACACTTGAATGACTCCCTATTGGCTAAAATTTGCTGGAGAAGTTTCAACTTGGAAGGTGAATGGAATTCTATATGGAAAAGCAAATATAAAAAGAGCCTTCCTAATCTCTATACTTACTTGGATTCTAATATTGAAATAATGGGCTCTAGTATATGGAAAAATGTGACTAAAACTAAGAGTATCATCCGGGAAGGAGTTAAATGGAAGATTGGTGAGGGGAACAAAGTCAGTTTTTGGGAAGATCTTTGGATAGGGGATCTTCCTTTATCTAAAATCCCTGAATGGAGTAAGTACACGACTGAATGAAAAGAAAAAGTTGGTTCTAAAGTTGATAATTATAGGGTTAACAATAAGTGGGTAGATTTGTCCTTGATTAACATTAATCTTCAGACTCTTAACATCATGCTTAATGTTGTAGTCCTCTCAGATCATGAAGATACTGTCATATGGAAGCATAACTCTATTGGGCAATTTTTTGTTGGTTTGGCCTATTCTCAGAATTTCAGTACTACTGTGGCTCCTTTCTTGGGTAAGGCCTAGGTTAGAGGTCTTACCCCCAAGATCAATATTTTCTTCTAGATGATGTTACAAAACAAAATCCTGACTCTTGATAACATCAAGATGAGGGGTATGTATTTAACTAACATGTGTTTCTTGTGCAGGGAAGATGAAGAATCTATTAATCATATGTTTATTCATTGTGCTTACACTCAGGATTTGTGGGGCCTATTTTTCAATACCTTCAATTTGAATTGGGTACTCCCTAAAGATATGGAGGGAATGTTCAATTCTTGGAACATAACATCTAGAAACAAAGACATCAAAGGGATATGGAATTATGCTCTGCCTCACATATGCTGGGCTATCTGGAAAGAAAGAAATGATAGAATCTTTAGAGAGATCAATACCTCTCCCAAGATTTTGGTTGATTAGTGAAAACTACAAAACTATGAACTCAGAGGGCACTAATGCTGATGAAGAGGATACCAAAATTCTCAAAAATTGGAGAATTCAAACTAATAAAAAGGACCAGACTAATCCTAGAGATGAAGTGAAATGGGATTGCCTACCTCCAGGATGGATGAAGGTTAATTTTGATGGTGCTTCTAAGGGAAATCCTGGCATTGCTGGATGTGGCATCATTATCTAGGATGAGAATGGTAATTGCAAATCAATAAAAGCTATCCCTATTGGCACCCAAACTAACCACATGGCTGAGGCTTTAGCGGCTTATCAAGGAATCATTTTAGCCAAAGAGCATAGGTGTAACAAATTATGGCTTGAAGGAGATTCAAAAAATATCATTGACTATCTTAATGAAAAATATAAACCCTCATGGACCATTGATAATATTATTAAAGCTACAAGAGAGAAAATTAATACAATGGTTGAGTGTATCATTACCCACATTTATCATGAAGGTAATGTGGTAGCTGACTAGGCTGCTAATTATTCTTGCAAAAAAGGGGAAGTCACTTCTTGGCAGGACAAGGACAACTTTTCGCTTGAGATCAAATCCATCATTCAGCGTGAGAGATCTTATGAAAATCAAAGAAGTGAAAGACAACTTAAGTTTGATGGGGATAAAAATGAGGAAGGTAAAGATTAATTATTGTAGTATCATTTCCCAAAACTCCACTTGGGATGATGATGTATCCTCGCATGATTACTAGGCTCCGAAAAGATTGGATATTAATACTAATATCAGTAAGGGGATTGCTATCATTTGCATCATTGTGAGGTTTTTTTCTCAAACTGTGAAGATGGGAGGTGGAAAGAAAATATATGAACCAGTTAATTGCAACGACTGGAGATAGAAAAGGGAGGCTTGGGAGATTCTCAAGAAGGTTAATTTCAGCGATTACATGGAGAAAATCAAGGGGGCCAATTCAGGCATCACTCAGTACTTCATTAAAAATTAGAAAAATGGTAAGATTATGTTTAATAACCACTGGATTGACATCAATGAAGATTACATTGCTGATGGGATAGGACTTCTTAAGGAAGGGATGAAATTCTATCACAATAGGAGTTTCTCTGACTTGGCAGTTGAGAAATTCCCAGATAACAAGGAGGAAGAGGCTAGAATGGTTAAACAAGTTGGTGGGTTTATCAGCCCTACTAACATCAGTAGACCTTGGCACTTTGTCCTTTATGCTGCTATTAGTTACCTCACCCTTGATGGGAGGTTTTCCAGAGCTTATGGCCACCGTTTTGTCATTTTGAATCATTTTAGGCATTATGAATTTATAAGTTTTCCCTACTATTTGATGTGTTCCATGAACCATACTATCAAGAACCTGCAAGAAGACCCTAAAGGGGACCACGTGTCCCATCAGGGTCTCATGGTTATCCTCTACAACTATACAAAAGATACTAATGTGGCTAGACCTATCAGCAAGGGTAATAGCCCTAATGAGTACTCTGAGCAGGAGGGCTCAGATGGGATGTTTGAAGTTGACACAGAAGATGATAGTATGGAGGAAGGTAAGAAGGTGGGTAGGAGTAAAGGTAAAAATAAGGTTAGAACTATTGAAAGAAAAATAGATATGCTGAATGAAGAAGACCCTACTTCTGAGGATGACCAAAATAATTAGAAAATTATGAAAAGAAACAGCCCTAAAACCAAAGGGAAAAAAGTGGATAGTAACAGGTGTACCAAGAAAAAAGGCCTTTTTGACTCCTCTGATGATGAGGAGAAAATGGTGAACATGAAAGAGAAAGGTAAAAGGAATTATAGCATTGTTGACAATACTCAGGAGGAAGAGAACATGACTGAAACTCGTGATAGCCACAAAGAGAAGGAGAAAGACAAAGTCTCTGGTAAGGTTCCCGACCAGGTTGGGACTAGTGAACCCCTAAGGAAGAATACCAACTGTAACTTTGACCCTTACCACAAGGATAGCATCATCTCCTTTGGGAAGTTTTTGAGCTCTTTTTCTTTCAATATCAAAACTATCAAAGAGGACCTCCAAGACCAGAAAAAGACAATAAATATGATAAAAAGGGCTAATTTTGGGGACAAGCCGCTGGATGATTACCTTGAAGACTGGATGGAAGCTATCAAGAAAGGTGAAGCCTTTGGATAAATGGGGGGTAAAGTGATGGACTTAGATCAAGCCCTTGGGAAGCTTAAAAATGACAATAAGAGGTATGAGGAAAGAATGACTTTTCTGGAAGAGAAAATCCACAATCTGGACAAGTCCATGAATAGCAAGCAAAGTACCCAAATCATTGAGATCCCTGATGACACTAAAACTATTGTGGAGAAGTCGGAGCTCAATAAAGGTGAGGATAATAAGGACTTCAAGGAAATTGGTATTGGTAATCGTACCAAAGCTGGAATGAAGAAAAAAGAAATGGATCTGGTGGATTAGAATGCTAATATGGACCTCCTGGCTGGTCAGGCCTTTGATATGATGGAGATCAATTAGCTGCTGCTTTCTTTTGTCTGTGATGTCTTTCTCTACTTCTGACTGCTTGGAAGTCTTTTTTTGTTGTCTTTTGTAGGGCCGAGTGCCTATGTTTTTGTTGTTTCTTTCCCTGACTGGTTGATCAGTGTTGAATATCTTCTGATCTTTTGTACAAGGTTTCGGGACCTTTCAAATCCTATTTTTACTTAATGAGAACAATAACAATAATCATCATAATAATGGTTCTTCAAATAATAATTATAATCATTCAAACAATAGGTCTAATTCGAGACCATCATACAATAACAATAATTACAATAATCAACAAAATCGAAAACCACATTGTACTTACTATGGTAAAGATGGTCACCTAACTAATGATTGTTTTAAAAAGCATAATGATAAGAAGCCAATGAATAACAATAATCAAAATAAATTTCAAGGTAATCAATCTCATCGTGCTTTTACTACTTGTTATAAAAATTCTCATGCATTAGAATGGATTATTGATAGTGGCGCTTCTCATCATGTTACATCTCATAGAGAAGTTTTTGATTCTTTGCAACCTGATACTACTAATATTCCTATTCAATTAGCTGATGATAGTAGATGTAAAGTTGATGGAGTTGGTGATGTTAATGTTCCAAATGGAAAATTACACAATGTTCTTTATGTTCCTAAATTGAAATCCAATCTTCTTTTAGTTGCTCAATTATGTCAAGATTACAAAGTTTAATTTCATAAGGATATGTGCTCTATTATTGATCCTAACATTGATCTTGTTGTTGCTAATGCTAAGATGGATCATGATAACTTGTTCAAATTCTATGATTTTTCCTCTTCTAGGTACTCTTTGAAAGTAAATATTGATTTCAATAGATGGCATGAAAGGCTTGGCCATTTGAATTTTGATTATATTTCTAGATTGCAAAAATCTAACATGGTTGAAGGATTACCTCCTCTTATTCCATTTAAAATTACATGCACAGGGTGCATGAGTGGCAAAATGAAAAGGGAGCCCTTTCCTCATAGTACTTCATGGAGGGCATCTCATAAGTTACATCTTATTCATAGTGATCTTTTGGGTCCAATGGAGAACAACTCAATACAAGGTTCAAAGTATGCTCTTACCTTTGTGGATGATTTCACTAGAAGAATTTGGATTTATTTCTTGCATACTAAAGATCAAGTTCTTGACACATTTTCTGAATTTCAAATGTTTGTGGAAAGGAAATCTGGTTCTAAACTTAAAATTTTTAGAACAGATAATGGTACTGAATATGTTAATAATGCTTTTCATTCTTATTTGAGATCTTTTGGTATAAAACATGAGCTTACTGTTCCTTATACACCACAACAAAATGGTGTGGTGGAAAGGAAGCATAAAACTATTGTAGAAATGGCTAGATGTATGTTGCATGCAAAAAATATTCATTACAAGTTATGGGCTGAAGCAATGGCTTGTGCCACTTATCTTCTTAATAGAACTCCTACTAAAGCTTTGAAAGATATAACTCTCGAGGAAGCATGGTTCGGTAGAAAACCAAATTTACAAAATTTGAGAATTTTTGGATCTATTGCATATGTTCACACACCCAAACAAAAGAGGCACAAATTAGATTCTAAAACTTCTCCATTTATTTTTTGTTGGGTATGATGAATTTACTAAAGGTTATAGAGTTAATGATCCTATGGCCTTATTTGTTTTTGGTCTTGTCTTGCCCTTCTTTTTTATGTTTGATTTTTTCATAGTTGATATTGATTGTTCCTATATTATTTCTTCCAATACTATAGATTTGGTGTCATCCACATCTTCTTCTTCTTCTTCTTCTTCTTGATGTTTCTTCCTCAATTACCTCCTTTGTTATGATCTATACCTCTCCTTCCTCCACATTGGTTGCATTGGTGCCTTGCAAATTTTCTTTTGTTAGCCCAATTTTCTCTATTCCTAGTGTAGTTTTCTCAATCAAGTCTTGTTGTCCCTACTCTATATTTCCATTTGATTGTTAGAGGGTTGTAGCTTGGGTCTCTGAATCTATATTTTTAATCTCTGTGTTCTATAATAATTAATTCTACACTATTTTTTCCATCAATATCTTTTGGTGTATTATTCACTTCTATTTCCATGGAATTTTGTTTCATACCTCTATTCCATGTTGTATATTCTTTGGTAGGGGATATTACTTCATCTATGCTCTCACTATTTTCCACATAATTTGTCTAATTCTTTCTCTCTCCATTCATTTCCACGTCTTTTTCCTTATACAACTCATTGTTGAATTTCTTGGAATTGCATATAGGGCACATGATTATGCAATCTTCTCTTTCAACGTTTTTCTTCCATATGCCCCATTCAATATGTATTTAAATATCCTAAGGGATTTATGCATATGGGTGGACATTGAGGCACATCTTGGCATAATGTCCATATATTTTATCACTCACAATTCCTTCTATTTGTAGAAAATTTCGTAGGTTCTTCCCAATATCTACTAATATATATCATCATCCTAATATTCTACTGGAAGATTGTATAACCTAAGCCATACAATCTACTCCTTGATATGATGTTTCCACGGATCAAAATTGGGTATCCACTTCTCCATATGCATTCTCATTTATGAGAGAAATTGCGTACCCTAATCAAGGACAATCTATCACTCCTTTTCAAAGGGTTAGACCACCATCAAAAAATCATTTGGCAAGGTTTGCAATAGAATCTAGTCTCCCCATTTTTAGGTGCACCATTCATGTATTTTATTATTTTCAATATTTCCCCCCTCCCCATTTGAGAATCAAACCAACCTCCTTATATCTATCTATTGTTTATCTAATTTACTCTTTGTATAGAAAAATAGGAATTCTCAAGTTTAGATTTTGAGGGGACTTACCTGGAACATTCTCCACATTCACATGTACTTCCTTTATTTGGGGCATGAATGCTTTTATCTTCCAATAATTTCTTGTTCATCCACCTAAATTGCTAGAGTTTTTTTCCAATTCTCAAA
This sequence comes from Chamaecyparis obtusa, assembly GCA_027943335.1. Taxonomy (NCBI): domain Eukaryota; kingdom Viridiplantae; phylum Streptophyta; class Pinopsida; order Cupressales; family Cupressaceae; genus Chamaecyparis; species Chamaecyparis obtusa. The sequence continues at coordinate 213,775 of BSBK01003750.1, read as the reverse complement.
TGTATCTACATTATGTTGTTCTACTTGTTGAAAGTTCTCATACTAATATCTTCAAAAATTAGGGGTTTTTTGTCATAGATCCCCATAGTTTCTTCATGAGGGGGTCCTCCTTCTCCCTCCTCAATTGAATTTTTGTTTCTATGCTCTTCTTTTTGGCCTTATGCCCTCCATCTTTTGTGGTTTCCATGAATTATATATTAATCTTATTGTCGATGCTAGTGGTTTTCATTTATCTATCCATTTCCCATTTTCAAACACCCATTGTGGTATGTGCTTGAGCTTTGGTCTTTGTTCTATAGTTGAGATGTCTCCATGACTTTTCATCCATTTTTTATTTGTACACAAAAGTCATCAATCAGTACCTCTTGATCTACTTCTTCTTCCCATCTTTCAGTGATATGCTTTTGTAATGCCTTGCAAGGGAGCCTGAGAGAACAACACTAATTTAACCCAAACCATGGTGAAAATATTTTTTTATAGAAACATCTAACATTAATTCCTTAAATATATAATTTACTTAGATATCAAACCAATATATATTTTTACAAGTTTCACTAAATGAAAGAGAAAGTAACAAAAAATTATCATACTACTTAAAATAAATCAATAACTTAGCCCTAGGTCCTCTTTAGGGTTCCCTAACATTTCTACCCAAGAAACACTCTATAAAATATCTAACCATTAGATACAACAATGAATTAAGAATCATGAACACTAATGCAATACATCACATGAATCCTAAGCATAAATTACCTTATTGCATAATCATTCATTAAATAACATAATGATTTCTCCTAATACAAATTCACATTCATGTAATCACAGAGAAATTTAATCTCATCATTTACTAATCCATATTTCATAATAATATTTACAATAACACATCCAATTCCACATGCATAAAGTGTTTTATTACAATTACATTTTCACAATCATGATTATAACAATCTTATGTAAGGAGTATGCAAATTGCATCAATATACATCCTTGAGTACAACATGACATATAATAACAAAATATACAAAGTGAAGGTCTCTAATGCAATAATGAGCGAAGACACTAGAACTAGGATCCATCCATGCAACACAAACACTTGAACATCAATGAAAAATATTTACCACCCAAGTAGATGGAACCAGGAGGCCCACTCCCTCTATGATTAAGAGGTAGACACCAAGTCCCCAAACCACACAATAAAACCATAACAAGGCTTAACACAAGGAACTCAAAGTATAAAACAAAGTTTTCACAAGGAACACAACTAGGAATACCAACATGGAATTACTAGAGGTGAACCACAAGTCTAACTAGAGGATATTCTTAAGACACATGTAGGAGAGTGTCACCACATAGTTTATGGCTATCATGGGTTATTTTGGTGGTCTCTCACCAGACCTTGACCCCTAGGTGATAACTCATGTGGAATTGATAACCTTTCATGATGACAAGGAAGTTGATTCACCAATCAATGCAACACAAGCCACGTGGCCTTCTCCAATCCATCCTTGAGCCACACAATATTTCTTACACCCATGGGCTTAATTATCTTGATTAATGTGTAAACCCAACCTAGTTCATTTATTATGTTATCACTTATTACAACTCTACAATGGGTTATCTTGGTAGCCACTTAGGGCCTCGACCCCCATTGCAGCCACTCTCCTAACAATATTCCTAGAAAACCCTCCCCAAAAAATCTAAGAACAAAAAGCATGATATTAAAAATCATCAATAGGATCCACATATGTCCAACCTCTATAGAGACATCCACAAAATTTAGGACATCATCGTATACACATCAAGAAGAACCACATAGGAACTATTCTTAGTTTCAAGGCACAAATCCAATCACCACCACATCAAAACTCAATGTCCATAACATTAAAATGGATCAACTTAAAAAATGAGTACCATAAGTCACCAAGACTCAATAATACATCTAAATACAAATAATAACTTCACAAGTATATCTCATACACAACTAAGATACAAATATAACATCACACATGTTTATCCACAAATAAATACAACAACACGACCAAGATATGAATCATGAAAAGTCCCACAAATCCTCTAGTAGACCATTGGAAAACTCATTTATTAAACCTCCCAAAACTCATCTAACAAATCACAGTATCGTAAAACACAAGATAAAAGATACAACAAAATTGTAATTCAATTACAAAAAACAACGCAATAAGTTTTATCACAATACCATAACTCCTTCCTTAACAACCAACCTAAAAGAAAATCTTAACCAGACTCCACCTTTATTTAGAGATTGATTGTAATACCAATAACTACCTGACTCTATATCCACACACTCAATTTCAACACACAAACAAATAAACTTAGAAGTTAACATAGGAATCACTTTGTAAATTTATCTCTAATTAAGAAGAATCGTGAACAATTCGTAATTCCTAGCTAACCATTAACTATAATTCCTAAATGGTCAGTTAGCTTCAAACCTATTTACTCTATTTATTTAACTAGTCTACTACATAAAATTCAAAATCCATTTTATAGTATTACAATTGCAAACTATTTAAAAATAAGTAAAGACTTAAACATAACTTATATTGATAGGAATTTAAACACATTAATTAACAAAACACACCTTAAGCCCCATGCAACCATCTCCTCTGATAAACAAATTCCTCTAACCTCACCTATCATCCCATAAGAATGCAATCATAACTAAGGAATCAACCAAGATGAATAAACACGACATATAGATACTCTGAAATAATCGTTTAACATAAAGAATATCAAATTTATAGTATTTTAACAATTACTAATCAATCATGAACTAATAGTTTAACAACCCAAAATCTACCACTATAATAGATTTTCTATTCACAATCGTTTATAGTATAGTAATTACAAATCAATTATACATATATCTTTAACCACTCATAAAAACTACATAACAAAGAAAGGTTTATTAACAAGAAAAAGAGTTTTAATGATCACTATAGTCCTATGCAATATATATCTATAATTACTTTCTAAACAAATAAAGTCATTAAATGCAATATGACTCTTAGCTAAATGAAATATATGTAAATATAAAATTTATTTCCCACCTAACAAAATGTAATACCTAATCTAAAATTGAAGTGAAATTAAACCTAACCACACATTAACAATATATTAAAACCAAATGTTACCTGAAATGTAAACATAATTTATTTTAAACAAACTAAACAATAGCCACCAATAATTGACTTATTTTGATCAAATCTTTTTTACCACTTGATATTGATTATTAAAAAAATTACTTAAGCAACTCTACTAAAATGAAAACTCATTTGTAAATTACTTGTAACATTTATAGGTAAATAAATGAAACAATGTTACCCCTTAACTACTATAGTTCACGTGCCTATACCAAGGGTTTCATCCTCACAAAAAAAACATAATGCAGTTATACGTATATATAAGCACTAACTGATCCCATGACAATAACAATTTCACATAAACTATTTTTAATAGTGTAATAAGTAACAAGAAAGAATAATTTGCATAACTATACGCTACTAAATTGTAAATTTGATCACACATGAATATAATAAGGATACTAAGAGAGAATGAAATCATTTTCTAAAAATAATAATACTAATGCAATAGATAGGAAACAACAAAGTTAAGCAGCTAACTCTTACAAGCCAACAAACCTCCCTAATTCACTACAACAATCCCAGTGGTTAGCTCCCTTTTTTGCTCCATTTTTTTGTTTTCACACACTGTTTTAATGTATTTCTCCTCCATTTTTTTGAAACGTAGGTGCTATTCATCGGGTCTATGCAACTTATGGCATTAATTGTGCCTAGCCAAAGAGTTCAACACAAGTTTAGGTGTTATGTAACGTTTGCATTTGCACCAATATTAGCACCTACATTGATGCCTAAATGTGTGCCTATTGAACAAGTGGGTGCATACTTAGGCACTATGTTAAAGTGTCCATTTGTCATCCCATCATATTTGATTTTCCTAGTGTGTTCATGGTTAGGATATTCTTTTGATTTAATGTTAAAATATTTTGGTTATTTTTTCATGCTTTTATCTTATGGCCATTCATCTCTTATGTCCTAGCCTAACACTTTGTTGTTTTCCCAATTCACGATAGCTTACCCCTTATTTTTTGCATGTGTTTTAAGTTGTGCTAAAAGTGTTTATCATACCCTTATGGAGGTTAAATTCTTTAAGCAAAAGATGTTGTGAGGTTGTGGTTGGATGACTAGATGTTGTGAGGTTGTTGTGTTGCATCCTCATGACGATTAAGACAAATGACAACTAGTGGTTGTGAAGCTGAGTGGCGGTCTATGGGCGGTGATAAAAGTGTTGTCATGTCCTCACAAATTGATCAGATAGTTAATACCTTTATCCTCCAAGGAAGCGATGGTAGGCCACATGTCAATAATTGAAGATGTTAGAAGGTAAAGAAAATTTTCTTATCACATCCTTGGAGATTTGTTAAGACCGTCAATGGGACCTACGACCCCGTGAGTGGATGTTTGTGATGACTATAATGGTTTGTTGCATCCTCACGATGGTTAGTGGGGGAAATGTTTAAAGTTTGCAAGCTTGCAAGGAAGAATAATATGCTATTGTGGTCCCTTGTCAAGGCCTTGTGGCCTATTATGTGGGACCCAATTTTGGCCTGCAAGGAAGCAAGGATGTTACGCGCGACACTCTAATGACTGATGGACACACTTGATGGGTTTTCTTGACCACATCACCACAGGGTTAATAAATGGTCTAAGTCATGTTAGAATATTATTTGGAGAGAAAAGTAATCCATAAATACGAAATCATTTTACTTTGTGTTGTTGATTTCAGGGTAAATTATTTGCATTCTCAATAAGAAATTGGAAGCTATGAAGAGATTGTGTTAATAAGATGATGTTAACTCTCATTAAATTGGTTTGAGAATTATCCACTATTGTGTATTTTCAAAGCATTATGCATTAAAGATTTGATCAATAATATAGATCTATGTCATAGAAATACCCTTTTGATTATTGTGGAGCTCAAAGTGAAGAAGGCCTTTATGCCTTTTTGAGTTATATTTTCTTGTCTTCAATCTATTAATAGTTCTAAAACTGTCATATCAGTTTCTTAGGATTGAAGGTTGCAAGAAAAATTACTAACGGGTTGATTGGCATATGGTTTTTTTGGATCTAAGGGGCACTACATTAACTTCAAAACTTCCCATAAACTCTTAAATTCTAAACCCTGAAAGTTGTGTACTTTTTATCTAATTTTTTGATGACTACTCCTAATAGGTTCTCGATCACTTTAAGTTATCTATCAAGCCCCTTCATTCAGTTGGTGACTCACCCCTCCACTAGTTTGACCAGTTACTCTTGCCCAATTTATTCATTCTATCTTCTTGTCAACATAGATGTATTGTGCTAATGTAATTAATGTAGGTCTAAGAAAATGATTGGCCACTATGTAAGCTATAGGAATGTTATGTCTAGTTGGTCATATTGTTTGAAAATATATTAAAGTAAGAAGTAGTTGTATGAAGAATCTGATAAGAGACATCATGACTGATGGAATGTAGCATTTTCTGATCTAAATCATTCCCTTACTATCCAACCTTTTGAGTGTCACATTTAACTTGTTCTAACCAAGGTAAAAGGCCACAATGATAGGTATTGCAACTATTGGGATAGGTGAAAATCTTGGGATAGTTATTGCTTCTTTTTTTGCAGTTTGAAAGTTTGAGCCATACCTTCAATACAAGAAGGGATAAATGTAGAATGAGTTATGTGCGTTGTCTAAATTTAGGTTTCTCATGATTGGAAGGGAGCTTTTCTTTGTTTGAGTGCTAAGTATGGAGCTTGTTGAGGCTACAAAGGGATTTTACTATAACAAGAAGGGGTTAGACCAAGCCATGTTGTAGGAGATATACAAGGATTGTGGTGGTGAACTAGTTGATAATACATTTTGGAATCATAGAGATACTAAAATTGCCTTCAATAATCATAGAGATACTAAAAGCTTTGGGTAGAAATGAAATCTATGGGAAGAGATTGCAAATAATTCCAATATCTTAGATTACTATTTTGGTTCCATTTTTTGGGATAGAGACAATAAAAATTCTTGGTGTAGACACAAAAGATGGGAGTTTGGAGTCATTTGTTTCTCCTTGTGTTGTATTTTCAAAGCCATCTCCCATGAGGGAAGATGATGATTTTTTTTATTCTAGAATTTTCTACCTCTATAACCACCCATGGGTGATAATGACATGGCTCACATGTCTAGTTGGATCTATGGAATAACTCTAGCCTCAAGTCCTTTTAGATTCTAGTCAAGCAATTTCACTCAAGGACACAAACAGAGGTAACAACCTGCATTTGGAGAATATATTTTATGATCGACTCATGTAAGTTGGTAAAAAAATATAAAAGGAATACTTTGGCATGTATCTTGTTGCATTCTGTGTTTCTATAAAAGGAATACCACTTGGCTAATCTTATAGGTTCTGAAAACTATTTGTATATGGACAAGTAGAATAGTTTATGTAATAGGTCTTTCTGCAGAGATAGAAATGATAAAGTCTTGTATTAAATAAAATGTATGAATACTTATGAAGAAATTAATTGAAAATATCATTTGAAGATTGTCTCCTACTCTATTTTCTTTCTATTACATAAGTTTGTTTATTCTCAATAGCCAATTTATCTTCATGATAATTTCATGGATGTATAATGTATTTAATAGTTTTCTTCAAGGAAGAGGTTAAATACTTTTAGATGTATTATAGTGATTTGGGGAGAATAGTAGCGATTTCATGAGTGTAATTTGAGGTGATAAATTAGAATGTTTATGTTAGGAATAAAACTCTACATGTAATGTTGAAATGATATGATATAAAAAATGCAATACTAGTACTTCTAATATTTTGAGGCAGTGGATTTGTTGGGAGTGAATTTTTTTTTCCTATTGAAAAGTTTATATTGGATCAAATATGTGGTTTGAACATCATTATAAAATGAGGAGGCATGTTAAAGTTAGTGATTATGATTAAAATCACCTTATTTTCCTTCTCATAGTAATCTCTGATTGGATAGTGGCAGTTGGTAACATAATATATGAGATACGACCTATAGCTTGTTGAAATATTCCTTGTGTCTATAAAAGGAATACCAAGGCCAATCTTATGGGTTCAAAAAATTCTTTGTACATGGACAAGTAGCATAGTTTATGTAGTAGGTCTTTTTGTAGAAATAGAAATGAAAAATTCTTTATTGAATGAACTGTATGAATACATCTAAAGAAATTAATTGAAAATGTCATTTGCGGATTGAATTAAGGATTTTTTTATTTCTCTATTGATTTGTGTTAACAATTGTGTTACTAATTTTGGAGATCTCAGAAGTAGAGATCTAAACATTTTTTGAATAACTTACATGAATCTAGTATTTATGTATGATTGTTTTAGAGCATATTATTTTATTGTTACAATTGATTAGTACAAGGTATTAAATCAAGGAAAAGATTAAATTCATGTTTATATATTCCAACGATTTGAATAAATAGTAGTGATTCTATAATAATGATACATGGTTAGATGTAGTAGAATGTTTGTGTAAGACACTAACATTTAGATCAAGAGTATGCACAATTAATGTCAGGTTCATTTGATATTTGACTATGTTACCATGGATATGTGGCACTGGTCCTTACGGTTCAAACTTTCAGTAACAAAAGACTTATGAAAACCAAGTCATTTTCCTTCACTTTCTGCCTATAAATTATGTTTGCAGTTAAGCCCCACATCTAAACTAAATGCATTAGCATGTTTAGAATAGAGCCAATTCTAATTTGATCTAGCTTCTATTCTTGAGTTGACTTGTTTACCTAGTTGAAGTTCTTTAAGTGTTATTTTTCAAGGGTTAACGTTCATTGGTTTACCGACCCCTTTTTTAAAAGTTTACATCTTCCATTGGTTTCCCCTATTATGGTCTATTATTTCATTTGTTATATCTTACAACCATGTATTTCCTAAGTCCTTGTGCCTAAGTGTTTTCTCCCTACACGACAACTTAACCCACTTATAAATGCACATGTGTAATTCATTGGTTAAGAGGTTTTGGGTTATGTGCAATGGGGCGGTATAATGTTTCTCCTCTCTCCCTACATTATTGAGCTACATCATGTCATCTAATATGACATGCAGTGGTGTGTTGAGATATTCCTTCAGTCTTAAAATGTTATTGAGTGATTTATTTGTGCCTAGGAGTTCATTGTGACATGACACGTGGTGGTGCGGTGGGAGTTCATTTTTCCTTCACCACATCATCAAGTAATGATGTGGATGGAAAGTTAGATGAAAGGTAGGTCTATGCTAGTTAGCATATATGAATGGACATTGTAGTGGGCCCAAGGTTTTGTTTTCATTCAATCAGTGGCATGGTGGAATGTTTCAATGTGTCATCACATCTGATGTGACATCTAATGTGTCAATTCTCTACTTACTATCGTGGATCATTAGGACATGGAATAAAATCAAGAAGTGGAAGAATATTATTAAGCTCGGTGGAAGGATTTCACATCTTGTCGAGTATTATTGATTTCTTTGTATTAACAGTTGTGTCTTAAAGCTGTTTTGTTTCCCATTCCAACTTTAATTGCTTATGCATGTTGATTTAATGGTGCAACAATCATGCTTGAAATCCTACCTCTCTTCATGGCCTCCTTTGGATTCTATAATAGAGAGATATAGAAAGAGAGAGTAATAGGGAGAGAGGGAGAGAAATGGGAGAAATAGTGGCATAAAATAGGAGAGATAAATGTAGTGAGAATGATAGAGGGTGAAGAGAGAGATGTAAGGAGAGGAAATGAGATGGAATCAAATCAAATTCTAACCCTTTTAAAACATAGCCTTAAACCTAATTAAACCCTAACCTCAATCCATAAGCTTAAATAAATACCAATCTTAGCTTTGAACCTAATATAATTCTAACCTTTAAATAAATTATTAATCTTCAAACTAAAAATAAACAAAATTATTTCTTAAACCTAATAGTAAATAAAACTAAATCCAAATACTCAACCAGTTAAACCTTACTCATAATACTAAAAAACTCAAAACTTAGTTCCCTAGCAATAAGCAAAATTAAATATACCCTAAAACTAAACCAATTTGAACTATGATTGTAACCCTAAAGAAAGTTTAACCCTAATCATAAACCTAATTGAGAATCAAACCAAATTAAACATTGACCCTAACCCAAAATTTACCCTTTCCTCACACTAAAACAAATAGAACCCTAATATTAAGCATACATGAACAATAAAGTAAATTGAACTCTAACCCTAAACCTAATCAAACAATATAAGAAATTAAACCTAACAATTATCAAATTTGTATTATTCTTTTAATCATACCAAATCAACATGACATATAATCAAAACAAATCTTAACCATTTTAAAAATATAACCTTAAACATAATAAAACATGGACCTCACTCCATAAGCTTAAATAAATACCATCCTTAACCTTGAACCTAATGTAATTATAATCTTTAAACAAAAATATTAATCCTAACACTAAAAATAAACCAAATTGAATCTTAAACCTAATAGTAGACAAAGCTAAATTCAAACCCCAAACCAAATTAAACCCTACCCATAACACTTAAAAAATTCAAACTTAGCTCCCTAACAATACACAAAAATAAACCCTAAACCTAAACCAAATTGAATGGTAATCAAAACCCTAAAGCAAGTTGAACCCCGATATTAAAACTAATTGAACATCAAACCAAAATAAACACTAACTCTAAACCAAATTTTACTCAAACCTTAACACTAAAGAAAATTGAGCCTAGCACTAAGAGTATTTAAACACTAAAGAAAATTTAACCCTAACCCTAAACCTAATCAAACACTATAAGAAACTAAACCTAGCAATCATTAAATTTGTGTTATTCTTTTGATCCCAAACCTATTGATAATTCTGTATCTAACCAAAAAACTAAAATAATTTTAAAGAAATAAGTAGAGTAAAATGTAGAGATAAAAAGAAAAGTGTATATGAAGTGATACATAGAGAGAGCTAGAAAGAGGGATATATGTATGAAAAGTGTGTGTGTGTGTGTGTGTAGGAGAGTAGGTTAAATAAGAGATATATAAATAGAGGTAGAAGTGGAGATGGGAAAATAGATATAGAGGGATGTGTGTATATGTGTATGTAGGAGAGAAAAAAAATAGAGAGATAGAGAATAGACAAATATAGAGAGAGACATGGAGAGATATATAATGGAAAGAGAAGAGGGAGAGACAAAGATATATAGATAATGAGATAGAGTGATAAAGATACAAAATTATAAGAAGGTACACATATGAAGGAGGAGAGGGATAAAGAGATAGTGAAACGAACAAAAATAAAGAGAGAGATAGAAATATATTTGAAGAGAATGAGAAAATGAGGTAAATGTAGAGAGATAGGTAGGGGGATATGGAGGAAGTGTGGGAGAGAGATATAGAGAGAAGTTAAATAGAGAGGGATGAAGAGAAAAGGAGAGAAAGATAGGTAGAGGGTAGAGGAGAGTATATGGGAGGGGTGGGGGTTGAGGGAGGGAGAGAGATAGAGGGGGCGAGAAGAGAGGGGATGGAGGGAGGGAGATAATATCAAGAAGTGTCAGAGAGATATAGGTAGGGATGATAGATTAAAAAGAGGGAGATAAATAAATATATCAAAAGAGAAAGATATAAGTATAAAGTGATATAGATGGATAAAGGGCGATAGGGGAAGACATATAGGGTAGGGAGAGAGATAAACAAAATTAACACCAAATTATAATAATAAACAAAATTCAACCCTAACCATTATTCTAAATATAATTATACCCTAAAATTAGGGCTAAATAAAAGAAAAATCAAAACCCAATTTGAAGTATAACCCTATCCCTAAATATAATTAAAGCCTATACCTAAGACTATACCAAAATCCAAATTGCATCCTAAGCTTAAATAGATCATTAATCCTAAGACAAACACTAGACCAACTTGAACCTAATTGTAACACTAAACCAAATTGAACATTAACCATAAACCTAAACCACATTGTACCCTAATCCTAACACTCAAACCATATTGAACCCTAACCTTAAACCATCTTAATCCTTAATCCTAAAACCAAATTCAACATTAACCCTTTGTATAACTAAACATTTAAACCAACTTTGAATTCTACCGCTAACTCTCATTATATACATATTCCTAAACCTAACACTAAAATAAATTAAACATTAACCCCAAATTTAATTGTACTATAAGCCTAACTCTAAACAAAAACCCAAATTTTAGGCTTGATCGTAAAGCTAATTCAATAGTACACCGACTTAAACCATTACCCCAATCCTAGACAAAATTGAACCCTAAGTCCAATGTAAAACCATATTGAACCCTAGCCCTTAAACTAAACATAATTAAACCCAAACCCTAAAGCTAATTGAATATTAAACCAAATTGAACCCCAATCATAAACTAAAATAGTGTAACACTAACAATAAACAAAAATAAAACACTAATTAAATGTAACTAAGCACTAAACTAAATTTAAACCTAATTTTAAACCTAATTATATCTTAAACCTAATTAAACTATTAAGCTAAACTAAATTAAACCCAAATCCTGAACAAAATTGAATCCTGACTATAACACAACCAAATAGAATGATAACTAAAAACCTAATTGAATATTAAACCAAATTGAACCCTAATCTTAAACCAAATTATACCCTAAAGTTAACACTAAACCAAATTGAATCCTGATTGTTAACCAAATTATACACTAAAATAATTTGGATGCTAAGTTACTAAATTGAATCATAACCCTAAACCAAATAGAATCGTAAACCCAAGACTAAACTAAATTGAATCCTAAGCCTAAACCAAATTGAACTATAACCTTAAACCTAATTAAAAATTAAACCAAATTAAAATCTAATCCTAACTCTAAACCAAATCAACCCCTGATTGTAAACCTAATTGAATCCTAACACTAAAACTAATCAAACACTTAGAAACCAAAGGTCCAATGGGGGTTTGAACGATGTGGGCACAACAACACAACCACCACTTAACCAACAAACCAAGTTATTAAACCAAATAGAATCATAACCCACAAAATACATCAATTTGAATCCTAACTCTAACACAAACCAAATTAAACTCATAACCGAAACTAAATTAAATGAGAATCCTAAATGAGCCTACAACCTAACTATAACACTAAATTAATTTGATCCCAAATTTGAACCTAAACCTAATTAATCATTAAAACAAATTAAACACTTAACATAAACTAAATCATACCAAAATAAACACAAGTTATTATTTTTTAGTGTCATACATCTGAAACCCTCCTCCAAGACATGTTTTCCTATTACACTTCTGTTGGAAACTGCAATTGAAAAAATTGTTATATTGTCATTGATGTCAAACCTTAATTGGTAAGACAATTGCTATCTAGGATAGTACAATATCTATTGATTGATGAAGAGGATTAGGGAAAGGACATAACAAGAGAACCTAAGGAAAGGTTGAGTTATTTGATACTTCAATGGGTACTTGATTAGTTGGCACATTGATAAGATAATGTATTATTTATCTAAGTAAGAAGAAAGACTGAAGAGGTAGGCTTAACTGAGAAAAAGTGAAGAAATCTAGTTTAAGCGAAGTGATGTTAGTGTCGACCGAGCACCAGTGTATGCCAAGTAAATTTAGTGTTGACATAACATTGGTATATATCAAGTGACAGGAAATTACCGAGCAAAAATAGTGTCTACCAAGGAAGACAGTTTGTAGAGTTGACTGAGACACGCAGTGATGACCAAGGAGAAGAACACAGTATTGACCGAGTATTAATAATTTACATTTAGAGAAAGAATTGAGATTCCCAACTGACGTAGTTGAATTCTTGGGATATGTAAATCATGTTGACTTTATTAATGAATTGTATGGAGCATTTAATGCATGGTAAATTGTTTTATTATGGATTCAATGAGAAGTTTGGAGATGTATCTAGAAGGAAGGATGAAGAACATAATGATGGAAGGATTCGATGAATCTGACCTAAATCTAAATCTACAGAGGAGATTAAGCGGAAAAAGATGGATTTGCCTAATCGAAGAGGTATAAAGGAAAACCTAATTGTGAGGTTACATCATGGGCTGAAGTTGTTAATGTGATTGACTGATAAGTCTAAGCAGAAGACTGAAGGTGAAATTGTGAAGGAGCCGGACAGAGTTGTGATTGCTTGAAGCAAATTCTAAGTAGATTAGTGATGGAGATGGAAACAAAGGTCAATCAATAAATCAACATATATGAGTGAAGTGGATTTGTATTTGCAAAGTGAGTTGTATGTTTTTCAGATAAGAAAATATTGTTACTTTCTAACCATTGTATCAGTCTAAATCCTTTCATCAAGGTTGACCTAACAACCATTGTATAAATCCTTTAATCAAGGTGGCATTCTAATGGAATGTACTTAAATCCTTTAACCAGGTCACTTTTGACAGAGTGTTTAAATCCTTTAACAGGGTCACACCTAGCAATGTGTTTGTAAACCTTTAATAGGGTTGGCTTTTCACAGAGCTCACTTCATAAGAGTGAAATGTTAGTAGCATGTTACAAAGTGGTTTTTCCCAAGTTGGTTTTCCACTATAAATCCTGATGTTATACTTGTGTGAATGTTCTGATGTGAATGTTGTTATATTCTACAAGTTAATTACTTTTGGACAATAGACTGCATGTTATATGTTTTTGATATATGTTATAGAGACTGAGTTGTATTGGTGATTAGATCAGAGATTGTTGAAGTGCTAGAAAGTTTAATTGGTACATCTAGACCTGAGAACAACTAATTCACCCCCCTCTTTGTCATTCTAAATTATTCTAACAATTGGTATCAGAGCCCTTGGTGCTTACAGAGAAAATTTTAAAGGTACTTGAAACTAATGATCAAGATGTATAAAAAGGAGGTACCGAAGTTGAACAAAGATAACTTCTCTACATGGAAAATTCTGATGAAATTGCATCTAGCTAGCATTGGTGATTTAATGAAGTACTATGTGGAACATGACTATGTTATACCAGTTGCACCTTTGACTATTGAGGAGATGAAAGCAAAACAAGAACATAATAAAACAATGTTGGAGATAGCATCTGGCTTAAGCTATCCTAAATTTGAAGATATCAAAGATTACACTATTGTAAAGAAAATGTGGGATACTCTTGCAACTATCTATGTTGGTGATACTAATGTACTAAGAGAAAAAGCTGAAAGCTTGAGAGGTAAGTTTGATGAAATGACAAGGTGCAAATATTGCTTAGTACTGTGGTAGAATTAAGGAAATAGTGAATTCTATTAGAGGAGCTAATGGAATCATTGATGATGAGATTGTTATTGGTAAAGTATTGAGAACTTTGCTTCCTATCTATACTATCAAAAATTCTACAATTCAAGAATCAAGATGTATCCCTAGTAATTATCTAACTCTGGAAAGTCTTGTTGGTAAGCTTATTGCTTTTGAACTATCTAACTATGATAACTACATTGTTCCTAATGTCGAGTCTTCATTTAAGTCACAAATGGTCTTACATAAGTCTAAAAGGGAAAAAGTCAAATGTGTGAAAAGTGATAGTGATAGTGACAGTGATAGTGACACCTCTGATGAGGAACTAGATGATCTTGAGGCACTCATGGCTAGAAGACTAAAAAGAGGAAAAGAAAAATATAAAGGTAAACTTCCTATAATGTGTTTTTCATGTAACAAAGTTGGCCATATTGTAGCAAGATGCCCTGATTAGACTGACAAGGATGAGAGAAGAGAAAGCAAGTACAAGGATATGAGCAATGACAGAGATCACCAAAGGTATAGAGACTACAAAGACAAAGGTAAGAAATCATGTTATATTGTTGAAGAGGAAACTGACAGTGACACTAGCGAATCTGATGAATGTGATATTGAAGTAATATATGTTACTATGAAAGATGATTCTGATGAAGATGAGAAAATTGCACTTATTTCTTATGTGATTAAAGGTTATAAATGGATTATTGATAGTGGTTTCTCACATCACATGACTGGTGATAAAAGTAAAATTGAAAACTTAGATCATTACAAAGGTAGAAGTGTTAAGTCTGGTAATGATGCACCATGTCATGTGAGAAGTAAAGGATCAGTTAAGCTGACTGATAAGATCACATGTGAAAATGCTTATTGGGTTGAAGGTCTTAACTATAATTTGTTGAGTGTTGCACAGTTGAACAATATTGGTTACCGAGTGGAGTTTAATCACAATAAGGCTAAAATATTTGATGCCACTAGTGAACTAATTGGAAGTGGAGAATAGACAAGAGGTAACTTTTTCTATCTAGATTTTGAAGAAACATGTTTTTTTGCACAATTTGATGATGTATGGTTATGGCATGGTTATGCACCTAATGTAAAATATTTTAGAATCTTTGGGAGTAAATTCTATATATTGAAAGACAATAGGAATGGAAAATTTGATGCAAAAAGTGATGAAGGCATATTCCTAGGTTATTCCACTAAGAGAAAAGCTTATAAGTGTTTGAATTCTAACACTAACAAAGTTGTGGAAAGTGCAAATGTGAGAGTTGATGAATATGTAGAAAATAATGAACTGAAAGGCAAACAAGAACCTGAAGATTACAAATCTTTTGTTTACATAGAAGAAGGAGAGGCAAGTAACACACTTGAACCAAATACAGAGTCATAGATAAGTAATGTCAAGCACCAGAAGGATGTTGTCGAGAATTAGAAAAGGAATACTAAGTATCAGGATGATGTTACCGAGCATTAGTAGGATGATGCTGAGCAGTTAGAAGATGAAGCTGATAAATTGCATGATGGACCTACAGATCAAGGTCAAGGAGAAAATAAATCTAAACCTACATTGGCACAATATGTAAGAAGACATCATAAGCCTGAGAAAATCATGGGAGATAAAGAATCTGGAGTCTTGACAAGAAGTAAGTTGAAAGATCCTACATGTTTACTATGTGAATTTGAGCCTAAGACACTAAAAGATGCTTTAGAGAATGATGAATGGATACAAGCTATGAATGAAGAAATTGATCAGATATAAAAGAATGATACCAGGACTTTGGTGCTAAGACCAGAATATAAGAATGTTATTGGAACAAAATGGGTATTCAGAAACAAGCTAAATGAATATGGACAAGTCACAAGAAACAAAGGAAGACTGGTATGCAAGGGTTATGCACAAGAAGAAGGAATAGACTATGGGGAAACATTTTCCCCTATAGCAAGATTAGGAGTGACGACTCTACTACATATAAATATTTCAAAGTATATCAGATGGATGTCAAATCTACATTTCTAAATGGCATATTAGAAGAAGTATACATTGAACAACTTGAAGGATTTATTTTTGATTAAGGTAAAAGAAGGTTTTACATGGACCTAAAAATAGAGTACAAAATAGCATAAAGATAGAGCATTAAAGTAATCAAAATGAAACACCTGCTGGAAAACAAAAGCAGGGACCAACAACCGAATAGTTCAAAAGTAGAAACTATAAGAAAAAATAAACTACAAAATAACTACCAGAAAGAACTAGCTAATTATCTGTATCATATCCTCAACCTTCTTCTAGAGGTCTTCCATCTTCTAGATAGTTTCTTGCAGCTCCTTCAGATCTTTCAATTTTTTGGGGACCTTCCTCTAGATGTGCCCTCTAGTTCTTGTCCCCGGCCCAATATTGCTAGCATCCTCATCAATGGTGATAGTGGTTCTTTCCATCAGGTTCCTTTCTAGATAGTTATGCAACATATTCAAATTCATAATGGTCACCTTCAGTCCCTCTTTGTTGTGGCTCAGAACACCTTTTATCATACTGTCATGGTTGCTAATTTTGGCTTCTAAATCTTTCATCTTGTCTTTAACTTTCTTACTCATCTCAGCAGTGCCATCCTCATTTTTATTTTTGTTTTTAACCTTATCAAGAGCCTTACTTTCCATCTTTTCCAACTTAGTAGTCATGTTTTTCATAGCTTTTTCTATTTCTTGGATGTGGATTTTCATATCCTGCATTTCCTTTTTCCAATCCATGTTCTTATCTTGATTCTCATCAATATTCTTCTCCTCCTGCAAAGAAGCTTCCCTCAAGAGGATAACAGGTTCCTCTTTGTTTTTGTTGTTCTCCAGCATGGTCATCTCATCCATACCTTCCTTCTTACTTTCCCAGATGTCCTCACCAGTATCAATTGAAGAAGGGGTTTTACCAGTATCCTTACCTTCATTCTCTTGACCATCCATAATTCCCATAGAAAACCCTTCTTCATCATTACCTTCCTCCTCTCTAATTTTACCATCCCTAGTATCTGGTATAAAATTGATCATTTTTTCTTCCATAGGGGCATCCTAAGAAGTAAAATCATCCTCCATGGATAACATCTGAGTACTTTCATCCTCTTTCTCAACACCCCCATTATAGTTAGGGGAATCTTTCATTTCTTCTTCAGAAAAATTATCCTGGGTCCCTTCCTCTTCCTCTTCCACTTCCTCCTTTTCTTCTCCATCTTCATGGCTATTCTCCTCTTTATCTTCATTCCCCTCTACCAACCAATCATTCATATCCTCTTCCTGATCTTTTTCATTTGCTTCCTCTTTCTCATTGTTTTTCTCTTCTTCACCAGACTCCTCCTCATTGTCTTCCTCAATGATACCCTTCCTCCTAGTTTGAGGCCTTTTCTCTAACTCCTCACTTATGATATCTTTGCCACCGGTATCAACAGGAGCTTTTCCTTTATTAATCTTTCTCTTCTTACTAGTCTCAACTTTAGTCAACTTGAAGGATTTGTTGACCCAAACAAGAAAAATATATTTTGCAAGCTAAACAAGGCATTGTGTGGATTGAAACAAGCCCCTAGAGCATGGTATGAGAGACTACACAATTATTTGATAAAGATTAGATTTGCAAGAACAAATGACAACAACAATCTTTATATGAAAACTGAAGAAGGTAAAGGGATTTTGTTAGCTGAAATTTTTGTTGATGATATCATATTGGGAGGACAAGATGCCCTATGTTATAATTTTCAAATGAGATGCAAACTAATTTTGAAATGTCAATGTTTGGTGAGATAAAATCATTTGTTGGTTTACAAGTTTATCAAATCGAGAAAGGTATCTTTATTACTCAATCTAAATATGTTAAAGAGATACTAAAAACTTTTGGTATGGAGGATTCCAAACTAGTAAGTAGTCCTATGGCTACTGGACATAAACTATCTAAAACTAATGATATTGCTGAAGTGAATCAAACCTTGTATAGATCTATGATTGGAAAGCTACAATATGTTGTCAATAGCAGACTAGATATAGCCCTAGTAGTTAGGATTGTGGTGATATTTTTTGCCAATCCTAAGGAAAATCATATGATGGCAGTGAAGAGAATACTGAGATATCTGAAAGGGACAGAGGATTATGGATTATACGATAAGAAGAATGAAAAATTTGAACTGAGAGTCTACACTGATGCAGATTGGGCTAGAAATGTCGATGATAGAAAAAGTACAAGTGGTGGAGCATTATTTCTATGAAAGAGATTAGTCTCCTGGACAAGCAAGAAACAAAACTACATATCCCAATCTATAGCAGAAGCTGAGTATGTAGCAGCTACAGTGAATTGTTCAAATTTGGTGTGGATCAAGCAATTGTTAAAAGGAATGAAAGAGGAAATCACTGAGCTAGTTGTTATTTTTTGTGATAACACAAGTGCTATCAATATATCAAAGAATCCAGTGATGCACATGAAGACTAAGTATATTGCTATCAAGTATCATTACTTAAGAGAGCTAGTACAAGATAAAGAAGTAAGAATGGAATATGTGAATACAAAGGAACAACTAGCAGACATATTCACAAAAGTTTTACCTAAGGATGTTCATGAATATATTAGAGGTAAACTAGGGGCAATTCCCCTAATTAAGGCTTCCTAGTCAACTAGGAGCACTGCATCAAATGTGCTACATAGAATATCTAACAAATTGATGCAGAAAAGGTCACACTTTAGGAACTGTCTAGAGATGTGAGAAGTACAAAAAAGATGATAATCAGTCATAAGTAAGATGACAGAGGGAAAAATACAACATACTAAACTGACATGAAGACATTTACATATGGAAGATGTAAGTGATAAATACTGCTTTGGCATTGTTGTCAAAGAGGGAGAAATTGCGATGAAAACATAGAGGGAGTAATTATGTATGTGGTTAGGCAAGGAAAAGATATTGTAAATTAGAATGAAGCTAAGGATATTATAAAAATTTGATGCACAAATATTTTTGATTGTTTGGTAAATCATGTGTTATTCATGTGGTGTTTCCATCAATGCCAAAGAGGGATATTGTTGGAAACTGCAATTCAAATTTTGGCCGAAAGACATACAATCAAACCATGATCCCAACCAAAATGTGAATTGAACTACAACATTTATAAAAGACTAATCAAAATTAAGCCATAACCCGTATTAAATCTCAACTCAAATTTAACCATTATAAATCGAATAAAATAGTAAGCCACATAGAATCTTAACAATAAACCTAAACCAAATAGAATCCTAACCTTAACACTAACCAAAATTGCAACTTAATAATAAACCTATTAAACCCTAACCAATAATAAAAGAAATTAACACTAACCCTAAGCTAAATTATACCAAAATCTTAAAACAAAAAAATTAAACCAAAACTGTAAACCTAAGTTAACATTGAACCTAGTACTAAAGTAAATTAAACCTTAAACCTACATATAATTAAACACTAAAAAAATCAACTATAAAATTAACATTTACAAAACTAAACTCTAATCCTTTCACTAAACCAACCAAAACCCTAACAATTACTAAATTAGGTTTAATATTTACATCCCCATCATAACTCTATTTTTATATTTATATTAATGAACCATATCCCTGGACTAAATTTCACCATAACCTTAAAAAATTAAACCAAATTGTATCACAAATATTCAACATAATCGAACAATCAACCAAAATGAGCCTAACCATAAGATAAAGTAAATTGATCCCTAATTATTAACCGAATTAAATATTTTACCAAGTTAAGTTTTAAATTTAATAAAACCTTAACCCTCATAGTAAACCCATATATAAATTGAACTATAACTCTAAACCTAAATATAATTATCACCTAAACTTAGGACTAAATAAAACACAAGTCAAAACCCAAATTGAACTATAATTGTACGCCTAAATATAATTAAACCCTATACCTAAGACTAAACCAAAACTCAAATTGCATCCTAAGCTTAACTAAATCATTAATCCTAAGACAAACACTAAACCATCTTGAACCTAATTGTAACACTAAAAAAAATTGAACATTAACCATAAACCTAAACCAAATTGTACCCCAATCCTAACACTCAAACCATATTGAACCCTAACCCTAAACCATCTTGATCTTTAATCCTAAAACCAAATTCAACCTTAACCATTTATAAAGAGCCTTCTTGTCTCTATGTATTTAATTAAACTTTTTCCAAGTAAATTAAACATGCGCCAAGAGATTTCAACTTTTATTTGTCTTTAATTTTACAAATTCTTCACAAGGAATAATTTCAAATGAATATCATCAAATGACA
The DNA here is from genome assembly GCA_027943335.1 of Chamaecyparis obtusa. Classification (NCBI taxonomy): domain Eukaryota; kingdom Viridiplantae; phylum Streptophyta; class Pinopsida; order Cupressales; family Cupressaceae; genus Chamaecyparis; species Chamaecyparis obtusa. Next base: position 193,088 of record BSBK01003750.1, on the reverse strand, counting down.
GTTCCTATTGCTAACAATATTCTTTCACCAAATTGTATCAAAAGTAATCTCTACTATTATCAACTTTTAAAATAATCATCTCTAGGAAAAAATGTCACCTCTTATATGAAAGAAATACAACAACCAACATTAATTTACAAGGCTGGAAAGATCACGTTCCATTTCCATTGATGTAAGCAGCCAACAAACAACACTTAGCTCCAATGGCTAAGCATAGAGACACACAACAACTGACGTAAGTGGCCAACCCCAAACAACAATCACATCACCCTCCCAAAATGATGCAACACTCTCACTTGGAAACACAACAGCACAAAGACTTGCAATTCAATCCCTAAATCACAACTGCTCCTTACCACATTACATGCATATCATTTTGAAATCCATACAGCAGTAGTCAATTCTGTACGGCCTTGTAACTCTCAATAAATTCAATCAACAATCTTCAATTCAGACAATATCAAACCCTCAGTGCTTTGAACTTGATCAATCTATCCCATTTGGCATACCTCAATGTCAAATCTAAGTTCTTCGAATCAAAATTAATTATCAGAATTCTAGAAGAAAAATTCATCATCAATCAGTGATGATTCAAATTGTGGAAAGAGGAATCAGTCCTTGAAACCCTAGCTATTTCTCACAACCAAGAAACTTCATAAATTTTATCAAATCAATAATGAATGCCCAAAGTGCTTTTTCGAATTGAATATATAGATTTTTTGGAAAAAAGCTTCAATTTCACCTTTTTCACTTAAAAGGATTTTTAATCACAACTTCACTTTATAACATTAAAGTTATAAAGTAATAAAGTTATTAAATTAAAATAATTTAATTTAATAACGATAACTTTAAAATAAAAAGCCACTGAAGCCCACTGACTACAACAAAAACATTTCTGACATCAGAGCCTCAAACTTCATCTGCCAAAAATAGCCAACTGCCAAAAATAGACTTACTATAAATAGCAAGTCCCTCAAATTGGAGATTCCCTGAAACTCGGTGCTAAAACATCTGACACCATGTGTAGATGCCCTGCTAAATCTGGCCATACCCAAAAATACCACTTACTAAAAATAGTAAGTTGACCAAATTGACCTGAATGAAAAGAAGACTTGATAATTTGAATCTCTAGAATGGAATCCCAACACTAGCTTTGCCAATTGACCCCCTTTGATCACCTAATTAGCCTGTGAGGGTCACCAAACCAAGTTGATCCCAAAATTCTAAAAAATGGGGACATTACAGTCCTCCCTTCCCAAGATTGTTTGTCCCCAAGCAATCAAGAAAAATAAGAAACATCACAAACCACCCAGATCCCAAGGATGGTCATAAGTAATGTCCCGATCCTCACCATACTCTTGTGAAGAAAATACCAACATTAACAGTACATACACCAACATCTAAGAAACTACCCTCAACACCCAAATAACCCACATCACTGAAAACATCATCTGAAGACCAACTGTAGATGTCGATGCAGAAAACAACCCAGTGGAACTCAACCCAACTGAAATAACAACTCTGTCAAAACTTGAGTCCTTGTCAATCCAACACTCACACCTGATTGCACTGAGAAAATGACAATGATCAAATGTGCCTGAATCATTGTTATCACCTCTAACCTTTGATAAATAGTCCTGAGTGTGTGGATACTCCTAGTAGTCTAACTTGCAACTGCCAATTCCATCTGTAGAAGATGGTGCCAATCCATCCCATAATGGATGGTAGGAAACTAGAGCCGCTCTACCCCTGCGTGAGATCAAATCTTCCACTTGTGGGTCAAAAGAAAACTGATGAGCATACCCCACCGTATAATGTTGATAGAAAGCCCCAATCTCTGTCAATAACTCATCATTACCAAACTGGGAATCATGAGATGGCTCCAATCTCTGACTCCACATAACTGCAGGCTGGGTAGGATTCTGAGCAACCCTCTCAACAAACCCAACCTTGAAATCACTATGGGAAAGCATAGATGATAGAGTCTCCACAATATTCCCTACCAACCTTTGAATAGCACAAGAGCCTCAGATGATAGTACCCTCAAACACTCTATAAATTCTCTCATACATCTGCACTCTCAAGTAAATACTCCATGAATGACTCGGTGTAGTAAAAATTATACATGGAAGCGTCAACTTGCTCCCCCGCAACCCACAGCTGATCCCTTTGAAAATGTGGCACAACCAACTCTCCCATGCTACCAGCTAGGTTAGATGATGAAATAGATTCACTTCCAGCAAAAGGAAGCAAATCAAGATGAGAGCTTAACTCCACTGGTACTCCTATCTCATCCATAACAAGTGCTCCCATATCCTGAATAGATGTGTCTTCCACATCATCATGTTCCTCATTGCCAACCATAGAAGAAAGCTCACCACCAACCACCTCAATTTGCAATCAAACTGGGTTTGGGGCTGGTGTGGACCGTAAATGCTCCAACTCCATGGTCACCTCCTCTAACTGGATCTATGACTCCTGAAGAGCCCACTGTGTGTACTCTAAAGTCTCAATAGATGTTGTGAGCTCCTGAGTAAGCTCACTCACCTCCTCCTCTCTGTCCATCAGAGCCTCATATGCTGTAATCCCCCACTCAACTAGGTGATCTCAGTCGGCTACCAACTGTAAATAGTTTTGTCTCAAAATCTTGACAGCCTCCTGCAAGGAATGAATCTCTATCAAGGAAAGGTAACCACCACTATGATCATCTATCATAGGAGCACCCCAACCATTAACAGCCAACAAATGATGAGTGGCATCAACGTGCTCAAGATTAGAGGTAATATCTCTCTCATCAACTCACAACTGGCTAGTCACATGATGACTCTGCACAACGGGCCTCCTATGAACAACCTCAACTGCGATGTCCACACTATGAGAGGAAGTTGCATCCAACAATCTCCCCTCAAGATCACCACATCTCTATGTACTTTCATTTGAGTAAACATCTACAAATTGAGTACAAGCATCAGACTCATCCTCATCTAACCCTAAGGAAGCTGCTACTAAATCCAACTCAACACCATCTCTAGCTACCTTGTCCTCTGCAACCGCTTGATAAACCAGATCCTAGAAACCATCCTCATGAGTCACCAATGAAGTAACTCCCTCTCTAGAGGTGGAAGCTCTAGCTGTAACAAACTCTTGCCACTCATATGCTTCCCCTTCCTCATCTGTGAGTCCCTGTAATGAATAATCCTAGAACCTACCACCACCATATGACAATGCTGAGTCCACACCCAAAGTCAGATATAGGAAACCAAAAATACTATAGCACTCATCATCCTCGCTCTCAACATTGGCAATGTCTGTGATGCTAGTGTCCATATCATCTATCCGCAACTCCTCCACTAACTCTGGTTGCATACATGGCTCAATGTCATCATGTGAATCAACTATATTGTGGCATGAAACTAAATTTCCCAAATCAACTACAACACTCCCATCCTAAGTGTCATCACTAGAAAGCTCCATGATCACATCCTCAACATAGGAAAAAACCACTGTCTCCTGTACTAATCCCACACTGTGACTGCTATCATAAACCTTTGAGCTATCAAAGCTCATATGCTCCTTGTAGTCATCACCCAACATCTCACAGGGGGTGTCATCTCTAATGCAGCTCACAACATCCTCAAAAGTTTCATCAGATGTGTCTATACTATCAGCTCGCACATCTCCTGCTAAAATCTCAATTGCTGACACCTAACTCTACACACATGACTCAATGTCAGGCTGTGCACCAATAATGATGGAGCACAAACTATCATCAACTGACCCCACTGTAATGCCTGGATCACCAACATCACCACTGGGAGACTCCATACATGCATCAGTCCCATCTGAGGAAGCAACTGCCTCCTGAACTAGAGCAACACTACTATAGCTAACATAAAAATCTCTAATAACCACTCCCTCCATGGAAGAGTTTGAACACTCAGTGATAACTACAATATCAGTTACCTCTGTACAATCCGTAGTGACTTCTCTAGGAGCTTCAACCTGTTGATGGTCAACACTGCTATCGACCAATGGTACTAAAACATCCACTGGTTCTTGTGAAATAAGTCCATCATCAACACTCCTGATAGGAATAGCATGTTTTGTACTAGATATAGGAGCATCAACATCATGGACACTTGTCAGAGAAAACTACAGCCTTCTCCCCTGCAAACTCGATGTCAACCTTCTAAAGGTAGAGACCATATACCTTGCCACCCTGTCTACTGTCACTGGATCAGACAAACTCTCTGCCAATCTCTGCTAATGCAATCTAAGTCTCTCCATACTTTCTACTAAAGCATTTAATTCCTCTCTTCTTCCCATACTGCTTCGGCAACTTCCAAAACTGGGCCTCCTGTATTTATCCATAGCTAGGGAAAGTGGAAGTAATGATCACTTTTTAAAAACTTCAGAATATAAATAAATCTAGACTCCATAGGATGGTAGGAAAAATGTTCTAATACCACTGTAAAGAGCCTGCCTGGCTCTACGTATTTAATTAAAATTTTCCCAAGTAAATTAAACAAGCACCAAGAGATTTCAACATTTATTTGTCTTTAATTTTACAAATTCTTCACAAGGAATAATTTCAAATGAATATCATCAAATGACAGTTCCTATTGCTAACAACATTCTTTCATCAAATTGTATCAAAATTAATTTCTACCATTATCAACTTTTAAAATAATAATCTCCAAGAAAAAATGTCACCTCTTATATGAAATAAATGCAACAACCAACATTAATTTACAAGGTTGGAAAGATCACGTTCCATTTCCATTAATGTATGCAGCCAATAAACAACACTTAGCTCCAATAGCTAAATATAGAGACACACAGTAGTTGACGCAAGTGTCCAACCCCAAACAACAATCACATCACCCTCCCAAAATGATGCATCACTCTCACTTGGAAATGCAACAGCACAAAGATTTGCAATTCAGTCCCTGAATCACAACTGCTCCTTACCACCTTACGTGCATATCATTTTGAAATTTGTATGGCAACAGTCAATTACATACGACCTTGCAGCTCTTAGTAAATTCAATCAACAATCTTCAATTTAGACAATATCAAACCCTCAACGCTTTGAAATTAAACAATATGTTCCATTTGGCATACCTCAGTACCAAATCTAAGTTCTCTGAATCAAAATTAATTATCAGAATTCCAAAAGAAAAATTCATCATCAATCAATGATGATTCAAATCGTGGAAAGAGGAATCAGTCCTCGAAACCCTAGCCATTTCTCATAGCCAAGAAACTTCATAAATTTTATCAAATCAATAATGAATGCCCAAAGTGCTTTTTCAAATTGAATATATAGTTTTTTTGGAAAAAATTTCAATTTCACTTTTTTCACTAAAAAGGCTTTTTAATCACAACTTCACTTTATAACATTAAAGTTATAAAGTAATAAAGTTATTAAATTAAAATAATTTAATTTAATAACGATAACTTTAAAATAAAAAGCCACTGAAGCCCATTGACTGCAACAAACACATTTCTGCAATCAGAGCCTCAAACTTCAACTGCCTTTCCATAAATAACCAACTACCAAAAATAGCCAATTGCCAAAAATAGACTTACTATAAATAGTAAGTCCCTCAAACTGGAGATTCCCTGAAACTCGGTCTTGAAACATCTAACACCCTATGCAGATGCCCTACTAAATTTGGCTATACCCAAAAATACCACTTACTAAAAATAGTAAGTTGACCAAATTGACTTGAATGAAAAGCAGACCTGATAATTTGAACCTCCAGAATGGAATCCCAACACTAGCTCCACCAACTGACCCCCTTTGATCACTTGATTAGCTTGCAAGGGTCACCAAACCAAGCTAATCCCAAAAGTCTAAAAAATGGGGACATTACACCATCAGTCTAATTGAATATTTAAACCAACTTTTAATACTAACACTAACTCTCATTGTATACATATTCCTAAACCTAACGCTAAACTAAGTTAAACATTAACCCTAAATTTAATTGAACTATAACACTAACTCTAAACAACAACCCAAATTTTAGGCCTGATTGTAAAGCTAATTCAATAGTACACCAACTTAAATCATTACCTCAATCCTAGACAAAATTGAACCATATGTCTAATGTAAAAACATATTGAACCCTATCCCTTACACTAAATAGAATTAAACCCAAACCCTAAAGCTAATTGAACATTAAACCAATTTGAACCCTAATCATAAGCCAAAATAGCATAACACTAACAATAAATGAAAATAAAACTCTAATTAAATCTAATTAAGCACTAAACCTTATTTTAACCTCTAACTCTAACCCTAACCCTATCAATAAACCAAATTTAACCTTGATTATCATTTAAACCTTTTAAAATGTAGTCCTAAACCTACACTGGATTGAATCCATACATTCAAGAAAATTGAAACCTAGCACTAAACTAAATTTAACCCTAAATCTAAGCCTAATTATATCCTAAACCAAATTAAAGGTCAATAATCTAAACTAAATTAAACCCAAATCTTAAACAAAATTGAACCCTAACTATAACACAACCAAATAGAATGATAACTAAAAACCCAATTGAATGTTAAACCAAATTGAACCCTAATCCTAAATCAAATTATACCCTAAAGCTAACGCTAAACCAAATTGAACCTTGATTGTATACCAAATTATACACTAAACCAAATTACATTCTAATCATAACAATAAAATAGATTGAATTGTAACCCTAGACATAATTGAACATTAAACCAAATTGAACCCTATATCCCTAATATTAACCCAAATTGAACTCTATAATAAAGATAACCCCAACCCTACACAAAGTTTAAAGAAAAAAAATTAAATAAAAATCAAATTATTATTCTAAAACAAACCGAATTCTAACTCTAAAACTAACTAGATGCTAAGTTTCTAAATTGAATTGTAACCCTAAACCTAACTAAAAAAAAGACAAACTTAATAGTAACCTTAAATCAAATAGAATCATAATCCTAAGAATAAACTAAATTGAATCCTATGCCTAAACCAAATTGAACTATAACATTAAACCTAATTAAAAATTAAATCAAATTGATCTCCAATCCTAACACTTAACTAAATCAATCCTTAATTCTAAACCTAAGAGAAAAATATTAAACCAAATTGAATCCTAATGCTAAAATTAATCAAACACTTAGAAACTAAAGGGTCAAGTGGGGTATGAATGATGTGGGCACAACAACACAACCACCACTTAACCAACACACCAAGATATGAACCCTTTTCAAAAATTTATTTAAATAATTAATAACAAAAAAATTATTAGACATAAATTACTAAGCTTACTTTGAGTTACAACTATGGACTGTGAATCCTTCTAGTGCATGCACACACACACACATATATATATTCTAGTGACATAATAGATGTGCACCAAGAGAATATTTTTGATATTATCTTGTTAATACGCTTGCTTTTCATTAAGATGTACTATGAAAAACAAAATAGGACATTGCAACATTTTGCTCTTCACAAAAAGTTTACACCTAGAATCTTGACAACTAGAGCTAATCTTATGATTACAAGATGACCACCATTTCAAATCAAAATTAGGCATTGAATTAGGTGCACTTTATTCCACCTTTGGCTCCCCAAATAGGTACATTTAATGCTAAAAACTAGTGCTAAATTAGACACACTTAATGCCAAATCTATCGTTTGAAACATATTATATTTATGGTCAAAGTCGGTGCTAGAGTTGATGTTAACCACTACAACATTAAACACAAAAAATTATTGTGGCATTAAACATAAGGACATAAAAAATTTCATATTTCTCGAATCCCATATAATTGCATTAGATTTGTGGGAAACATTCACTATAGCGTCGACTAACAAATCGAAAAAAGTTAAAAATTCTCCTTGCATTAAAATTACCGCCATATGTCGCTCTGATTTTCTATTTTAGTTATTTTTTATTTTTTAGGTTGTTCTTGTTGATCTTTTAGTTTTCTTTTCATTCTCCTTCTTTTCTTTTGTTTCCTGATACAGAGCACAAGATAGACGATGTTTACAATGTTTGGTCGCCCAATTTTAATTTTTTGTAAGATAGAGAGTAGATGATAGATGGATAGAAATCAAATCCCTAATTTCTATTAAATGTAAAAACCATGTATGTTTTTCCTTTTGGTTCAATTTGAATCCATATAAAGATATTTAGATATATGTTTTAGTAATAGATTTGTACAAAAGGGATGCCACTTGGTAGATAATGGTAGGACTTTGGTTGATTTGGGTTATTTGGTGGTCATTATTATTTATTCCATTATAGGGTTTGAACTCTTAGGAGATATCTCATGGGAATTTAAATCTAGAAAGAGATTCAATCGAGGTAAAACTTACTCATTAATCATTTGTTTCTTTTAAATCGACCATTTCTATTTTTTTTGATTGGTGGGTTTCTTTCCTACCACAAAACAAAAATTCCATACAACAAACTAGACAAAAAATTTCATACTTGGTAGTGTGTACTTCATTTGCCTCCATAGTTTTGTTAGGAATAAGGTGTCTCAACCTTGGATAATTCCTATTCTTATTAATTGTTTTGTAAATGTATTTTTTGCAAATAATGTAATTAAGTGTGAGTGTACATGTCTAGTTGGCATGTTGATGTGTCACTCCACTTGATGTGTTGGCATCTTGTGCATAAGGAGGTCATGATTGAAACGGTCATGACGGATTCTTATGACGCGTAAGAACTATTTAAAGAATGTGCTATGATAGGTGTAAGAGCATCTTATGACTTGGGCCTATTTGGGCACCCAAGAAGAAGTGGTTGGTGTGTGTAAGAGAATATGCCAAAAATAGGTTGGTATGATAGATTCTCTTACACTTCTCTTGTGACCGTTATTTTTGGCGGATTCTATGACAAGCTGTCATAGTCTATTTTAGGGATGGACGCCTATTCTTGGATTGCATGTAACAACTGTGTACATGTGGCTTTGTGCATGGGTCTTGGTGGTTGTGCCTATTTTTGGGTCTAGAGGAGTCTATATATAGGATGCTGCTCCTATGGGAGAGATATAACAGAAGTTTAAGTCTTGTTGGCTTTGTCTCTCATTTCCTGAAAGAACTTGCATTGCAAGTGTATTGTAATCTTTGTGTTGAAGATAATACATTGTGTAGGTTTTGGAGTGCTGGGGTTTTTTACCAAAAGGTTTTCCCCAGGGTATATCATTGTGTCATTCTCTATTTTTTTGTATGTATGGTATGTGGTTGCAATATCTTTGTTAAAGTAGTTAATGAATCTAAAATTGTAAGGATTTATAAGAATTTGCACAATACTCTCCTATAGAGATTAGCGTAGGAAGTTGTTTCTGCACCTAAGTTTCCTTACAAGTGGTATCAGAGCTTGATCAACTTTTGATCCTAGTTGTTGGGTAGGGTTTTTTGAGCTAATCTCAAGTTTGAGTGGGAGTTTTTTGCAGAGCATTCTGAATCTTATTTGCAGATTGAGATGGCAAGTTCATCATATGGAAGAATGGAGGTGGAGAAATTTAATGGCACTAATTTCGAGTTGTGGAAACTCAAGATGGAAGACATGTTGGAAGATCGTGACCTATGGGGAGTGACTTCAAGTGCTACAAGACCAGAAAATATAGCTCAAGTAGATTGGGATATCAAAGACCGTAAAGCTAAGGGTCTCATAAGACTTTGTTTAACCGATGCAGTCCTTCTAAATGTTCTAGATGAGAAAATGGCAAATAGTTTATGGGAAAGACTTGAGGCCGTGTATCAGGCCAAATCTTTGGTGAACAAGTTGTTCCTGAGGAAGAAGTTGTACTCTCTATGAATGGAGGAAGGTGGATCCTTAACGAATCATTTAAATGCATTTAATCTACTGGCTGCATAATTGACATCAGCTGGTGTCAAGTTAGAGGAGGAGGATCGTTGCTACACACTTTTGTGTTCTTTACCGGATTCATGGGACCATCTTGTGATGGCTCTCGGAAGCACTTTAGTCACCTTCAAAATGGATGATGTGGTGTCTTCACTGCTATCAGAGGAGATGCGGAGAAAGGCTTCCATTTCAGAAAAAGAAGCCCTTGTTGTTTGCGGGAGATCCACTGAAAGAGGGTAGAAAAATGACAATAAGTCTGACAATAAGGGTAGATCCAAATCCCGTGGGAAGTCAAAGACTTCCAATAAGTCCAAGGCAAAATGTTGGAACTGTGATAAATCTGGGCACTTCCGTAAAGACTGCAAAGAGCCAAAGAAGAAGTAAGGTTCAGATTCAGCTTTAGAAAGATCTCAAGAAGATGGCGATGCATTCATCGCAGCTTTGGCAGCCCATGCATCTGATGATGTGTGGTTGGTTGACTCGGGTGCATCTTTTCACATGACCTCTCATCGAAACTGGTTCTCAAAATATGAAGAGTTCGATGGTGGAAAGGTGTACTTGGGTGATGATTCTCACCTAAAGATAGTTGGACGCGGAAGGGTCACTATCAAATTTCCTGATGGATGAGTAAAGGGTATCAACGGAGTTATGCACATTCTGGGTTTGGCATGAAACCTATTATCTGTAAGTATGCTGAATGATGTAGGTGTGCAAGTTTTTTTTTCGAAAGAAGGATGCAAGATGATAAGAGGATCGATAGTGCTTGCAAGGGCTACTAGGAGAGGTACCTTATTTCAGCTAGATGCATGTATTCCTCTATGTAATAGTTCTTCATCCTCACCATCTTAACAAGCAGTGAAGAAGTCTGTGGCTATTGGTTTTGATGGTAGTGCAAATAATTTGGAAGGTAAGCTTCCTGCAGAAAAGACAATGTTGTGGCATATGAGATTTGGCCACATTGGTGAAAAGGGTCTTAGAACCCTAAAAAATAAAAATCTCATTGAGGGGTTAAATGATTGCAATCTCGAGTATATTTGTAAGTATATTTAATATATAGAAAGGAATAGAAACCTTGATCTATACATTTGTAAGTATATTTAATATGTTACATGATATATTTTTCTATTTCCTAAGAAAAGTTAAATGATTGCATATTAATTAGTGTGTGCAATTTTGTGAACTATAAACCTCAATGAGACATTAGTATGAGAAAAATTAAATTATTGCATATTAATAAGCTATGAATTGAACTAAACTAAGAATGATACAATATAAAATTAACATGATAACAATTAGTTCAAATAGTCCACGTGCCATGTTTTTATAGGTGGAGAAATATGGCTAACATCCAACACAATTTGAAAAGGAAATGTTACAAAGCAAAAAGTGGACCGATTTTGTAATTTGGGTCCAGAGAATGAGGTATCAATAGTTGACTTTCAATAATTTAGTTGGATACAGTTGTACTAATATGTTAATTTATATTTCTTTTGTTGATTTGTTTATTGATGTGTAGGATGAGTTCAAAAGTGCTTCTCTGTTGACCCTATATCCTACTCAATTATCCCATTATTTCATGTTCAAGGAAACAAATATTGTTTTCCTTAAAGAGAAGTGGGTGAAATTCATGCCTTATTTTCATTGCATCTTTTAATTAATGACCACGGTCTTTCAATATCTCTTAAGTGTCCTCATTTAAGTTATGATTTGTATCGTTTGAGTAATTAGTCCCATGTTGATTTGATTTATCTTCTTTTCTCTCAAACATGGTATCTCAAGGAGTGCTTCCTTGAATTCATGTTGTCATTATACTAGGTGATCCACATTCATCTTTTCCATCCTTTCTCACAATGCTTCAATTCTTTTAACATGTAAGAATGTTTTGATGTATCTTATAACAGTTATAAAGTAGGGAAACATAGCAAAATTTGTATTCAACTTCTTCAAATCTTAACAAAAACCCATACCTTGACCAAAGGAGACACTATAAACATATATTGTCCTATCCCCAATGGTCGCCAACTTATTTTTGAATGGGTGACCGTTGGGATTTGAAAATAGAACTTTTGCACTAAAAAGTTGCAAAGGTTGTCAATGCAACTTTTTACAACTTTTTGCACTACTTAACAAACTAACTCAAAACTTGATGCCTATCCCTAATACATGTCAAAAGGGAAAATATGAGTCCAATTATATAATCTCCACTCATTTTGAACACACTTTCATTGGTTTGACCATTTTTTTCCCAATCAAGACTTTATAGGTCTACATGAGTTAAATGACATCAATTGCCTTACAAAAATATTTAAACTAATTCTAAATGGTTTTTAGGACCTTATGAGAAGAATCCTTCTCCCCATATAACTTTCTACCTAGGGCTACTATGTTTTTTAGTGATCCCATGAGGATGATGGAAGGGTACCATTTAGTGTTCCTAGAAATTATCAAGTTTATTTGAAAAACTAAGCTCCCATGGATATTGTTCTTATGCCTTTATGGTTGTGGGTTGCAGTGATGTAGTAGTGGTAGTAGAATCTGTGTGTGTGTGTGTGTGTGTGTGTATATATCATAGCAATTTCTTATGATTGAGGATTTATATGACCAAGGAGTGATAAAATAAGAAGAAGAAAATGCTATATTTTTAGTTTCCAAAAGGTTAGAAAAGGTGTAAATGAGTAGTGTTTTTAGGATTATTCTTGCAAGCCAAGAAAACACCAAATGACAAGGCTTGGACAACCTTCTTCACTTCAAGCACCATAGGACTCAGTAGGGTATTCCTTATTCTAAGTATGTACATATGATAGATTCATTCTAATGGCCAACTGCAAACCTTCAAATGTGGATAATTCTTTGATTTTATGTAGATGGGGATTTTATTTCATCACTTGAACAAGTAATCCCATTTTCTTTAACACACAATGAGAACACATAAATTATATATCTCCTCAAAATCATGGAGGAGTTTTATATGAATAATTTTAAATGCATCCTCCACCTTTTTCTAAGGATCGTGGAGATACAGGAACATAAATAAATAACATAGAAACAAAAATAATAGAAAGGAATAGTAGATTTGATTAATTTGATTTTAAATTTGAAAACCCTCTAGGGCTCTCAATAGTCTAGTGCCCAATCTTGGGCTATAGAGTCAAAGTAAAGCCATGATAGAGATCCTATGAACAAATGAAACTTAACCAGTGGGTTTTGAATATATTATTGCTTAACATTAACAAGCCCACTCATATTATCATAAAGTTCTACTTCAACAATCCATTTAATACACTAGAAATCATTTTTATTTGTACAAACAAATTTAACTCTCTCCTTGAGAGAGATCCATGAACCAATAACACACCCATAAGAAAATTGTAGAGACAAAGTCAGCCATCTTTAATGTATTGAATTCATATGATTTAAAGTATACAAAGATGGAGACAACTTTATGACATTAGCATTGATAATTGCAAAAAATGGTTAACAATGCTCATGATATTACACTATCTCAGAATTACATTGAACTTTAGCAACCTTAAACTAAACACTATCTTAATTATAAGCTAAAGAGAATCTTCATAATCAAAACCCCCTTTTTTATGTCCTTGGAATTCCTTTTATATTTAAGGAATGCAACAAGCTTCAAGCCACTAACAAATATTTTATTCTACCACCATTAATCTTTCTACTTGGATAACTTTAATACTTTTTGGTGTAGTCTGAAGATCTAAATTTAACATTTTAGGGCTAGTTTGGAACCATTCTCGTAAGCATGCCTCTGTTGCACTATGGTGAATTTGGCTGGAGGGAAAGGGAAAATGCAAGATTCTCACCATCTCCCCTTTTAGATGAGAATCAGGAGAATAGTTACCAGGGTGAACTAGACTTGGACAAACCCACACCACTAGGTCCTAGAGCCATTCCCCAATCCATATCCCAACCCAGAGGGAGAAACAAAACAATATCCTTAATGGATGAAACTCATGATAAACCAGAGAAAACTCCCATAGTTTGGAAATAAGAACCAACTGTGGGTTGTTAGGTTAATCAATCCCTACATCGACCCTTGGCATTTAAGAAATCCCTACAAAAAAAAAAGTGCATGTTCATCAACCCATGATCCTTATATACTTCTTTCAACATGGCCTTCCCTAGTCTCAACCTCATTGAACAAACAATGCCACTCATGACAATTCTCACTATTAGCATCACAAAGACACATAAAACCATATAAAAAAGGGAATAGTTGTAGAGAATGAACATAATCTTATCCTCAGTTAGTTATAAATAACATTCTTCCAGTTTTCACATCATATGCCACAACTTTCTAATTCAGGCAATCTCTATAGAGAAGTTTATACTTGTGAAATCCTTTCAAGTTGACATTCTTGGTTATCACAACATCTCCTAAAAGAAATAGTGAGAAGGCATAATGATTCTCTAATCTGCACCATATTTCAAGAGTAAATGCAATATCCTTCAAATGTCACTTCTGATATGAAACCCATCTATTGTCACTTTGTAATCATAAAAATGTAGTAAAAAAGTCTTGAGTTGTATAGCATGGCAATCCTAGCTTACATGGCAGTGCACATGGTAACCATTCATCAACTCAACCTATATTCAGCTACATAACACTCAACATGGTTTGAAATACACACACTCCCTTTAACATTTCCTTCGACATGCATCACCACCTCGCACAACCATGAGCCAAAGGAACTATCTTATACAATTATCATGAAGTTGCGACTAACTCATCATAAGTTACCTAATTTTTATTGTATCCTCATGACCCATCCACCTTAATTATAGTTTAAACCTATGAAACTGTGAGGTCAATGGTCTTCAATAGGTGTTAACCCATCAAATGCATCCATCAATCACTAGAACGCCACACATAAATGTTTCCCCATAGGCCAAAATTGGGTCCCACAAAACAAGCTACGAGGCCATGACAAGACATTGCCATAAAATTTCATTCTTCCTCGCAAGATCACAACCAAAAAATATCTTCCACGCTAACCATCATGAGGATGTGATTTCTTGACCAAATAAATATCTTATAAACTTAGAGAATAATACTCATCATTCAAGATTGGACATCCTAAACAAAAACTAATTGACTCATTTATCTCATTTATAGTATCAACCAGGGATGTAAACATGAAATAGTATTTTCAAGGTATATGATCCAAACTATCTTAATTGACACTTATCTAAGCTATTGAATGTAAAATACTTGAAAAATTGATAGGTTAAACTAGGACAAAGAAACAAAATTATTCTACTGAAAGCAATAATCACATATAGGTATTTCTCTATCTGCCTTTGTTGTAGGAACAAGCTGTTAATTCTACTACCAATGACTGCAGGAACAATAGAGTTCTTTCTAATTATAAGAAAGCATGAAATATATCCTAACTAACAATGGGATTCACTCACCAAGTGGGCCCCTTTGGATGAGTGAATAGTACACAATCAAGATAAAAATATGGAACTTGTAAAGTGCCTTCTATTCATTTATTTGAAAAGTACACTTGGAGTAAAATAAAACTAAACTCTTTGTTGATACAAGATTACAATAACTTTCCTAGCTTGAATCTCTTTTGAAAGTTAAGTCAACAACTTATTTATAAGAAAACACTGAAAACTAACTCCTATAACTACAATCACTCCAACAATGAGGATCAATAAGATTCATAATGTCATACAACAAAATTAACAACTTTTGAGAACAAGTCTTGCATAGATATATCAGGCCGTGTTTCTAAATCTACGCTCAGGTATGATGGCAACCGTTTGATCGCTCTAAGGAAAAGTGGTGCATAGTTATGTCTTTATTGCTTCAGCTAAAGAGTTGATATTTTCAATTCCACCATGGCGCTCAATGAATACGCCATTGACTTGTTCCTGCATGGAGTTAGTAACACATGCCAAACTCAAAACATATATTTGCATCATTAAATCAGAAAATGCATTATCTCATTAACTAACTCTTGCATGATATGTGGTTGCAGTAATCCTAACCCAAAACAACTTAGGAGAGATGAATATTATATAACACACATGTATATTTACTAATTCATTTGTCATATTATATCCATAAGTTCTAACTTATACCACACATCCTATTGATCCATAAATTATTTAAAGTATTGTTCATGTACTTATACATATAAAATTTATACATATAATATCATCAAAGACTGCATAAAACCATATAAAAACACCCTATTGAACTATAGAAAAGCATAATAAAATATGCCATTAATTTGGCCCATCATTCCCCCCATCTTAAGGTCTTTCTGGTCCTCCTGCAAGCATGAAGTTTTTAATCTTGGCCTTCATCCCCAAGTCATTTGCAATCTATTGTCCAGATGCTCCCTCCTTGTAATTCAGGCAGTCCTTGTACACTTCTAACTTGTTCCACCTACTCACCTTAGCTTCCATTTCATGATCATATGTATCTTCGTTCATTCCTAACAAAGGGTGCATAAGAATTGGTGGCTGAAATTTTAAGGGAAATGAGTAACTAGTTTTGGTTCTACCCAACATAATATACCAAGGAGCTCTGCAACTTGCCAAGGTCAAATTCTATGGCGAGTGGGGCTCTTTAGCCCTTAACTCTTTAGGCATCCCGACCCATCTATGGGTGCTAGCTGTAATGGTTGCAAGGATATTTGTAGTATTAAATTCTTCATAATCTTTAAAAGCCTTTTCCCTTAAGGGATACATTTTCTCCTTCCCACTGTTAGTCAATGTAACCTTTACCCAATCATAGAATGTTCTACTAGCCTCCTTAGTCTCAGGTCTAACATAAAGTGGCATCTCCATCTCATTACCCATGTGGGGTTTAGCTTGGTGCTCCCTACTGATTTCATTTTGTACCCAAGGCTTAAAGGCCCAGAGTTTGATATCTCCCACATACATGAGTGAGTTCCAATCTCTATCATTAGGGAATTCTAGGTTGTGTAGATATAATTCGCATAACAAATTCTTAATGTGAATTGGAGAGGAAGGAAATGCATCATAAAATTCATGTGGTGTAGCAACAGAAGGACTAAGTCCTTGGACTATTCTATTCAATTGAAAATTAAAAAATTGTTCCTTTAGGAATAGTGCATATACCTATGAGGGTGACTTGCACTTCATTAATTCTGGGATAAGTTTTGTAATTTTTGTGAATTTATCCTCTAATACCACAATTTTTTATGATTACTGCTCAATTTGATGAGCTTGTTCATCAATAACCCATTTCAACTTTTTCTTCTCCAATTGCTATCATGCTCTTTCTAATAACATCTTCTGATACAAACTTAACCTAACTATTAATGGAGTGGATAGGTCTAGAGGTGACATTGGACCTTGATTATTAATTTTAGTCCATCCTGGGGATAAATTAGGAATTATTTTTTCCTTTTTACCTATAGAATTTTTATCCACCCATAAAACAATGGCCCACTTAGGGTTCTCTTCTGCACATTGCTCATCTACCTAGGCAAGGGTATCCAACCCATCATGTCTTAACTTTTCAAAAATATAATTGACATTATCTATGTTAATCTTAGGAAATTCTTTAGAGGGGAATTCATCTGATGTTGCAGGAACATCTTGACCACATGGGATGTCTTCTCCATAAGGTTCATCATAAATTTCTATAGAGTCATATATTTCATTAACTCTTCTTGATTCTGAACTTTCTTTATCATTGTCAATGATAATAAAGTTAGGGTTGTTATCTTCACTTGGTACATGTGGTTCATTTTGAGTCACAGTGGCATCATGCTTGCTTGAAGAGGGAACATTATCAATGTTTAACCAGTCATCAATTTCATTTCCCATAGTCTCTACTGAAGGAGTTTCTACAAATTTTGAGGAATCCAGATTAACTACACGAGGCTTAGATATCTTGGCCTGGGGTAAATCAAGAGAAAACCAAACACTTCGTTGGACAAGAGTATCAGATGAGTGCTTAGGGGTTTTCCTTCTCCTTTTACTAGAGGACACACCTTTAGCAGAAGCTGAAGGAGGTTCTTTTGGCACTCTCTTCCTCCTTGGTGAAGGATTTTTATTAGTCTTTGCATCACTTTCTTCCTTATCAGGTCGAGATTCTAGGGTTAATTCCTCAATTTTAAGGGTTTCTCATTTTCCTCTTCTACCAGAAGGCTTAGTATTTATAGAAGATTGGGGGTTTTGTGAAGCAACAAACTCTTTATCCTTATCCTTCTGAGAAGTAGTGGGAATGGGTTCAACAATGTTCTTTTTGGAAGGCCTGGGGCTAGAGGTGGAAGCTTCAGGAATAGATTCCAACCTTTCAACTCTTAACAATACCTTGGGTTGTTTTCTCCCTTGTACCCAATCCTTGATCTCTTGGGCCGACTGTTCTAGGTATTATTTCATTAGTGTCTAGAACTTATTTCCATGTCCCTATTGACTTCTTGTTCAATTCCCTTTCTACCATCAATTTTATTAAACAATGATGTGACATAGATTGAGGCTTACCTATTTGCACACTTGCAACTTTCTTTTTAAAAATGTTGAATAGGAAATTAGGAAGATTTACTAGTCTGTTAGCATGGTGTAAGCTACCGAGAATCTTGAAGTGTATCCCATGTATCCAAGTGTAGCGACCTTCAAAAGTGAAGTATTTCATCATATGCAATGTTGATTGCATATAATGATTTGGAAAAGAAAGTCTTGATGTACCTTATTTTATTTCAATAACCAACCTAGGGTTGCCATGCAACGTAAACTATGCCCTAGCTAAGTGAGGGTCTAGGTAATTCTCATAATTATCTCCTATCTGCAGAAAGCCCGATACTTTTGCGATGATTTCTTCACTGCGTTCAAATCAGAGACCTTTAACAATTGCAACTCCATCCCTCAAAGTATTTAGAAATTGAAAGCTACATCATCATCAAAGGCATCAACCCTTAAACAATTGTCCAATCGGTCTTTCCACTTAAACATTTGTTGGCTAGGAAGATCATCCAACAACACTATATGATTAGATGACTCATGTCTCACTAAATCACCACCCATGATACCATAATAAAGGAACAAATAACCTCAAAAATTATAGACGAAGAGCTAAAACTCTTAGGGGAATTCAGACACACAGAAACCAATACTTCAAATTTCAAGAAATGCAGAACTCTTTTCTCAAAATACGACTAGTTCAACAAATTATTTCTCATCAAAGAAAAAGTTTACCATAATATTTCATAATTTTCTTCACACGTGTCGAAGTATGCCACCTTCAGCAAGTTGTGAAGGTACTTAATGACTTAATTATGACATGGCACCTTAATCAACCTTTTATAATCATTAACAGGACATGGTGAAATTAATGACAAGTCACACAAGATTTTGCAAAACAATTTTGAAAAGATAGAAAAAAGTTTAAATATACACGTGATTAAATATCCCCTTCCCCTAGCTAAGTGTAGGCATGGGTCCCACTAGGCCACATATGCAAGAGTAGTAACTAAATAAATATACCTTGTCTAAAATAAATAAATCAAATAATATGTACGATAGCATATGATACTAACCACTACTGGAGTAATATGATGAAATGGGAAGGTGATATAGACAGAAGATGAGATGAATATTTATTATGGAGAAATAATTTCACAGAATGTGAAATTTTATTATGAAATCTCTGATGAAAATCAAAGATTAGTAGCAATCAAGGTAGAAGAACCATATTCTTTTGCTAGAAGACCACTTGATTCATCGTTGAGGGTGAACTATTGTAGGAATTCATCTCTACTTTGTGGTTTATGGTAGAGCTTGATTCTATGACCGTTGATGAGAAGCTTGAATTAGACCAGATCAATAGTTGACAGTTGTATGACTCCATTTGTAAAAATAGAAACAATTTCATACGGACCCAACCACCTTGTTTGAAACTTGCTTGGAGTGTGTTGATAATGGGAATCATATAAGAAGGTCTAGTCACCAACAAATAACTTTTTATCCTTAATAAGCTTGTCATTCCATTTCTTCCTTTGCTACTGCATGATCTCCATGTTATGCAAGGTAGATTTTTTTTATTTTATCCAAGCTATTTAGTTGGAGGATCCTTTCTTGTTGAGCCCTAGTAAGATCAATATCTAGCTCAAGGGTTGTCCTAAGTGTTTTGTACTAAAACTTAATGGGCATGGCATAACATTTTCCATAAACTAGCTCAAATGGTGTAAAACTAGTTGTAGTTTTCCATGTTGTCTTATAGGCCCAAATGGATTCAGGAAGTTGAGTGGCCCAATCCCTCTAGTGTAAAGATACAGTTTTTGTCAGAATGGCTTCTATTTCCCTATTTGTGATTTTGGCTTGACCATTAGCCCATGGATGATAAGGTGAGGATTTACCATGCCTGATTGTGCATTCATTCATCAAGGTAGTTAATAGATTTGAGCTAAACTGAGCACCTTGGTATGTGACTAGTTCTCTTGGTACACCAAACCTAGTGAATATGGATTCATACAAAAGTTCAGCCACTTTATTGTACCTAGCATGCTTTATAGCCTTGACCTCTATCCATTTGGTTGCATAATTAGTACAAACTAAGATATATGACTTGTAGTGAGATGAAGGCTCTATAGGACCTACAAAATCAATACCCCACTTGTCAAATGGTGTTACAATTACATGTGGCTATAGGGGAATTTCATCTGATTTAGTTTGGCATCCCATTCTTTGACATCTGTCATAGTGCCTTGCATATTTAGCAGCATCCTTGTGTAGGGTAGGCCAGTAGTAACGGCCAATGTTTAGAATGTTGAATGTCGTACACTTTGCTACAAAGTTCCCTCCACATGGTTCATGATGACATGCATGAAGGATGTCATATGTCTCATCTTTAGGAACACATCTTCTTATGACTTGATCTAGACCTGTGTAGAACATAAATCCAACAATCCAGGAAAAGTTAAAACTTTTCTCAGCTAAGATTTTGTACTCCTTAGGAGAGAAGTATATCAGGGTACTTCATGCAGCAAGGTAGTTTTCTATATCTTCATACCATGGGCTATGAGTAATTATAGAGAACATATGTTCATCAGGAAAATTGTCATAAATAGTTGTAGGATCATCAAGAACTTACAAGCTTGATAGAAAATCAGCTACCACATTAGCTTTCTCTAGTTTATCAATGATTTTGATATCAAATTCCTACATGAGGAGTAATCATCTAGCCAACCTGCCCAAGATAGCAAGTTTGTTCATCAGGTACTTGATTCCTGAGTGATTTGTATGCACAAATACTTCATAACCAGTAATATAGTGTCTGAATTTATTAAGTGTGTAGATAACTGCTAACAGTTCCTTCTTAGTGACATTGTAATGTAGTTCAACATATATGGCTTGCTCAACTATTCTTTCTTTCTATCCTAACACTGCTCCTATGACATAATCTGAGGCATCTATATGGATATGAAATGGAAAATTCCAATCAGGTCCTCTATCAAGATAGATGTTTTAGTCAAGACATCCTTCAATTGATAGAATGATTGTTCATAGTCCTTAGTCCATTCAAATTTTGCTTCTTTCTTTAAGAGATTGTACAATGGAGCTGCAATTTGACTAAAATCTTTGATGAATCTCCTGTAGTAACTAGCATGGCCTAGAAAAATTCTAACTTCCTTCTATTTTGTTGGAGTTGGAAGTGTATTAATGACTTCTATCTTGGCAGGATCAACTTGAATACCAAATGGTGAAAGGTAGTGCACTAAAACAACTCCTTCCTCCATCATCATATAACACTTCTCACTGTTAAGAGAGAGATTATGTTCTTGGCATCTTTTAAGAACTTTGTCTAAGTTGGCATGAGCCTCCTCAAACATGGATCCATATGTAGTAAAGTCATCCATGTCTATTTCAACACAATCAACAAATATGTCAGAAAAGACACTGATAGCTGCTCTTTGAAAATGTAGCAGGTGCATTACAAAATCCAAAAGGTAAGACATAATAGGAAAAGGTTCCCCATGGGCATGTAAATGTGGTCTTGTCTTGGTCTTCAGGTGCTATATAAATTTTTTTGTATCAACTGAACCCATCCAGAAATGAAAAGTACTTCTTACTATGAGGTGGGAAAATGCGATGCATAGGTAGGGTTTTGAACAATAGTTGAACTGAAAATACCTATTTTCTGGTGTTTGTACTAAGTTTTGAGAAATTTTGCAACTAGATCTGGGACAGGAACACAGAGATAGAGAAAACCTAGAATTATTTTCCTTTTTTGAGAAAGGTCAACCTTGACCCAGGTAAAGGTTGACCTTGACCCCAAAATGTCAACCTTGACCTGTACTGCTATGACAGAAATTATGTTTGCGGATCCCATAAGTTTTATGAAAAGGGTATCCAGATCTGCTCTGCAACTCCCAAAACAACAACTGTAGATATTTGAAAATGGTTTTTTAGGGTGGCTATATAGGGTTTTGCCTTAGTCAAACCCTATTTTGGTGATCTCCACCTCCACGAATAGCCGAATGTAATAGAATATGTGTGTGTAGCTCATAGGAAAATCTTTGAATGTGTAATGCCAAGATCTAATCCTCTAGATTGAAACCCTAGCATGAATTGAAATGAGAGAGAAATGCATAGATTTCAATATGATAGAGAAAGCATACCAAGCCCCCAAGGCTAAAGTACTCCTACCAAACTCACAATCCGTAATTGCTACCCCATAAATGTATCTTTGAATGCTTGAATGTTGAAAATAGTAGATAGAGGAAGAAGGAATATTTCTTGCTCCAAATGAATGTCCACAATGGCTTGTCCAAAAAAATGCTTTCTATCAACAATATCTTGATCTTCTATATCATCATCTTGCAATCTTGCATCATCTCTTCATCATCGCTTGATTGCTTCTCATGACTTGAAGTTGCTTGATGATAAATGAAGGAAAAATAGAGTGTTTATATAGAGATTTCAAGGTAAGGATCCTCGGGTAATGTAAGGGCCCATAATTCAAATTTCACCTTGAATTATGGTCCAATCACAATAACCAAGGAGAGAAAATAAATAAATGAATTTTGAATTAAAACCCTTCCGCTTTTGGATCCGGAGGCCCTTTTTTATTTCAGTACCCGCTACGATCAAAATCTAAAAAGGGGGACCAAAAATTGACAAGGGTCACAGTCGACCTCGACCCTGACCCAAAGTTTTAGACCCAGTCAATTTTGAAAACAGGGAAGTTCTGAGTCGGCCAGAGACTTGGTATGATGAACAAAATAATACAGAGTGTTAGGAAAGGGAACATAGGCCTAGGAGAGATGAGATGAAGGATAGGAGGACCTATACCTAGATCCTACCTAGAAAATAGAGCCACAATGAGGGAAATCAAGGAGAATCCTTGGGATCCTAACCCTAATTTCACCTAGAAATGAAGAACCAAGTGAAAATGCATCCTAAATGCAAATCTATCATGAAAAATGCATTAAATGAGAGTTCTAAACCTACCAAAATGGAAGTAATTCCATTTTAAGATGATACATTTAGCCCCCACTTTAGATTAGATATGACACTACGTGAATATGCAAGCTAAAGTAAGAAAACATCATAGTAAATAAAAAGGATATAACCAAGTCCTCAATGTAGAGATCCTACAAAAAATCATTAGTACCTGCAGTACACAAGGTTAATGAAAATCCATAAATCACCTAAGACTTACTAAAATGAAAATTGAAAAGTGCATAGAGCCCCTTATGCCCCCCCCTGATTCGGCTTTCTACTTCTGAAGGGTGAAATAGGGTGATAAGGATAGCCTTATACACTGGATATGAAGTTTGTTGAGAAAGTATTTTCCTAGACCAATTAGAAGGATTCATATCCTTCCTAAACTAATTCAAGGGGTTAGGTATTTGAATAATGATTCTAATGTCACTAAAGGTATTGAAAACAAAGTTACCGAACTCAAGTTATGATGAAAAGAGTGAATGTCTATCTAAATGCATATGAAGGGAAATTCAAATTTAACACAAGTAAACTCTAACAAACCCTAACAAAAACCCTAATTTTGAACTATAAATAAGGGAAGAGAATTCATACCTACTCATTCTTACCATTTGCAAATTCGAAGAGAGAAAGCAGAATGTCAAGCAGAGAAGAACTTTGAGTGACACATATGGAGCTCTTGAGACAGTGCCTAGCTATCAAATGATCACTTCCCAAGGTGAGTTTATTGTGGTTGATTTTTGTACTTTTCAAATTCTTTCTTTTATAGGTAAGGTCGACTTTGACCTAGTTATGTCCACCTTGACCCTTAAAGTTTGACATGAACTGGAAGGTCTACACCTTTTCTGCAATGAGGTTGACCTTGACCCAAAAAGGTCGACCCCAACCTAGGAAGGTTGACCTTGACCCAGGAAGGTCAAAATTGACCTAACTGAGGTCGACCTTGATCTAGTCAAGTTGGATTTACAGCTTTGAGATTGTAGAGTGCTGATATGATGTCTATTTGGGCTTGTAGGACGTGGTCCGTCTCCGAGAGCATCCCTTTGGAGGGCCACTACTGGTTATCAGAGAGACTGTCTGAGATGAGCGAGGATGAGATAAAACTATTAAGAGACATAGGAATATACTGGGTAACACTCCTACCACAGATGAGACTTCATCGAGCCATATTATCAGCTCTCATAAAGAGGTGGGATGAGGATACATTATGCTTTCATCTTCCCTCAGGTGAGATCACTGTGACACTGGAGGATGTATACAGGATCCTGCAACTTTCAATCCAAGGTGAGCCTATTAGACTAAGAGTACAATGGGGTCTTAAGGATATCCACATAGATGCAAAGTATTTCTTGGGATGGGTTCCACAGATGCAAACCCAACCAGATTAGATCACTCTATCATCCACACTGGCAGGCCTGACACCCTTGGTACGGAGAGTGATGTTGTGTATACTTTCCTTGGTTGTAGTACCCAACACAAAGGGTACAATATTTTCAGCACCATTCACCCATCTCGTACATAGGATGGAGAGTGATAGGATAGTCTTCGCATGGGGCCGCAACATGCTAGCCCACTTATACCACAAGTTATGTCAGTTGGTGAGATATCAACGAGAGAGTCTCATGGTATGCACACTTTTGTAGATTTCATTGTTTGAGAACTTCACATATACATGACCATAAGGTGTTCTTATGATGGTAGATGGTAGCACACCAAGATCCTTTGCTTATCCAATGAGAGATGTCTAGAAGCATGAAGATATCCTCTATTGGAGGGTATGTCTAGACCATATTCTAGGCACATATGTGATATGGAGACCATATTGCCGCATGATAGAGTGGCCAGATATGTGACACTAGATGAGGCACTCACAACAGAACAAGCTGCTAGAGGGTCATCAGAGTCACATAGTGATGCCATACTACTATGATTGAGTAATGAGATAGTTCGACCTTAGACAAGGGGTCCCTAGAGCAGTACCTTGGTACTCACATCCGATGAGGTATTATCAGAGACCTGATGCTATACGTCAACCATCAGTAGTAGACATTGTAGATAGTGATACAAATGAGATAGATGACATAGAGGTATCACCATATGTGGCCTATTAAGGCATTATCTGAGACTACATCAGATACTGGAGTATGAAGGGAACCCACCCCATCTTCCCTAATGACTATCCTATAGGTGATCTAGGCCTTTTAGAGAGGACACACCATGATAGTGGCATAGAAGAGGAGGATGAGGATCACAGAGATGAGGATGAGCCCATCTCTGAGGGAGACCCTATGAAGGAGGAGAGAGAAGATGAGATGCCCCTAGCTGATAGTACCAGTGTAGATGTGCATGTTTTTCACGCATCACCACTAAGAGTGTGATGACCTCCACATGCCCATACAAAGACACCACCTTCAAGACCTAGACATAGTGAGTGTGGAGAGAGTAGTCACTACATGCCCCCACCATCCAGATCCTTTAGTGATGCCCAGGAGGGAGATCCAGGTATAAAATATGCATTTGATTTGAAAATTTATCTTAATTTGTGAAAAAAAGAACTAAAAGATAAATATGTTTCCATTTTGTAGCTAGCGTGGTAGAGTGGAGGAGTTTTGTATCTGAGGTTCTGAAGGATACATGTTTATCCTACCGACTACTATCCATTAGTCATAGAGATCCCGATAGGTATGCCGATATCTTTGCGTGTGTCCAGTGAGAGCTGAGGTTGTGTAGAGGGAGAGAAGAGAGACTGATGAATGACTTATGGAGAACACAAGAGCACCTATATGGGAGGAGAATATTGAGGAGCCACTCATGGACTACTAGACAGAGATCTACATCTTCTCATCATAGATTAGAGAGATCTAGGAGTCACTGACCATTAGAGCATAGAGATAGATAGGGCCTTGTGCCAAATATGTATCAAAATCAAAAGAATTTATAAATGAAAAACTATCTTTACTAGTTAGTTCTGTGTTTGAAAACTAAAACTTAATAGAAAGAAACAATGTGTATGAATGTAATTTTCTAAAACCACATAACCTATAAAAAAAACATAATTATTTTATAAGGAATACATAAATACACAAGGAAATAAAGATAAATTAGGGATAATAACATTTGAGATGCATAATATTAATAGGTTCCTTAAAAGAAACACCATTCATATCAGCAATTTTATAATCACCTGAACCAAAGTCCTCAATTATAACAAAAGGTCCAAGCCAATTAGGGCTAAACTTTCCTTTTTCACCAGGTAAAGCATTCACATTTCTTTAATTCTCATATAATACTAAATCACCCACTGAAAATGATCGTTCAATTACCTTATAACTATACTTCTTCTGAAGTGATTTATGATAAGCCTTTATATGTTCCAAAGCATTTATGCATTGTTCATCCAACATTTCTAATTATTGTAATCGTTGTTCTTGAAATGTATCTTTGTCAATTATTCCATGAAATGAAACACATAAAGAAGGCATTTCTAATTCCAAAGGCATAATAGCATCAGTACCGTAGACAAGATTATAAGGAGAAGTACCCGTGGTAGTATGAACACTAGTCCTATAAGCCCATAAAGCATAGGTAAGTTGGGTATGCCAATCTTTCGCATGCTTATTAATTGTTTTTCTCAGAATTTGTTCAATGACTTTATTTGATGCTTCATCTTGACCATTAGATTGACGATAATAAGGAGTTGAAAATCTATGTTGAATTCAATGTTTCTCTAAGAATTTTGTGACGTCTTTGTTCTTAAAAGAGGTACCATTATCCAAAACTATCATCAAAAGAATACCAAATCGTTTTATAATATTATTAAGGATGAAATCACAAATAACATCCATAGCTGTTGAACAAAGAGGAACAGCTTCCACCCACTTCATAAAGTAATCTGTAGCAGTCAAGATATACGTATGTCCTTGAGAATAAGTTGGTGAGATTTTTCCAATAAGATCAAAACCCCAAATTCTAAAAGTCCACGGAGAAACTTGATTATGAAGCTCACAAGAAGGAAAATGAATCAAATTACCATGCTACTGACATTGAGGACATTTCTTAATGAACATGAAAGAATCTTGTTCCATTGTTTGCCAATAATATCCCACTCTAAGAAGTTTATTAACTAAAGATTTTCCACCAAAATTTCCCCCACAATAACCAGAATGAGCTTCTACTAAAGCTACCAGAATTTCGGTTCTATTAAGACATCTTAATAGTAAACCCTCATAAAAAAATTTTGTAAAGCATGTCTCCTAAAATGATATAATGCACTACAAGCTTCCTAATATGATTAAGCATGTTTCTTGTTGCCGATTCAGGAGAAGTACCATCTTTCAAGAATTGAAAGATATGAGAATACCATTCATCCAAATGAAAATTGAAACAATAAGAGGTAACCTTATTGGAAATTGTAGGGTTTTTAAAAGTTTGTATAGTAAATTGAAAGTTTTCAGCATTGTTCTCAAGACAAACCAAAGAAGTTGCGCTTGCCATGGCATCCGCATGTCGATTATCTTTTCTAGGTAAAGTTTGAATTGTATAAGATGAGAATTGTGAAAGATCATCAAGAGCCAAATCTCTATATTGTGTTATTTTATCATTCTTAGTCTGATAACCTCCTTTAATTTGTTCTACAATCAATTGTGAATCTCCATAAATTTCCAAGTTTTTAATGTTAAGGGATGAAGCTACTTGTAGGCCAGCTATAAGAGTTTCATACTTTGCAATGTTGTTAGTACAAGGAAACGTCAATTTATATGATAGAGGGATTGGCTTTTTTGTAGGAGGGATCAAGATAATACCAACACCAGAGCCAGTCTTACATCTAGATCCGTCAAAATATAACTCCCAAACATCATTCTATTTAATAGCTAGAATGTTTTCATTAGGGGATTCTATTGAAGTAACACATGTATTGGAATGAGGAAAAGGAGCTTCAGCCAAATAATCTGTTAAGGCTTGTCCTTTAATCAACTTTTGAGAGATGAAATTAAGATCAAATCCGTAAGTAACATCACCCACTTTGCCAAATGGCCAGAGAGATCTATTTTTGAGAAAAGATGTTTCAAAAGATCAAATTTAACAATCACATTGACTTCAACATTTAAGAGATAATGCCTGAGTTTCTGACAAGCATAAATTACAACTAAGCATTATCTTTCCAAGTCTGTATATCTTGTTTTTTAATCAAGTAAAGTGTGACTAATGTAGTACAAAGGTCTTTCCTTACCCTCACTATCATACTAAGCCAACAACACACTCACCGCTTTCAGAGTAGCTGAAGTATACAAATAAAAGGGTTTATCCAATTAAGAGGGTTGCAAAATAGGAGGATTGGTGAGATACTTGTTAAATTTCTCAAAGGATTGTTTACATTCGTCATTCCAAGAGAAAGTGGTATCCTTTCTAAGAAAGGAAGTAAAAGGAAGAGTTCTATTAGCTAAGTTGGAAACAAAGTGACGAATATCTTGGATTTTTCCTTGTAAACTTTGTAACTGAGAGATGTTCCACTAGTACATTTGAGGCCAAATTCCGATGGCCATTTCTCATTTTTGCAATGCCTATTTGTCAACATTTCGACATATGTGTTTGTCAGCATTTTTGCATTGCAAATTGTGATGGAAGAGATAACCATCAGTTTTCCAACACCCTATTCCATTGGAAACTTGCACATGAATACCAGCTTTGTTATGACATTTCTTACGGTTGACCTATCAAAAATTTGATGTGTGGGAAATAATTCTCTGACAAGAAGACCCATCAGAGATATAACACTGTTGTCACAATTACCTGTCGAAAAGTAGGACTTTCCGACCTTATAACTATTGGAATAGAGACAAATCTATAGCCACCGTCTAACAGATAGACCTATCGGTGCTATAGCATTCCTATCACACCAATCTGTTGAAAAGGAGATATCTCCGACATTAGGGCGGTTAGAAGAGTGACCGTATCGTAGTATATGTCCAACAGGTATAGTTGTTGGATATATAGCATTCTTGTTGCAGTTAATTGTCAAAAGAAATTATCTCTGACATTATATTTGTCAGCTAAGTGACAGGTTTTAGTATACTCTGACGGGACACTCCATTGGATGTCTAGCACCATCATCAAAAAAAATTTATTTAGTGTCAAAAAAGTGATGGATATGCACATTAAAAATAAGAAAGCTCAAGAGACCATCATAAGTTGTCTCTTTCTTCGGTCTATATTATTGACAAAATGTTTTACCTTTTATTAGCTCATCAAATTGGGCAATTTGAAATAATTTAATAGAATATTTTCATGACAATGTATATAATTTAAGTTGATGTTGCACAAATTTATCTAGTTCACGCACTTGTAGACTATGAGGACGGCAATAAAGAAGCATCTCCTCCCATGGCCTACATTACTCAAGCCACGGGAGGGGATGCTTCTTTATGGCTATCCTCATAGTACACAAGTGCACAAAGTATATACATTCATTCAACGTCAAACTAAAATAATGTACATTATACATGAAAATATTCTATTAAATTCTTTCAAATCCCTGAATTTGATGAGCTAATGAAAGGTAAAACATTTTGTCAATAATATAGACTGAAGAAAGAGACCAACTATGATGGTCTCTTGAGCTGTGTTATCTTTAGTCCTAGCTACTGGGTAAGGCCTAGAAGACTTATACATGTCGATTGTCGAGAATAATCACCGCCTTGCATTTATGTACACTTCACAATATCCAATATAATTGATCCTAGTCTCGCAAAAACATTTTACACTTTTGTAGCTCATCAATACTAGAGGCCTGAAGAAATTTTATACGATCACTAGCACATTTCGTGCATGGATGAGAAATAGTATCCAAAGTTTCTAGATTATGAGAAGAGGTATGAGTGGAGGAAAAAGAAGGAATAATTGTGAAGGTATTATAGACATAGGTTACTGAATCATCATCTCTGCACTGATACTCAATCTGGCCTCCACTCCATATACATCTTCTCAGAATCTAAAAACTCTCCATCATTTATTCCCATCATTTTTTCAGCATCTCCATGGATTGAGACCATAAATTATTGAGCTTCTCTTTGTTTTAAGAACAGTTTAACATTCTCTACTTAACAGGGCCAACCATGTGAAGGTGGAAGCTCATTTGGCCCCTCCTAGGAGCCTATTATGACCCTTTACAACATTTTAAGACCTCTAAGATGTATCCTTAGGGATTGTAAAGGGTTGTAAAGGGTCATAAGGGGTCCTGGAACACAACAGCTAAGAAACATAAATGTAGACATCATGGTCACAATTTTTTGGAGACACAACATAATTGAGTGGTATTCCCAAATGATGCAAAGCAACCACTACTCCTCCAGTTCCAAGTTGACACTACGGGATCCAAAAACCATAGATAAGGAATAAATTTAGAGAGTGAAGGAGGGCCATAATGACCAAAATAATACAGAGTCATAATGACCAAAATAATACAAGACCCTATATTATTTTGGTCATTATGGCCCTCCTCCACTCTCTAAATTTATTCTTTATCTATGGTTTTTGGATTCTGTAGTGTCAACTTGGAATCGAAGGAGTAGTGGTTACTTTGCATCATCTGGGTATACCACTCAATTATGCCGTGTCTCCAAAAAATTGTGACCATGATGCCTACATTTATGTTTCTCAGCTGTTGTGATATCTACATCATAGTTTATAGTTGTTGCAGCAACAGAGCCTATCAACAACATAAAGGAAGACATCTTTCTAGCCCAGGTTTGGATCCTACCCCAATTGTTGAAGGATCTAGGCCCATGCTAGAAAGATGTCTTCCCATTCTATTTAAGCCATATTCCTTGATCTTGTCAAACTTCCTTGGTACAATAGGCCTGCTCTCTGCAGTACTCTTCTTCAATTTGTGTTCGATGACAAGCATCTTATTCTTCTTCCTAATTGTAGCTAGAGCTTCCTTTTCATCGGGATTCAACTCCACTTCCCCCATCTCATCATCCTCATCACCATCAACTACCATCCTAAGCCCTTCTTCCCTCTCCAGTTCTTCAAGCCTCTGCAAGCTATCTGGATCAATAAAGTCTGCAACATTGTGTCCATCCATGATCTTAGGAATATCATCATCTTTCCACTCTTCATTTTCCAAAATATACCACTTCTTCAAGCTTGCAGACTAATCTTATTAATAAAAGAACTCTTACCAACATTAGGGTACCCACATATCAAAATAGTTGATGTTATTGGTGCTTGTGCTCAAGGATATCGATTCACTATTTTGAAATGGCCAAATCATTTTTATTTTGATTGTAGAGAAAAGGAGCAGGAGAAAATGAGTGGGTGAAAGTTGATCAAGCACGAGAGAAGGCATTGCATTTTATTTGATCATGAATGCTCTCTGAAATGACCAATCATGTTTTCTATTCGATTCTTTTTGGTGCTTTTTTTTCCCATATTTAGTAGATAAAAATCATGGTGACAACCACTTAGCCATCTTTTTGATGTTCTAGGTATTTGACAAAGATACAAGTATGTGGATTTATCATTTAGTTGCTTGCAGTTATTGGTCAAATACAAATATTTTGTCAAGTTGAAAGGGAAAGATATCAGTTTGGTGTTTTCGGTTTATGTTAAAAGTTGATTTGGTAAAATCCTCAAAAAACACACTACATGTTCTAAAATGTAAAGAATTTGAATGTTAAATGTAAGATATATATCTCATCCATAGTAATCAAAAGAAAGGACATGAAACTTATGAGTTGATTTACCAATCCAAAAATATAAGAAAATAGAAAAAATGATTGGTACCTTATGAATTGGTTTTTGAGGTGTACAATCTTCATCATTCTCCTCAGAAGAAGACCCCTCCTCATGAAAAATGCATTTAACACAAAAAAGAAATTTACAAAATTGAACCAATGGCATGTTTAGAACAAAGAAATAGAATGATAATAATATGCTGAAAATTCTATTCTGTTTAATACACGCCAAAGGACCAGTCCCAACAATTCTTAAACATACTTTATTTAATATGATAATAACATGATAATTAAAATGATAAAGGTGTTATCTGCATTTAATCTACCAATTACTAATTACACAAATTTTTTTTTTACAAAACTGAACCAATGGCATGTTCTTCGTGTGGTACAAGGAAGATTTGGCTATCAAATCTTCCTTTGTGAAAGTTGAGTGCGAGAGAAGGTATGTGATTTCTTCATCTTTGATTGGTATCTTTGACGGGCAACATCTTTTGAGCCTCTGGCATCATATTCGACCGCAAATTTCAAATGCATTTTATTTTATTTGATCATGAATGCTCACTGAAATGACCACATTCTACTGGTGTTGTGCCCTAGCCGGTGCTTTATCTCCATTATTTGATGTTATTGGTGCTTGTGCTCAAGGATATCGATTCACTATTTTGAAATGTTTGGATCATTTTGGTTGTAACTG
The DNA here is from genome assembly GCA_027943335.1 of Chamaecyparis obtusa. Classification (NCBI taxonomy): domain Eukaryota; kingdom Viridiplantae; phylum Streptophyta; class Pinopsida; order Cupressales; family Cupressaceae; genus Chamaecyparis; species Chamaecyparis obtusa. Next base: position 160,325 of record BSBK01003750.1, on the reverse strand, counting down.
TTCCTCTACATAGTCAAGAAATGTATTTGTCTAATGATTATATTTAATGTTGATTGGATTAAATGCTTTATTCTTGGTAGAAGTGAATGGAAGGAATAGTATTGGTGTTAGGTTTCATTTATTATTGAATTCAATGGTTTCCAAGATGTGTTGAGGATTTTTCTCCTTGTTTAATGTTAATTGTTCCTACACAATCCACTCATAGAATAGTGAAATGCTTGTGATTGACAATTTCATACAACTGGTCCTTTGACATGTATTAAACATAATAGAATTTTCAGCATATTATTATCATTCTATTTCTTTGTTGTAAACATGCCATTAGTTCATTTTTGTAAAAAAAATTCATGTAAATAGAATGATAATAATATGCTAAAAAATTTATTCTATTTAATACACGCCAAAGGACCAATCCCAACAATTCTTAAACATACTTTATCTAATATGATGAATTCTTAAACAATTAAGGTTGGAGTAGACATAGTTATCACACAATTTTTTGTGTGGTACAATGAAGATTTGGATAGTCAAATCTTCCTTCGTGCTAGTGATCTACAAAATTAGACCTTTATTAACAATTCATCATATCAAATAAATTATGTTTAAGAATTTTTGGGAGTTCTATTAGACCTTTGTTGTAAACATGCCATTGGTTTTGAAATGTTTGGATTCACGTTTGTTGATATTACTGGCACGTCCATTGTATATTAGACCTTTATTAACAATTCATCATATCAGATAAAGTATGTTTAAGAATTGCTGGGACTAGTCCTTTGGCATACTGGATTTAATTTTATTTTGTATGAGAAATTTTGGGAGTTGCATGAGATGTTTTAGTGTCTAAACACTCAACTAATCCCTCTAACCGATTAGGAGTGGTTGGGGAAGTTGAGAGGAAATTTTTCAAACATTCATATTCACTTATTGAATACTTTGGAGACTACTAGTTTGACTATCCATGCATTACCAGTGACTGAGATTCATTAAAGTATACAAAACCCTTCATTTTGGGGTTAGTGTGTATGGATTCAAATGTAGGTTTGATTTGGTTAATGTTTAGAAGAGATCAATAAAGTATTTAAAGACAATCTTACATGTTTGGAGAGGTTTGAGAGGCACATATCATGACTATACCCTCACAAATAGTGGCATAGACTAGTTTTACTAAGTTTCCTTTCTCTATTTTGAGGTTTCCTTTCTCTGTCGCAGGGGTATAGTCAGAGGATTCATTGAAAAAATGATCCTTTGAATGGTTACTATGAATATGAATGATTTTATATAGAATATTTCTCATTTTACTTGAAGTTTGGAATAGCTTGTGCAAGGGTGAAAGTAGTTTTGATCATTTTAGTTGTGACTGTTCCTCTACACAGTCAGGAAATGTAATTGTCTAATGATTATATGTAATGTTGAATGGATTAAATGCTTTATTCTAGGTAGAAGTGAATGGAAGGAACAATGTTGGTGTTAGGTTTCATTTATTATTGAATTCAATGCTTTCCAAGATGTGTTGAGTAGTTTCTCCTTGTTTAATATTAACTGTTCCTGCATAGTCCACTCATACAACAACGAAGTTACAAAACTGAACCAATGGCATGTTTACAACAAAGAAATAGAATGATAATAATATGTTGAAAATTATATTCTATTTAATACATGCCAAGGGACCAGTCCCAACAATTCTTAAACATACTAGTTATCTAATATGATTAATTGTTAATAAAGGTCTAATTCTGTAGATTGCTAGCACAAAGGAAGATTTTACCTAGCCAAATCTTCCTTGTACCACACAAAAAAATGTGTGATAACTATGTCTACTCCAACCTTAATTGTTTAATAATTCATCATATCAGATAAAGTATGTTTAAGAATTGTTGGGAGTTCTATTAGACCTTTGTTGTAAACATGCCATTGGTTTTCAAATGTTTCAAATGTTGATATTATTGGCATGTTTAATGACGCCATTGTATATTGCTAAGATGGTCACTAAAATGACTGCATTCTACTGGTGTCGTGCCCTATCCCATGCTTTAACTCCATTATTTGATGTTATTGGTGCTTGTGCTCAAGGATATCCATTTTTTTCAAATGTTGACTGTGGTTATCAAATGGACAGCCTGTGAGCTTCTAGCTAGGCACCGTTTGTATTGATAGCTTAGGGCATCAAATGTATTGTATCATTGATAGTTGAGACTTTGTTAAAAAGGAAATAGGACAAAGAATGATTTTGATTTATTTTCTCTATTTTGATCCCTAAGTGGCTTACAACCATAGAGAAGTATATGCAAATTTACGGATGTAGTTGCAGGATATGTAGCAGCCGATAATTCACAAGAAATATATGCATCCAATTTGAATAGCAGTTAATACAAAGAAATAGGGTCCTCCAATGGCCCAATCATCCAGACCTTGACTATCCCCTCAACTAGCGACCCTTTAAAATTGGGTTATCATGCAATTAGTGAGTGATCCTTCATTCTCCCAGTTTGTCCTACATCCAAACATATTTGAAATACACAATACAATGATAACAAGTCTTTCACAATCCTCCTACCCTCAAGGAACACTATCAACCATCCCTTCCACACAACATTTCACTATTGTATGAGTGGATTGTGTAGGAACAACTAACATTAAACAAGGAGCAAACTCCTCAACACATCTTGGAAACCATTGAAAAAGAAAGAAATCAGTTTGGAGACCTTTGTTGTAATCATGCCATTGGTTCAGTTTTATAAATTTGTTTTTTTTTGTTAAATGCATTTAAATGGAACATTAAGCATAGTAATAATATGCTTAATCTATTAGTAATTGGCAGATTAAATGCGCATAGCACCTTTATCAGTTTAGCATGTTATTATAAGATACTAAAGAAGACCTTCTATTTGTCAGAGAAATCTTCATTGTCCCCCACAATGAAGACAATGGAGATTGACCTCCTGCCCCACAACAAAGAACATTGTAATAAGAATAAGATATAATATAGTGTTAGAATAAAATTTGAACAAAGACATGTAATGCTTAAGTTAATGATCTAAAACGCTGAAAATATAGGAATTGAAAAAGAAGATAGTGCCAAGAAACATTTTCACAAATATGAAATGTGAGGAAAAGTAATAACATTAACAATGCCAAGATTCACAGCATTAAATTTCACCTGCAGATGAGTTTTTGCAGTGGGTTGCCTAGCATCAAAAATATGTTGAGTTGCATTTGAGCTGTAACTAAGAATATCATGTAGAACATACCCTAAAATTTGAAAGCGTTCTCCAGCCTGGCAATTCAAAATTCAATCTAGGCAAGAATTAGTAAGTGAAATAAATTATAGACATCAACATCAACATATCATAATCATCAGACAAATTATAGACATCAACATCAACATAATCATAATCATTTGGAGGGTATTCATTTTGGATAGTACTATGTTTCTTGAAAGTTTTTGTGATGCTTCTAAACTTTAAAGACATATTTTATGGCTTAATGATAATATAGATTAGTGTTTTGTTTTCTGATGTAAAATCTTTTCAATATAATCATGGAATGTTGTTGATCATTCATGGTCTTGAAGAAACTTTTCTTCTATTTGATGTATCCTGAATTCATTGAGTTCTAGTACAGGTGAATTGACCAGATTGAATAATTTCCAGAGTTAAATTTTTGTTTACCTATGTAAGCTTCACATTCATTCTTTGCATGTTTTGATTCTCGAGTCTTGATGTTTTTTCTCAATGTGATATAGACTAACCACAAGATGGTTCAGTTGGTCCTCTCTTTCTATTTAATCATTTGTGTTCTTCATGGTGTAAGTGTCAATATGTTATAATCCAACCAACATGTCATACCCCCACTTCTGACAAACCTCACAACATGCAAATCACAACCAAAGACTTGGGTGATTAGCATACACAAACAATGATTAACCTTAGGAAACAATGATCATTAATATTCATTAATGGCGAGCGGTGATTCCTTGGTAATAAAAGCATTGAAAACATTCATCATCTTAACCAAGTCATGGGTGGTGATCCTTGAAATAGCACAATTAGTAAAAGGAAATAACAACATAACATAATTTGGAGTGAGGAAGAAGGAAAATTGGAAAACAAAATATGGAATAATCAGGTTGGAACTGGAGAGGAATTGAGAAATAAACTTGAATTAGAAAAAAATCCAAGTTATCTGGTTCTTTGTTTGAGGCTAGGTTTCAGTTCTACTTTTGTTCTCCTCTGGGTTCAACTTGGGTTCCTTTGGTAGGAACTTGGGTGCCTGGGCCAATCCTAGGTGGACCTGTAGTATTATAAATATGATACATGAGGTATTTTATTTATAATTTTATAGGCTAACTCATTATTATGGTAACATGGGTATGACGACACTCCATGCCTAATGATATCCGACATGTAGTGTGGTTCAAATGAAATTGAACCAAATGCTGATCGTGATGGCTATGATCATGATGAAGATGAATATGAATATTAAATCCAAAATATGGCTTGTAATTTGATTTTTCATTGTGAATGAAGAAACTATAGATTCAAGTTGACTCATTCTATGTTGTAGTATATTTGTTCCCTAGATTTACCATATTATATATGTGCAGCCTATAAGGGACATCTTCTGCTCATCCATGTATCAAAGCTCAGTAAGAGTTCTTAGGAGAAAGACAAGATGTCAGTGGGAGATAGAGAAACCAATCTCAGAATACCACTTGAAGCCTTGCAATGTTGAGAGTGGGATAAAGGCTACACTTGAGACCCTATATAAGGAACAATCTTATTGAGCTTCACTTTGTTTCGAGAATAGTTTTATATTCTGTACTAAACAAGGCCAACCACGTGAAGGTGGAAGCTCATTTGGCCCCACCCCCCCAACATCACTCTAAATTCCCCATTAACATCTAACATTCATTCATTATTTCATCCATTAATAAAATGTAACATTCATTAATTATCACACGATAACATTCATTAACATTCATTAACACATTAATAAAATGTAACATTCATTAATAATCACACGATAACATTCGTTAACACATTATAAAATTTATGAAAATTCAATACCACATAATTAAATTCATTGGCATATAAAAATCAGTCATTATCAATTAAGGTGCATAGATGACAATCATTTCTTTTTTTTCTTTTGATTTCTAGTTTTTAAGAAGTAATTGCTAAGAGGAACATCGATATCATCACGATCATCTCCCCTCTCATTAGATCTCAATGCATGCCTAGTTCTTTTTTGATGCAAAGGGGGGTCATCTGCACTTATCCTAGAATCACAAGTTTTCTTTGTGTCATCCAACTTTTTGATGTGAAATTTATGACCATTGCAAAACATAGCCTTGTGGTGTTTGACCTACAAAAATATGTCAAACATGTATAAATTAATGCATCGAGAGTTCATAAATGTACGAGTGATTAAAAAATTTATACGTACTTGGAAATCTCTTAAACCATATGCTAAATCTATTTCCCTTCGCGTAACATTTGGATCTTCGTTATGATGAGCTTCATTAACCAATGAAGACATAGATTCCCATGTTAATGTGCAACCTAAATGATGACATTGTTCAATCCATACCATCATCCAATCTTGATTGTTTGCAATATACAAATGTATTGCATCCCACTCTCGAGTAGCTATACAAAAAATAAATAGATGACTTACAACCGATTAATTTTGAAGATTAAGAATTAATTAACAGCTACAAAAACATCTTATAATTTATTACCTCTCACTTTCCTCATTCTATCTTTCCCCACCAAGTAATCCCCTTCAAATTTTCTAATGGTGTCGAGATCCCAAATGCGTTCTTTATCGATCTTTTTTGCAAGCTTAGGAAGATATTCAGTAACATACACCATAGTTTGGTATACCATATATCCCTCCACCGTAGAACCCTTAGGACGTGCTCTTTGCTAAACCAAAGCTTTAAAAAATTTTAGGTGCCTCTCAACCATCTACATTGACCGAGTGTGTACGGGTCCACACATTTCAATCTCCTCAATTTGGTGTATGAAGTAGTGTTCTTGTACATTGAAAAAGGTTGAAGGTAGAAAATTTTGCATTTCACACATTAGATGATGAATTCTTCTCTTCCAGTATTTTATATCTACTTTATGGATTTCTTTAGATGACAACCACCTACAATACATTCAAGACACAAAAATATATAAACATGAGACTTTACAATATATACAACAAATTGAACAGATATCATTGCTTACCTCATGTATTTTCCAAGATCATATATCACTTGTTTGATGTTATTGTTAAAGTTCTCTAGGAGAGATAGGGGTAGCACGTACTGCAACAATTATAAAAACAATCATGTTCATTCTTTTCTCATATAATATAATGAGAATTACATGAAGTTTACAAATATATTGTAAATATGAAAGAACATGACTTACCTTGATGAAGGTATGCCAATCATGCATTTTCAACCCTGGCCCAAATTCATTTTTTTTTGATATGGTACTGCTTATGTTTCCAGCAAATCCTGTGGGAAATCAAATTTTTCGTATGACTTCTTTTATGACATCACTTTGTCATTTTGTTAATAACCAAGGAAGGACACTTCTATTAATCTATTATCCATTTCTATTTGATTCAATGAAATTTTTCATTGCATGATTGAATTCATGAATGTCACTACAAATTTTGACAATTTTTTCTTTGTCACGCCTTCCATCCAATATCTTCCAAAATGTCTCCGTTACATTCTTTCCAATATGCATAGTATAAAACAAATACACAATTTGTAGCTTCTCGTAGTAGGGCAACCAACTAAATTGTCCGGGATAAATTTTTAGTCCCTTTGGAAGGTGCTTAGTGTGTGTGTGAAAATTTTACCTGATCTGTAGACACAACACTTCAGTAAAACATTAGAGGTTAGCTATAATCAAAATCATGCAAAATTGAAATCTAATTTAACCAAGCGATTTACTGCCTTCTAGTAGGTGCGAGATTGATGTTCTCAGATTGTTATCGAGATCAGTGACCTAGACGACACTTAAATGAAGGATTTGAATGCAAAATTGATATGAAATATGAATGCAATTAATCTATTTTTTTGGATTTTCTATGCAATAAGAATGATAAAAACTGATATGAATCTATGCTATGAAAATTGATATGAAATCTATCTAACAATGATATGAAATATGAATCTAAATGAATGCAAAACAAGATTGATCTCACAATAGCCTTGATTTGCAATAAGCTTTGATTCTCCAAACTCCAATTCTCCAAGGGATTGTGCAAAAATATGAGATGCTTTGAGATGAGTTGAGGCTTTAATTTGTATAAATCTAGGGCTTTGGAGGTGCATGGAAGAAAACCATAAATCACTCAGATTAACTCAGCTTGATTTTTGAGTTATCTGATAATAAAGATAATTTAATTCACAAAAATATGCAAATCATGCAAAAACAACTTTTTAACTCAAATTAGAGTTTAGATCAGCTTTTTGAACTCCAAAAGGATGTTGAGTTCTAAAAAGTCAACATTTTGCATTGATTTTCTAATTTGGAGTTTAACTGTTTCTTTTGAATGTGCATAATAATTATGAATTAATTAAATAAATAAAGTGATTTATGCTCAACTTAACTGATTTTTGAAAATAAATAATTGATTTATGGGTTAATCAATTATTTAATCAACTTTTATTAAAAACTATATTATTAAATAATGACAACTTGCTTTAATTAATTAAATAAAAATTTAATCAATTATTCATAGGATATTGGATTTATTGTCAAAATTAAATAATACAATTAATAATAGATAGAATTAAATTTAATTACACAATTAAGTGGCAAGATATTAAATCTAATTAATTAAATATGAAAATATTCAATTAATCAAACTTAGGATAAATGTGATTTATTGCCAAATAATCATTAAATTAAAGATAATTAAGATAATTAGGAATATTGCTAGGAATATTCCCCGATGTAGAATTTAAGATAATCAATTAGGATTCGATGGTGTTTAGATGTGCCTTAGATTAGGACTTCGATGTTGATTTCGTTCGATTTGTTGATGTAGGAGGTTAATGAATTTATAGCCCATTTTTGAGGTATTACATTTTTCCCCTCTTTGAGTTAATGTGCAAAGCGCAGTGGTTCAAAGACAATCTGTGTTTGATAGAGATATGAAACTAATTCAAAATTGATAATTGATATGAGACAGAAGCTGATTGATATTGATTTGATATGGAGATAATAGGTCTTGAATGACAAAAGATAATGTTCACTATAACAACAAATGAATTGATGATTGCAAAAAAGTGTCAAAATGCCTGATTCCAAACCTTAGGATTGCTAAGAAGTGAGTGACCGGTTCTAGACTCGATTGTCTTAGCAGAACTAGCAGGTATCACATCCGAATCCTTTAGTTGCCGAAGAACCAAGGAAAGAACACTATGATCCGATGGTTGCAAAAACTGATACAGTTTACAAGATTAGGAGAATACTAGATTGATATGGGTCTTGATGAATCTGATATGCCCCAAGTGATGATAGATTTGCCCCGAGTGATGAGGTCTTTTTTTGATGAATCAGTAACTAGACGTGGTTGTTGTCTTGATTACTAAGGAAGATATGATTTCAGCAAAGATATGATTTCAAATTTGATTACAGACTTTGAATGATGTGTAATACCATGCCCCCTTCGAGATTAAAATTGAAATCTGACAAGAAAAGTCAGTGTTGATAGTTTAGAAGCATGCTAATTGATGTGAGAAGTGGTTAAACATGTCTGGGAATGCATTTTGCATCGTTTGGAGGTCCAGATGACCAAGTTTGACTAGGTTTGACCATGAGTTGACCATGGTTGACCAAGTTGAAATTTTGATAATTTGATGTTAGATAATTAGTTAAGTTGAATACTAGATTTCTGTGATGATTGAAGGTCGATTATGCAAGCAGTTAATAATATGAATGATCTCAGATTTGAATTTTGATCCTGAAAAAGGATTCTACTTGCTGTTTCGTTGGAGGAACCTTCGTGTGAGATTCAGCTCTTGTTAGATTTGAAGATGCGAGTGGAGAATTGTTTAAGCATTGAAGTTCGTTTAGCCATTATGCGATCATGCAACATGCAAAATGCAAAGAGACATGCAAAATGAAATGCAACCTAAGACCTAGGACCTAGTCATTGATCATATGTCGATTTGTTATCATCATTGAACTTTTAGGTAACCGAATAAATCAATACAATGCCCACTAGCTATGAAACCATAGACATGAATATCAATTTGTATGCGCAAGAATCAATACAACACCCACCGGCTAGGCAACCATGGACATATGAATATTGATTTTGTTTTCGGAATGTCGGATTAGATATAAGCACCAAGGCATAAACACCAGGATGACCTGAATATCATGTCCATTTTGATATAGCAATTTGTGTAAGCATCAAAACATGAACGTCGTGATGACCTGAATACGCCTTGCATGACAAACACATCAAGCAGTCAAGAGATCATTCTAAATCCAATGTGAATTACCCGTAGTGACCCTTTATCGTTCACATCCTTAGGTAAGATCACATTTCATAGTAGGAGAAAGAACTCACTCAAAAAGACAATAGTTAGATCAAGCTTCCTTGAATTTTTTGGGTATCAATGGTCGAGGTATGCATGGCCATCCAATTCAAGATAGAGGCTCTTACAGTCAGACACCATTTCAATCTAGAATTTCCAAAGTTGTTTAGATTTTCACATACAAGCAGAAAACAAAGAAAAGATTATGCCCCCAGTCATCACTCTCTAAATCCTATAAAGGACATCATCGAAGAGCTCAAAGGGACACAATATGCAAAAATCTCAATGTGAATCAGTAAGCATACAAGGAGATAAAAGCATGTAAAAAGAATAGATTATTTTCAGTTGAGTTTTGATTGCGTTGTTGTAGATGCAAAATCATTTTTGGAGACAAGACTGACTGACTGACTCACATGAAGCTTCAAAGGACTCTGACTGGATATGCTACGTCTAAGATATACTAGAGGCCATAGGATATAACATTGATTGCCCCCAAGTTTTAAGCATTGATAGGATACAGACGCTTGAGCTGAGTGGTGTACAGACCGACTTATTGAAAATTGGAAATGCAAAAACAAATTGGGAGATATGTACAAACTAAAGCAAGACTAAAAGCTGGGAAAGACCAAGATTGCACTGATAGATGGAGCATTTTGAAACAAGTGGCACCCGTTTGCCGGGTTTTCACCATCTTGGCAGAGATTCTATTTTTGCTACCAAGGTGCCTGTTTCCAAGTTTTCACCAAGGCACTTTTTTTCATTTTTTTGTATTTTTCATTTTTTGAATTTTTTTGAATTTTTGATATTTTTCAATTTTTTAAGATTTTTTTAAGGACATTTTACCATAGACTGAATGCCTTAGGCGTAGAATTTCTTCAGATGGAGAACGTTGATTGGTTCTCGAAGTTGTTCTCCTTCAGTCGTTGAGAGTTGATAGGCACCAGAGCCAAAAGTAGCAGTGATGACAAAGGGACCTAGCCAGTTGGGTTTGAACTTCCCCTTGTGTTCTCAATGGGATTGATTTTTAGGATTTTCTCTCAAGACTAGATTGCCAACTTGAAATTCTCTGTGTCTAACTTTCTTATTGTAGCCTCTAGACATTCTCTTCTGATATACTTTGAGATGATCATATGTTGCTTGTCTGTGCTCACCTAGTAGTTCCAGTTCTTGTAACCTAGACACTTTGTAGTCATCATCAGTTACTAGACCATGCATTCTAATTCTGAGTGATGGGATTTCAACCTCAATAGGTAGTACCACTTGAGACCCATAGACTAAAGCGAAAGGTGTAGCCCCAGTAGGTGTTCTGATACTTGTTCTGTAGGCCCATAGAGCTAGATTAATCATGAGATGCCAGTCTCTACCAGTTTTGTTTACTGTTTTGTGCAAGATCTTTAATAGATTTTTGTTAGAAGCCTCTGCTTGGCCATTCCCTTGTGGATAGTAGATAGAAGACCAATGTTGGGTGATCTTGAATTTGGCACATAGATCATCTAGGTCTTTATTCTTGAATTGCCCATCGTTATCTATGATTATGGAATGAGGTATCCCATATCTTCATATGATATAGTTCAATATGAACATAGATATCTATTTCCCTATTGCTTGTGTCAAAGGGACCGCCTCTACCCATTTTGTAAAATAATCTATGGCTGTGATTATATGGGTATGTCTGTTAGAAGAATGAGGATGAATCATCCTGATAAGATCAAATGCCCATTGATGGAAAGACCATTGTGTTGTAAAGGGGATTAAATCCCTCCCTGAAGCATGAATTAAGTTGCCATGCACTTGGCACTTTTGACAATTCTTAGCAAATTTGATAGCCTCTTTCTCCATTTCAGGCCAATAGTACCTAGCCCTAATAAGTTTTTGAGCTAGTGTTAAACCGTTCAAGTGTGACCCAAAAATACCATCGTGGACTTTCTCGAATACATGTTGAGACTCTTCCCATTCTAAACATCTAAGTAGCGTACCATCTAGACCTCGTTTGTATAGATCATTACCAATGATGACATATCGGGAGGCATTACAGATAAGGTATCTCTTTTCATGACGGTTGAAGGTATCAGGAATGATTTGGTCTTGGAGATAGGAAAATGGGTTTTTATATCGGGATGAATCATGACCTACAATAGTGCAGATCATGTGGGTTTCAGGGGAGTCATATGCAAGATAAGATAGTGATTCCACCAGAAACTCGTAGCGTAGCTCATGTTCAGGCTATTGTAATAAAGTAGATAGTGTTGCCATTGCATCGGCAGCCTTGTTCTCCATTCTAGGAATTTGCTCAAATGTCATAGATATGAAATATTTCTTAAGATCATCTACCATTCTCTTGTAAGGAATGATCTTTTCATCTTTAGTTTGGTACACATCATTGACTTGATGAATAACAAGTTGAGAGTCTCCATGAATGTGTAGCTCTGTTACTCTCCATTCAATTGCTAGTTTCATACCATTCAAGAGGACTTCATATTCTGCAATATTGTTTGTGCAAGGGAACTTTAGTCTGAATGCTTTTGGGATGGAGTATCCTTGAGGAGTTGTGAACAATATGCCTGCTCTAGATCTATTCTATGTATAGGAGCCATCAAAGAACAATTGCCATTCTCTAGAAGATAGGTGCATAATAGAGGAGTCTGGAAATTCCATTTGCATTGGTGTGTCATCAAACATGGGTGCATCCGCTAGTTGATCAGCAATAAATTGACCTTTTATAGCTTTTCTTTCAACATATTCAATGTCAAATTCACTTAGAAGCATGACCCATTTAGACAGTCTACCTGTGAGGGCAGCCTTGCTTAGTAGGTATTTTAGTGGATCAATTTTTGCTACTAGATGCGTGGTATGAGCTAACATATAGTGTCTCAGTTTCTATGATGCAAAGATCACAGCGAGACAAGCTTTCTCAATCATAGAATAGTTCTTTTCATACGCCACCAATGTTCTTCTTATATAATAAATGGTTCTTTCCTTTTTCTTTTCATCATGTTGCGCTAGCAATGCCCCCAGTGATGTGGCTGTTGTGGAGACATATAAGATCAATGGCTTCCCATGAATAGGAGGCATCAAGATAGGCGGATTTGATAGATACTTCTTGATATGGTTAAAGTTGTTCTCTCATTCTTCATTCCATGCAAAGGTCACACCTTTATGTAATGTTTTTGTAAAAGGCTGTGATATGTCTGCTAGCTGTGATATGAATCTTCTGATAGATTGAACTCTTCCTTGCAACATCCTCATTTGATTGATATTCATGGGAGGTTGCATCTCTATTATAGCCTTGACTTTAGCCGGATCAACTTCAATGCCCTTCTTTGAAACTATGTATCCTAAGAGCTTTCCAGAAGTGACACCAAAAGCACACTTCTTAGGATTTAGTCGAAGACTAAACTTTTCCATTCTGTCTAGGATCATGCTCAAGTCCTTTAGATGTTCAGTTCTGATCATAGATTTTGCTAAAGTATCATCAACATAATCTTCCATAGTTTGATGCATCATGTCATGGAAAATAGATGTCATTGCTCTTTGATATGTAGCTCAAGCATTTTTAAGCCCAAATGGCATGACATTCCAGTAGAAGGTGCCCCATGCACATGTGAAAGCAGTTTTCTCTTGGTCCTCTGGAGCAATTTTTATTTGGTTATATCCAGAGAAACCATCCATTAAGGAATACATCTCAAAACCCGCAGTCATGTCCACTATCATATCAATGTTAGGTAGTGGAAAGTCATCCTTAGGGGATGCTCTATTCACATCTCTAAAGTCTTTCTACACTCTGATTGAGCCATCTGGTTTAGAAATAGGTACAATATTAGAGATCCACTCTACATAGTCAATAACTCGGATGAATCTTGCATTTAGGAGCTTCTCTAATTTAGCTTTTACCAAGAGTGCAACGTTAGGATGCATCTTTCTCAATTTTTTCTTGATAGGTTTGACATTTGGAGCAATAGATAAATGATGCATTATAAGATTAGGATCCAATCCTGGCATATCTAAATATTTCCATGCAAAGTTGATCTTCTTCTCTATGAGGAATGTTGTAAATTTTTGTTTCTCTTCTTCTGATAATGATTATGCTACATGTACCAATTGTGGTTCCTCTGTTGTACCCAAATTGATGGATTGAGTGGGCTCAATTAGAACTGGAGATCTGTCCTATAAATGACTCAGAAGGACATCAAATATCTCATCCTTAGGTGCCTCAGAGAAGTTTTCACCTTTGGATACGTCTTTTATTTTTACTTTTGTAGGTTCTGAGACTGCCACAAAGTGGTTTTCACCCTCATAACTCTTTTTCTTTTTCTTTTTATTCTTGTTTTTCTGATTAAGATATTTGATGTCCGACTTGGTCATGCTGATGCTTGGTTCACTAATGGAAGTACTCATAGGCTCAACTGCATTGAGGTAGCAAGCAAGGGCATAGTCATTTGGGAAGGTATAAATACCATGGCTTGGATTCATGGAGGTTTGATCAATAATTTATGGATATTTGATAGTCAAAGTAGGGAAAGATTGGGAAATAGTGTTTACGGATATGGATCTATCATCATTGGTCCTAACCTGATGCTCAAGTTCAAAGGTGATACTACAACTTAAGACATCCAATTCATGAATAGGCTCAATGTCATCATGGGAGTCCAATTCAGCCATAGGTGGATCGGACTCGATAGGTTCCTCATTTCGCTCTAGACTTATGTTGGTTTGAGGTGCATATTGGTGAATAACATCAACATGTTTCTCTGTGATAAGCTCATCTTCATCTGGTTCTGGAATGGCTCCCCATTCATGGTCATTTGATTCAGCTTCTGATTCAAGATCTCTAGAAAATCTTAGAACATGAGTAAAGTCACGGTGAATACCCCAAGAAGGGTTACCCTCAGATTCTGATTTGTATTCATACTCATGAGAATCTATCTTAGAATCACTACCACTTCCCTCTTCTTGATTGTTTTCAAGATTAGCTGGTTCTTGTGTTGCAACTATCTCTTGATTGATAGTAGGTTCTTGTGTTTCTACTACATTAATTATTTTAATAGGATCATCTTTATCATCAAGAAGGTCTTTGATCTCTTTAGGCAATTTTTCATAGGGGATGAGTTCTGAACTATCTGAATCACTATCGGATGGTTCTATTTCTTCTTTCTTAAGAAGAGGTTCCCCTGGTGCAATCTGCTCTATGACATGAGAGCAATTACCTTTGAGGTGATAGGGTTTCTTCTTAAATCCTAAGCCAACTTTGTTTTTATTTTCTCTACCAGTATGTGGGAGAGGTGCCACGAGACCTTTTCCTCTGATTCCTAGAGGTCCTTTACCTGAATATCCCATCTTAGCTATTAATTTATCTCCTGGACCATATGACTTGGAAGGGAGTTTGGAGATTGCAGAGTCACCAGTTTGAACAACTTGAGATTTAGGTTCATCTTTGTACAGCCATGATAGCACAGCCTCATCCTCTTCAAATTCTTGCTTGGATACTTGTTCTGCTACAAAATTCTTTTTATATGCTTCAAGAGGTTCTTTAGAGTCTGGTTTGGATTGTTTCAAAGATTTCCCATAAGATTTAGGTGAGATAGGGAGAGATGTCAAAGATAAGACTGGCTTGATAGTATATTCTCCCATACTATTTTCTTTGATATTAACCTCTTTTGCAAGATCTTCCATTTTAGATGTGGATGCTTCTTTAGTTGGTTCAATAGAAGATTCTCTGTTATTAGGTACAAGCTTATCTGCACTTTCCTTCAAGGTGTTGCAAGTTGTATTCAGATCTGCAGGTCTAGTAACATCTACTCCTTCATAAGGAAGCTTCAAACATTGATGGTACGTAGAAGGAATAGCTTGCATTTCATGTATCCATGGTCTCCCTAGAAGGACATTGTAGGCCAAAGGTAGATCAAGCACTTGATAGATTGTATCTTTGATAACTGGACCCACTCTGATAGGTAAGACAATGGTGCCTTTAGAAGATTTTTCTTGTTCATCATAGGCCTTGATAGTTATTTTCTTTCTAGGATCAATAGCCAATTCTAAAAATCCCAATTGTGTGATCAAGCTGTAAGAACAAATGTTTAGGCCAGCGCCCCCATCTATCAACACATGTTTGACTCTACGGTTCTGGATCAAGACTTCTATATGCAAACGCTGATTATGTGGGTGACTCAAGGAGTTGTCATCTTCCTCTGAAAAGGAGATATATTGCGGAGATGTAAGATGTCCAACCATAGTCTGGAACCTGTCTAAATCAAGGTCATCGGGAACATTGGAACCGAGAAAAGCTCTATCGAGAATGGATTTATGAGCTGGAGATATTCGAAGCAACTCAAACATGGAGATTTTCACATTAGTGTGCTAGAGTTGTTGAACAATGCTATAAGATGTAGGCCTTGTATCCTTTGGATTGGAAGATTTGGAAGCAGCCTTCTGTTTAGAAGTAGATGAAAGATTGAAGGGCACCTTAGGGACATTTGATGAATCTGGGATTTGTCCTTTCAGATATGTTTGAGCTTGTGATTGAGTAACTGCATTAGCTAAGGAATGATTTCTATCTCTTCGTACAATTGTGATTACATTGTAACTTTCAGAGGGACATGGTTCAACCATATTGATGACAACATTATTTCCAAGGTAGGCATAGTTGACTTTTGCCCCCATATTAGGCTGAGAAGTTGAAACTTCTTGACCATGTTTCGGAAATGGTTTTGTGAATGCTGTATGATCGTTATTGCTCGTGGGATTGTCAATTGTGATGTCTCCACTATCGATTAGATCTTGAATGGTATGCTTCAAGTGGTAGCAACTACTAGTTTTGTGACCTTTACTCTGATGGAAATCACATAATTCATTTTCCTTCCACCATATTGGTTTGGGGTCCTGAGCATTCGGTCGGATTGGTGGTAAAGAGATGATGTTATTAGCCAGTAGAGTTTTCATAGCTGATTCTAAAGACTCTCCTAGAGGAGTAAATTTTTGATGTTTATCCCATTTTTTGAATTCTGGCTTCCTTTGAGATGGTTGAGAAGACTTTTGCTCTGAGGCTTTAATGGCTTGAGTACCAAGAGTGAGATTGTAGGCTGGTGCCTTTGATGGGGCATGGACAGTGTCAACAATGCCATCTGTGATGATGCCTTTGTTCTTGTTCCAATTTTTGTTCTTATCTTTAGAACTGGATCCTGATTCGTACTTGTCTTTTTGAAGTGTGATTTCTCCTTTTTTCACAAGCACTTTTTCGATTTTGATAGCATTATCCACCATCTTATCAAAAGATGTATGATCTTGCATTTGTAGAGGATAATTGATTTCTGGAACAAGGTTTTTGATAAAGATTTCAAGTTTCTCCATTTCGGGAATCGATCTAGCATATAGAGAGAACTTCTTTCGCCACCTCTTGAGGAAAGTTAGGAATGATTCTCTTGGATATTGCTTGAGATTACAGATATCGATCATGGTGACCGGGTGCTGAATATTGTAGGAGTATTGCTGGTAAAACAATTTGATCAACTCCTCAAAAGTTTTGATAGTAGAAGGCAATTTTGAAAACCACTGAATGGATGCTCCTCCTAGAGATCTAGGAAAAAGATGCATCAGATAGGTTGGTTCATGCATGAATTCCATTGATTGCGTACAGAATTCTCTAACATGATCTTGAGGATCAGAGTGTCCATCATACTTATCATACTTTGGCATCTCCACTCATTTTGGAAATGGTGGCATATACAAGTTTTTTTCAAAAGGAAAAGGGCATATAGCTTCCATGGAGAACTCTTTGGGTTCCTTTTCTTTCTCAAGGCTATTAAATTTGACTTGTAAAGCATGTATCTATTTCATCATAGATGTGAGTGGAGTTTCTTCCTCATGCGTAATGATATCTTCAACATTAAAGTTGGGAGGAAGTTTAGCTCCTTGATGAGCTAGTTGTAAAATGTATGCTTCTCTATCTTCTTTCAAGAAATGCTTCATCATTCGTTTGAAGTTATCATCATTTTGATAGTGAGCAATTTCTTCAGGTGTGGGTTCCTGATCTGCACCATGTTGAGATTGAGCTCTTTGAGAGCCAAAATTTTTTCTTGCTTGAGACATGGTAGGAGTTTGCAGACTCCCTGGATTAGATTGATGAGGGGTATGTTGAGTACCTCCGTGAGTTGATGGAGGAGGTATGTAACCAGATTTCAATCAATAGTTTCCAAGACCGTCGTCCTCGTAAAGACCAAAATTGATGAGTTGCTTAAGAGTTGGAGTTTGGAGAGTGGTGATAGATTTCTTGTGAGAGGAAGCTCTAGTCTCCACCATTCACCTCAAGTGAAACAAAAGAATAAGATCCAGATAACTGAAGAATGAATTGAATCAAGATGATCAGATGACGCAACCTTGTCAAGGTTTGATTGATTTGAAGATTTGATTAGACGTGGATGAAGCATACTGTGCCCTGGATGTATGGGTAGGTTCCTAAAAGATAGCGGACAAGATATCACAACACTTAGCCATTTTGATGATTGATTAAAGATTGATAGTTATGACAAGGTTTTGACACAGGATGATAAGGACTCAAATCGATTAAACAAAAGGCTGAATCGAATTCAAAAGGCCACTTTAGGAAAATGATTGGATTCTTAATAGCTACTGCTCTATTCCTGACATAGTGATTCGTTCGATAGATTCTGAAATTAGGCTGAAAAAGCTAAATATCTAGCAATTTTGACAATTTTTTGACAACTTTCAAAAATTTCCCAAACGACACTCTGTAGACTCATATGACAGTGGGTATGCTGTGAAATGACAGTTGCAAAACTCGTACAATAATTGCAAGATTTTGACTTTGAGAATTTGTTGGCATGGAAACTCGTACGACATTGGGTACTTAATCATACGACAGATGGGTTGTAATGAAATGATACTTGATGGAAACTCGTACGACTTTCTGACCTCCTGAGATGACTTTTGACTCCAGAAAAGGATTTTACTTCAAATTTTGCAAATTTTGAGTTTTCAGATTTGAATTGTTTGCAAATTTCAATGTCCAAATTTGAGGATTGTAACAGATTTGTCTGTTTTCAATAACCAGATAGATAAACAAGCACGCAAAATAGCAAGCAAGTGATTTCAAGCATGTCTGAAAACAATGAACAAGGGCAAAAGCAACCTTGCGCATGAACAATCAAGTGACTTATTCGTTCTAATCCTTAGAAGCGCTAATTGATTATGTTCCAAAAATGTTTTGCAATAATGCACATATACCCTATAAAATAAAAATTTGGCCTCACTAGGGTTTTTAGTAATGGTCTGACTCTGCAACTTTTATGATCCAAAGGGGTGAACTCCAATCCCGGTGCACCAACATTTTGACACAGTCTGAGAACTTAATCTTTAGGAGCTGCTAGGGAGATCTGACAACCCAAAAATGAACCATACCCATGGAGATTTCTTCCACAAGGACATTTATATAGCTGCTGTCACTACCACGACGAAAATGGCTATTACCGATTGAGGTTCCGTCAACGTAGTTTTCCCTGTGAAGAGATTGTCCGCTACGGTTAACCCTCTCTAAAGGTGACTCACAATAGTATACCACAAGGGGACTTGGCTCGAGATCCAAGGTTTTTGACACCTTTTCACTTTTAACCCAAACAAAGCAAGCAGATTAATCCGACACGCTAAGACAAAGTTTTTCTCACCAAGGTCTATGATATCAACCCCACGTGATCTATCAACCCCTCCGGAGAGAGAATGTATCAATCAATAAGGGAAGATGCATTAACCGAGTTGAATGTGAAATGCACTACGTATCCTCCCTACCTAAAAGGATTTTGTCATCAAGAAAGATTTCACTGGGAATCCAATCTCTCAAGAATCATGAATAGTGTTCATAGGGCCTAATTACTATGTGAGCACAGATGTATGTTTCCAAAAGCAAATCTACCAAAAGTACCCAAAAAGTAGAAAGAGGAACACTTAACACTTAAAGTGAATATGAGATGAGTCCACAAGGTGGAACACTTAACACCTCACACAAGCTGAAAATGAGTCCCAACTTAGAAAACAAGTGAGTTCCTAAAAGCACAAATGGGTTGCCAAGTGGAACACTTAACGCTTCTGTCCTGTTGACCCCTCCCCTTTAATGTGGCACTGAGATTGCAACCACGGGGTAGAATGAGGGGCCTATGGATTAGCGAGTCCAATAACCCAAGATAGCAATCAAGATCAATCACAAGTATCTGAGACTACTTAATGAATCCTTAAGCGGTCACAACCTAGTATCAATTATGCAAGTGTGTAAAACAAAAGCATGAAAAGAATCACCCAAGCTAGACACATGAGAGATTTATTTTAAGGCCAATTGAAATGTTATTAGATGAAGGAGAATACCTGGGATCCTTGCAATGCGCTTAGTAGATTTTACCTAATTTTTAGCAATTCTTGTTGAGCTTTTCCGTGCAAGCAAGTGACGAACTCTCCAACAAGCAAATAAGCAAACAAGATATGCAAAATATATTCAACTTATGAAAACCATAGGGTTAGCTCTAAAAATAAATTATTATCAGCAATAATAACTATTAATTAACCCAAATGACAACTCATATCATTCATTGAACCATGTAAAAAAAAAAGTGCATACCCATCACAAAACTTTATTTTTTTTGCTGCATTTGACCTAGTCAACAAGATCTAAATTTTTTGATATAATTTTGGCCACAAAAATAGAAATTCAAAACAGAGGCCCTTACTAAAAAATAGAGAGCTTTCCAAAAATGTAAAAATTTTAGAAAAATCTCTTCATTTGTGCCCTAGACCTGTTTTATCAAAATAGACCAGTTTTTGTAAATTGACTATTTAAGCTATTATATTGCATCCAAATTTAAAATACAAAGAATGGACCCCCTATAGAATTTAAAGAGCTTTCTGAAAATATAAAAATTTTCAAAAAATATGCTGATTTGCATCAGATATTAATTTTTTTCTATAATTTCAAAAAAAAATTATTAAAAATTCAAAACATCTTAGAAAATTCTAAATTTTTTACTGTAGCTTCTCTGATATGTGTTCAACCTACCAAAAAAAATTTAGAGCAAAACTCCAAGCTGTTTGAGAGATAAAATTAAATCTTTAAAACTTTAGGGTTTTAGCTCCCCCAAAAATTCAAAACTAGCATGTAAAGGTGGGTTGCCCCACGGTGGGCACCACAAATGGCATGTCTAAAAATTGTACCTGATCTATAGACACAACACTTTAGTAAAATATTAGAGGTTAGCTATAATCAAATTCATGCAAAATTGAAATCTAATTTAACCAAGCGATTTACTGCCTTCTAGTAGGTGCGAGATTGATGTTCTCAGATTGTTATCGAGATCAGTGACCTAGATGACACCTAAATGAAGGATTTGAATGCAAAATTGATATGAAATATGAATGCAATTAATCTATTTTTTTGGATTTTCTATGCAATAGGAATGATAAAAACTGATATGAATCTATGCTATGAAAACTGATATGAAATCTATCTAACAATGATATGAAATATGAATCTAAATGAATGCAAAACAAGATTGATCTCACAATAGCCTTGATTCACAATAAGCTTTGATTCTCCAAATTCTAATTCTCCAACGTGATTGTGCAAAAATATGAGATGCTTTGAGATGAGCTGAGGCTTTAATTTATAGAAATCCAGGGCTTTGGAGGTGCATGGAAGAAAACCATAAATCACTCAGATTAACTCAGCTTGATTTTTGAGTTATCTGATAATAAAGATAATTTAATTCACAAAAATATGCAAATCATACAAAAATAGCTTTTTAACTCAAATTAGAGTTTAGATCAGCTTTTTGAACTCCAAAAGGATGTTGAGTTCTAAAAAGTCAACATTTTGCATTGATTTTCTAATTTGGAGTTTAACTATTTTTATTGAATGTGCATAATAATTATGAATTTATTAAATAAATAAAGTGATTTATGCTCAACTTAACTAATTTTTGAAAATAAATAATTGATTTATGGGTTAATCAATTATTTAATCAACTTTTATTAAAAACTATATTATTAAATAATGACAACTTGCTTTAATTAATTAAATAAAAATTTAATCAATTATTCATAGGATATTGGATTTATTGTCAAAATTAAATAATACAATTAATAATAGATAGAATTAAATTTAATTACACAATTAAGTGGCAAGATATTAAATCTAATTAATTAAATATGAAAATATTCAATTAATCAAACTTAGGATAAATGTGATTTATTGCCAAATAATCATTAAATTAAAGATAATTAAGATAATTAGGAATATTGCTAGGAATATTCTCCGATGTAGAATTTAAGATAATCAATTAGGATTCGATGATGTTTAGATGTGCCTTAGATTAGGACTTCGATGTTGATTTCGTTTGATTTGTTGATGTAGGAG
This sequence comes from Chamaecyparis obtusa, assembly GCA_027943335.1. Taxonomy (NCBI): domain Eukaryota; kingdom Viridiplantae; phylum Streptophyta; class Pinopsida; order Cupressales; family Cupressaceae; genus Chamaecyparis; species Chamaecyparis obtusa. Next base: position 138,357 of record BSBK01003750.1, on the reverse strand, counting down.
GTTAATGAACTTATAGCCCATTTTTGGGGTATTACACTTAGTAGTATTGCCTTGACGACATTCACGATCATTAATCACATAATCAACAAATAAAACACAATATAAATATACAAATTCCAAACGTAAACCATTAGATAGAATGGTCGTACCTTGATGATTAATTCTATTATATTCCAACTTCCATATGCGAGGTGTCATTCTCTGTGGCTTAGATGTAGTCTCTTCTTTCCGATTGAAAATATATTTTTCAATATTTGAAAGTTATAATTTTTGTGGAGAAAGTGTCCATGCTCATCAAACACCTGCTTTCCTAAACTTTTTGAATGGTGAGATTTCATCTTTGGACCACAAATTGGACATGCAAATTTTCCCTTTGTTTGAAGAGCTACAAGATAATGATACAATTGAATTAAATATGTTAATTTTTATTTTTAGAATTATCATGTGCAACTTGAATTCACTATAACATACCAAAAAAATGTGTTAGCCATGGGGCATCGTGTATTGTCCATACAAGCATTGCATGGAATTGAAGTTGTCTGTCTCCTATTGGTCTAGAGATGTCATACATAGTGACACAATTCCATAACTCCACCAACTCGTCGATAAGAGGATCAATATATAAATTCATATCTTTAACTTGGTATTTACCTAGTTGAATGAACAACATCATTACATAATTATTGTGACCATTTTATAACTGCAAGATTTATAATTACATGCAGATAACTATTAAATGATCAAATACCTAGAATAATCATTGCCAACATAATGTGCTCCCTCTTTATTGACATCCATGGAGGAATGTTATTATTGATGACAAAAATAGGCCAAATAGAGTAAACAGATCTTAGCTCTCCCAATGGATTGACATCGCCCGTTGCCACCGAAAGCTTGAGATTTTGAGGTTTTTTGATAAAGTGCAGTGACTTTTTCTCTATGTCCTTAAATACAGAACCATCCACAGGCATTCAAATAATGTCATCTCGACTCCTATTGCATGCATGGTAATCCATAAATTATGCCAAGATACTAGACCTGAATAATCTTTGCAAACGTGGTATAATGGGGATGTAACAAAGAACCTTTTGAGCCACCTTTTTTGTTATTTGATTTGTTTGATATCTACTCGTATGACATTCAGGGCATTTTGTTGCAAATTCATATTCTTTATGATAAATAATATAATCATTGGGACAAGTATCTATTGCTTGATACTCTATTCCAATATCTTTCATAGTGGCACATAATTCTCGGTATGAGCAAGGGAGAATATTTGATGGTGGTAACAAAAACTCACCTATCAATCTATAGAAAAAAATATATGTTGTTAATATTAACAATATTTATGGTACATGTTTCACCCTTTAATTACTATAATGACATATATGACATACCTTATCATACATGACATTATTGTGTTGGATAAACCATTCATAACCTTCAAGTTCAACAACAATACAACAAAGAGAAGAGTTATTTGGGAGCCTTTGTAGAGATATATCATGGATGACATCAACATCATCCTGATCATCATCATCAATTGCACCAATACCAAATGTGTCATGGATCAATGTATTAGTACCATCATCTGATGCATCATCGTCATCTTCCATGGGATCATAATCTTCAGCTTCAATATTCGCACCTCCATGATCCTCCACTTCCAAAGCCATATTCTTCATATTCGCACCTCCATGGTCCATATCGCGTACTCCCCTGGGGAGGTCGACCTATATAAAAATGATGAACACAAATAACCATGATAATGATCTCATCATCAAGTGTATTTCATATATATATTAATCATTAAATAAATATAATGAAAAAATTACCAATTCATGATAATCAAACCCTCCTTCAATGTGACCATTATCCCTACAATGTCTCTTAGCTGTTTTGATTAGCAATCTTCTAGTGTTTAAGCCCTTACAAATATTGCAGGGACAATAACATTTTTCATCACCTTTTCTTTTCAAGTTAGACCACAATCTATTGATTGTATCCCCATTACCTTCTTCACTTCGATTGTCTGACATGATCCTTCTTCACTTAGATTATCTATAACCTAATTATATACAAAAATTGAAAAGTTAGTTATGAAATGATGTTGTAGTATAGTATGCCAAATTGAAACACTTATGTTATTGTAGTCTTCCACCTCAAACTCTTTCCTATTGTGGAAAGAAAGAAAGATATTAAAATAATATAGTAGTTTGTAAATCAAAATAAAATATCATATATATTATACACAAAATATTATCCCTATAGTGCATCAAATTTGACCAAGAACTACTGGGAGATAGACCCGGCAAAAAATGGACTTGTGATGATTTTCACAATAATACATTTGTTGCAAGGTATATGGTCCTAGTAATGCTTAGGAAAGTCTGCATGGTGAAGGTTGTATATGTTGTATATGTTGTATATGTTGTGTGTGTGTGTGTGCACACATAAAAAAGGGAGCCTTTATCTTTGATCTTAAAATGACAAATATGCCTATCTAACGCTTTATGAGGGTGCATGGAACAAAAAATGGAGGCAACTTGAGACCACAAATGGAGGCAAGTTTTTGATAGAGGGTGTAGGGAACAACACCCGTCAGTAACTTTATCGAATTGTAAATTTCAATTTTGAACCATTCTGTGAATATAGAACATGGATGTAATCTCATAAAATAACAAAATGTAGACACAACAAATTACTTATTTTTTATTCTACATTACTTACTATTTGAGTGCACGCTCCACCTACAACTTGATCAAGTCTTGTTTGATGCTTCAATTTTGTGTTCACTATCCTATAGAAGTACACAGTTTTGTATTTCCCCAATATGTTATTCAAAAAATAACAATAGAATAAAATACTTGTTGAGAAAGATCATCATAGGAGTATAAAAAACTTGAGATCCAAAGGTAACTCAACATTATAAGACTCTTACAATCAACCTTCATCTCATGCACCTAATAAATAGGAGATAAAATACATGAAATTGAAAAATTACATTACAAAACAATGAGCTAAAAGTACCTACAAAGGTAGTACGCAATTTATATACAAAATATTTAACTAATGAATTGTGTTTTTCTTCTCATCTTCACTACCAAAATATGCACCCCTTTAATCTAACTGCACTATACAAGTCCAATTTAGCGACCATGTGTCTGTCATCGTCAATCAAGACTAAGGAACACTATAAGCAAATACACTGTATAAATTGTCTACATTAAAAGAAACTATACTGCAAGCTTCTATGAATAAGAAAATAAAATTTAAAATTCATTACTTGCAACTAAAACATTTGAGAAAAGTTGAATTTTATTTATGCCTTGATAGATATCTATACCATGTCATAAATATCCCATTTTGACATAGGATAAGAGCATAGTGATAGAAGATAGATCCATTTTGTGCATAACCTGAAGTCATCATATTCCATGAGAATCTCATGAGTTTTGTACTATGCATGCAACATATTATGAGTTTGAAGAGAGTTCATGTCATGTGTGATAGAACCTACTTTATCTAATATGGTGCATTATTAAAAAAATTAAGGGTATAGTAGTTATTACTTAGTTTTTTATGGGGGATAATGAAGATTTGTCTAACAAATAGCAGGTCTTCTTTAGTACTTCATGATTTTTTACCACATATACTGTTTCAAGCCTTTGAAACCGAGAGAAGAAGAATGGTGTAAGTTGAATAGATCAGAGTGAATGGGGTGTTGAAACATGGTGAATAGACCATGATGAGATGATACTTGATGTTAGGATCAGGGTGAAAAGCCTAGTTGAGGTGTATGTCAGAGGAATGGAGACAAGGTTAATGATCGATCAAAGATCATATGAAACTATGTAAACCACTTTTAGTAATAAAAAATGTAAATTTCATGTATATTGCTAGTCTTTGCCACAGGGGTAGAGTCAGAGGGTTCATTGACAAAATAATCCTTTGAATGGTTACTATGAATATGAATGATTTGATATAGCATATTGCTTATTTTACTTGAAGTTTGGTATAGCCTATGTAAGGGTGAAAGTACTTTTGACCATTTTGGTCGTGACTGTTCCTGTACATAGTCAGGAAATGTAACTGTCTAATAATTATATGTAATTTTGAATGGATTAAATGCTTTATTCTTGGTAGAAGTGAATGGAAGGAATAGTGTTGGTGTTAGGTTTCATTTATTATTGAATTCAATGGTTTCTAAGATGTGTTGAGGAGTTTTCTCCTTGTTTAATGGTAATTGTGTTGGAATCATTTTTCGTTGCACCAAAAGCTTGAACTGTCAATGCCTGATACAAATGTTAGATTTAACCCAATCCATGGGAGGTGATTAAGCCATGTCACGAATCTCCAAGGAGGTGTTGACCATCAAGTCAACAATCTCCCCCTCAGCACCGACTGAGCCTTCAACACCCACTAAAGGGAGACTCAAACCCATGACCCAAGGCTCTGATACCACTTGTTGGAATACAAACACCACTGAGAGGGGGGGTGAATCAGTGGTTACTTAAAACTTGTCCTTTTCAATTTTTACAATTATAACATATACTTATGAAATATGAACAAGATATGTAAAAAGAACAAAGTACACAATATTTATAGTGGAAAACCCCTTAGGGTAAAAACCACTTTGAATCTAAAACTTTATTAGCCTCTTGGGAAAAATTTTTAGAGCTACAACTCTAGGAAGCACCAACACCCTGTTTTTGAAACACTAATTTCAAGGAACACCAATGCCTTACACCTGAAGCACCAACTTCAAGAATACATGAAGCACCAAATTACAATATGAATAAGTGAGATACGAAATCAGAGGATCAACTCTGTTACAATGCAAATCATAAATCATTGATTTCAACTTCTTGTTGAAAACTTAATGCAGGATATACTTCTCTTCTTCTCTCTTATTGATTATTTTACATCAATAAATTTCACCAAAGAATACAAGCTTTCTTACAATAAATATATTAGATTATAAAAAGTATAATTAGACTTATAATAACATATTTTAATGCAAGAATATGACTTGAGTTAATGTCTTTCAAACTATTAACTTTCTTGGAATGATAAACCCTTGTTTCTCTTCAAAACATCAAGTACCCAAATATGTTTTCTTTTTCCATTAAAAGATCTAATAAAATACTGATGTGAATGACTCAAAAATAAATATATATCCCTTCTTCTATCTCTAATAAACTTCTACAATGAAAATCAATTCACAAATGACAAAATAGAATGACAAAGCATTACCCTCTTCTTTGTTGTTTTAAAATCTGCCTGCAAGCTGTTCGATCTACAAAGAACTCCACACAAATCCTGTAACTTTTCTCCAAAAACCTATACCATCTTTTAGAGGAATGTATCCCCTACTTATAAACCCAAAAATTTGACATTTTTGAGGTAATTAGATAACCCAAACTTCCATTAGACAAAAACTGCTAAAACTGTCATGAATTTTTGTAACTACGTCTGTTAAACAGATTTTTTCTCTTTCCATACATGTGATATGAAAAAACTAACATAGACCCATTTTATCTAATTCATCGACCTTTCCAAAAAGCTTTTATGGCTGGGGTCTATCAGATAACTAATTCTATTGACTTTCTCATATACTAAAACTATTTTTTCATAACCATTTTCTTAACCAATGTGAACATTAAGTGTTAATTGTATAACACTTAAGTGTATGTCTTGAATATGTTTTGAACAATATTGAAGGACATAAAATAAGATAAATTCATGATTTTAATCACACCATATGTCCATTATAATTTCATGAATGTATTATTGACATCAATGACAATATTCAAAGACCAAATCCCAAAGGTTCAATATTGGTATCTGTTGGTTCTGGAATCTTTGTCTGATATTTTATCTCTTCTTCACCTTCATCAACATTATTATTTGATTTTTTGAAGTCATTATCATTGTCTTTGAGAAAAGTATCATCCATTCTTGTTTCTTTTTTATCCTGCACAACTTCATCCACTTTTACATGTACACTTTCAACAAGTTTATTCAACCTTTTATTAAAACATTTGTAAGCTTTACTTTGAGAAGAATATCCTAAAAACATTCCTTCATCACATCTTGAATCAAAGCTTCCTATGTTATCATCATAATTATTAATGAAACATCTACTTCCAAAAATTCTAAAATGCTCAACAGAAGCAGGATGTCCATACCATAACTCATAAGGAGTGTACTTAGGTTTTACCCTTAGTTGTGCCCTATTTAAAATGTATACTGCTATTTGAACTACTTCTTTCCAATACCTGTTTGGTACTTTAGATTCAACTAACATAGTCCTTTCCATTTCTTTCATTGTTCGGTTCTTTCTCTCAACAACTCCATTTTGTTGAGGTGTTCTAGATGCTACATATTGTCTTTTGATGCCATGTTGTTCACAATAATCAACAAATTCATCTGAAGTAAACTCACCACGTTTATCAGATTGTAAGCACTTAATCTTCATATTTGACTCCTTTTCAACCATTTTCCTAAAAATCTTAGACTTGTTAAATGCCTCTGATTTATGCTTTAAGATAGTTACCCATGTCATTCTTGTATAATCATCTATAAAAAGCATGAAGTATTTCTCACCATTTAATGATATTGTCCTTGTAGGACCACATAAATCAGTATGTACTAACTGCAATGGTTTAGAAGTAAAATATTATTTTGAAGGGAAATATGTCTTTGTTTGTTTACCATGTTGACACCCTTCACAAATAACACTCTTTGGCTTACTTATACATGGCATACCTCTTACCTTTTGATGCTTACTAACTTTTACCAAATTATCAAAATTCAAATGCCCAAGTCTTTTGTGCCATAACAAAATTTCATTCACCTGTCCCATAAGAAAAATATCTTCATGATTGTTAGCATTTTTGATATTTTTTAAGTTGTATACATTTCCTTTAGATATTTTACCTGATGCAGTCAACTGTCCTAATTTAAATTTGATTTGACAACCATGATCATCAAACACAACTTCATATCCATTATCACAAATTTAACTAACACTTAGAATATTGTACTTTAAACCTTCAACATAATACACATCATGAATAGACATTTTGTCACTAAGCATCAAAGAACCCAAACCTTTAATTTTCCTTGAAGAATCATCACCAAAACTCGCACTGCCACCTTTGTAGTTAACCAATTTATCAAACTTTGTTTTATCACCTGTCATATGTCTAGAAAAACCACTATCAATTATCCAAAAGTCTTTTTCTTCAAAATGTAAAGCCATTTGAACAAACATAGACTTATTAATCTTAGGCCTCCATATCTTTGTTACTTTAGTATCAAATTCTTTATCAACTTGTAAACTAGTATAAGATTGATTATTCTAAAATGTCTTAGTTTTGCAATTCCTCATAACATGACCAAAAATATTTCATTTGTAACATCTTAGACCATTCACTTTAGGAAAGAAATAACCAAAATGAAACTTTGAAAACCTTCTTGACATATATTTGCAATTACTTATTCTATGTCCATATTGATGACACATGAAGCAATACCCATCAAAGAAAGAAGTGAACCTGTTTGAAGATCTTTTACCCATGAATGAAGAGCTTGATGTAACCTGCCTTTTACCATTAGAAATATGATTAAAATATGCATTTTTATCTAAATTTGAAATGTCCATGCTTGGGGAACTATCATATTTTCTTGGGTTGCAAATTTCCTAGTTGGAAAATGGTATTTTCTTATCCCAAACTAAGTATGCAAAAGAAATATTAAAGAAATTTCATATGGAAGATTGTAAGCCTATGGGAACACCAATGATAATAGGATGTAAAGTTACTAAGAAATGATGATTCCACTGATGTTGATCAAACTACTTATAGATCCATGATTGGTCATTTACTATATCTCACTACTTCAAGGTCTGATATCATGCATGCTGTCTGTTTGGTTGCAAGATTTCAGTCTTCACCTAAAGAATCTCATGTTATGGCAGTTAAAAGAATTTTAAGATATATTCAGGGTACTTTGGATTATGGGATTTGGTATCCTAAACATGATGATTTCAGATTTGTTGCTTATGCTGACTTAGATTGGGCAAGTTGTCTAGATGAAAGAAAAAGTACTTCAGGAGCAACATTCTTTTTGGGTAATAGATTGGTATGTTGGCATAGTAAAAAAACATGACACTACTACTCTTTCTACTATAGAGGCTGAGTATATTGCAGCATGTTCTTGTTGTCAACAACTTCTATGGATGATTCAAACATTATCAAATAGGAAAGTGCTAGTTTCTACACCAGTTCCTATATTTTGTGATAATCAAAGCACCATCAGTATTTCTAAGAATCCGATTATGCATTCGTGTACCAAGCACATTGATATTCGTTATCACTTCATCAAGGAACATGTTTTGAAAGGTAATGTTGAATTGGAGTTTGTTCCTTCCTCAGATCAGTTGGCTGACATATTTACCAAACCTCTATCAAAAGCAATCTTTGAAGGTTTGAGAACCAGATTGGGAGTTCTCTCTCTTTCTTCTCTTGCATAAGTTAAATAGTGTGTGATAGGTTTCAGGGGGAGCATTTATGATAATTTTTACAACTGAAACCTTGGTATATCTCCTTTGTCATTGATGTCAAAGGGGGAGAAAACACATGGGGAAAACATATTGTGATTGATGGAATCTATATAGGTACATGATTTGTTCTACAGGTGATGATATACAGGTGTTATAGGTACATGCAAAGGTGAATATGTTTTTACAGGTATTGACATTAATGCCAAAGGGGGAGTATGTTGAACCTTTGGTATTTGGTCTTTGAATATTGTCATTGATGTCAATAATACATTATGAAAATTATAATGGACATATGGTATGGTTAAAATCATGAATTTATCTTATTTTATGTCCTTCAATATTGTTCAAAACATATTCAAGACATACACTTAAGTGTTATACAATTAACACTTAATGTTCACATTGGTTAAGAAAACGGTTATGAAAAAATAGTTTTAGTATATGAGAAAGTCGACAGAATTAGTTATCTGATAGACCCCAACCATAATAGATTTTTGGAAAGGTAGATGAATTAGATAAAATGGGTCTATGCTATTTTTTGCATATCACATGTATGGAAAGAGAAAAAATCTGTTTAACAAGCGTAGTTACAAAAATTCATGACAGTTTTAGCAATTTTGAGCAGTTTTGGTCTAATGGAAGTTTGGGTTATCTAACTACCTCAAAAATGTCAAATTTTTGGGTTTATAAGTAGGGGATACATTCCTCTAAAAGATGGTATAGGTGTTTGGAGAAAATTTACAGGATTTGTGTGGAGTTCTTTGTAGACCGAATAGCATGCAGGCAGATTTTAAAACAACAAAGAAGAGGGTAATGCTTTGTCATTCTATTTTGTCATTTGTGAATTGATTTTCATTGCAGAAGTTTATCCGAGATAGAAGAAGGGATATATATTTATTATTGAGTCATTCACATCAGTATTTTATCAGATCTTTTAATGGAAAAAGAAAACATATTTGGGTACTTGATGTTTTGAAGAGAAACAAGGGTTTATCATTCCAAGAAAGTTAATAGTTTGAAAGACATTAACTCAAGTCATATTCTTGCATTCAAATATGTTATTCTAAGTCTGATTATACTTTTTATAATCTGATATATTCATTGTAAGAAGGCTTGTATTCTTTGGTGAAATTTATTGATGTAAAAGAAACAGTAAGAGAGAAGAAGAGAAGTATATCCTGCATTAAGTTTTCAACAAGAAGTTGAAATCAATGATTTATGATTTACATTGTAACAGAGTTGATCCTCTAATTTTGTATCTCACTTATTCATATTGTAATTTGGTGCTTCATGTATTCTTGAAGTTGGTGCTTCAAGTGTTGTGTGTGTGAATTTTGTACCTGATCTGTAGACACAACACTTTAGTAAAACATTAGAGGTTAGCAAAAATCAAAATCATGCAAGTAATTGAAAATTAAGCTAACCAAGTGATTTACTGTCTTCTAGTAGATGCGAGTATGTATTCTCAAATTTTTATCGAGATCAGTGACCTTGACGACACCTAAACGAAGGATTTGAATGCAAAACTGATATGAAATATGAATGCAATTAATCTATTTTTTTGGTTTTTCTATGCAATTATGATAATGAAAAATGGATATGAATCTATGATATGCAAAAAATGATATGCTATGATATGCTAAATGATCTAACAAATGAAAATTAATATGATATGAAAACCTATGCAGTACTGATCTCACAAAGCTTGGATTCACAAATATGATTCTTCAGTCTCCAATTCGGCAACGTGATTATGCAATTCTTGTGGATGATTTGTGAAGGGCTAGAGCTTTAATTTATAGAAATCTAGGGCTTTGGAGGTGCATGAATAAAAGCCATAAATCACTCAAATAACTCAGGTTGATTTTTGAGTTATTTTTAAATAAAGGATAATTAACTCACAAAAACATGCAAAAGCAGAGTTCAACTCAAAATAGAGTTTAGCTTTAATTGATAATTGATAGTTGTCTGCTTTTCTTGATTGTGCATGTTTTATTTATGAATTGATTTAATAATAAAGTGATTTATTTCTAACTTAACTGATTTTGAAAAAAATAAAACAATTGATTTATGGGTTAATCAATTATTTTTCAAACTTTTATTCAAAAACAATATTATTAAAAATTGACAACTTGTTTTAATTAATTAAATAAGAATTTAATCAATTATTCATAGGATTTTAGATTTATTGTCAAAATTAAATAATACAATTTAGGAATAAATATAATTAACTTCAATTAAATAATTAAGTGGCAGAATTAAATCTAATTAATTAAATATTGAGAATATTTAATTAATCAAACCTTAGGATAAATTGGATTATCACCAAATAATCATTAAATCAAAGATAATTATGATAATTAGGAATATTGTTAAGAATATTCCCTGATGCAGAATTTATGATAATCAATTAGAATTCAATGATGTTCAGATGTGCCTTAGGTTAGGACTTCAATGTCGATTTCGTTTGATGTGTCAATATAGAAGATTAATGAACTTATAGCCCATTTTTGGGGTATTACATTTTGCCCCTCTTTGAATTACTGTGCGAAGCGCAATGGTTCAAAGACAGTCTGTGTATGATATTGAAACTGATGTTTGAAATTGATATTGATATGAGATAGAAGCTGATTGAAAGATTTGATATGAAGATAATAGGTCCTGAATGACCAAAGATAATGTTAACTATAGCAATGATGAACCAATGAAACAAAAGTGTCAAAACGCCTAATTTCAAACCTTATGATTGTGAAGAAGTGAGTGACCAATTCCAGACTCGATTGTCCTTAGAAGAATCACATAGGTATCACATCTGAACCCTTCAGTTACCGAAGAACCAAGGAAATAACACTAATGAACCGATGGTTACGAAAAACTGATACAGTTTACAAGATTAGGAGAATATCAGATTGATATGGATCTTGATGAATCTGATATGCCCCAAGCAATGATAGATTTTCCCCAAGCGATGAGGACTTTTAATGAATCAGCAACTAGACATGGTTATTGTCTTGATTACTGAGGAAAGATATGATTTCAATAAAGATATGATTACAGAATTTGAATGATGTGCAATACCATGCCCCCTTTGGGATTAAAATTGAAATCTGACAAGAAAAGTCAGCGTTGATAGTTTAGAAGCATGCTAATTGATTTGAGAAGTGGTTATACACGTCTGAGAATGCATTCTGCATCGTTTGGAGGTCCTGGAGACCAAGTTTGACTAGGTTTGACCATGAGTTGACCATAGTTGACCAAGTTGAAATTTTCATAGTTTGATGTAAGATAATTAGTTAAGTTGAATTCTAGATTTCTGTGATGATAGAAGGTTGATTATGCAAGTAGTTAATAATATGAATGATTGCAGATTTTGATTTTGATCCCGAAAAAGGATTCTACTTGTTGTTTCATTGGAGGAACCTTCGTGTGAGATTCAACTCTTGTTAGATTTGAAGATGTGATTTGAAGAATCATTTAAGCATTGAAGTTTAGCCAACCATTGTGAGATCATGCAAATGTGCAAAATGCAAAGAGACATGCAGAATGAAATGCAACCTAAGACCTAGGACCTAGTCACTGATCATGTGTCGGTCATTCTCATCATTGAACTTTTAGGTAACCGGATAAATCAATACAATGCTAACTAGCTATGAAACCATAGGCATATGAATATCAATTTGTATGCGCAAGAATCAATACAACACCCACTGGTCAACAACCTTGGATATATGAATATTGATTTTGTTTTTGGAATGTCAGATTAGATATAAGCACCAAGGCACAAGCGCCAGGATGACCTGAATATCATGTCCATTTTGATATAGCAATTTGTATAAGCATCAAAACATAAACGTCATGATGACCTGAATACACCTTGTGTTACAAACACATCAAGTAGTCAAGAGATCATTCTAAATCTAATGTGAATTACCCATAGTGACCCTTTATCGTTCACATCCTTAGGTAAGATCACGTTTCACGGTAGGAGAAAGAAATCACTCAAAAAAAACAATAGTTAGATCAAACTTCTTTGAATTTTCTAGGTATCAATGGTCGAGGTATGCATGGCTATCCAATTCGAGATAGAGGCTCTTACAGTCGAACACCATTTCAATCCAGAATTTCCAAAGTTGTTAGATTTTCCCATACAAGAAGAAAACAAAGAAAAGATTATGCCCCCAGTCATCACTCTCTAAATCCTATAAAGGACATCATCGAAGAGCTCGAAAGGACATAATATGCAAAAATCTCAATGCAAATCAGCAAGCATACAAGGAGATAAAAGCATGAAACACAGATTGTTTTCAGTTTGTAGTTGATTGTGTTGTTGTAGATGCAAAATCCTTTTTGGAGACAAGACTGACTGACTGACTCAAATGAAGCTTCAAAGGACTCTGACTGGACATGATACATCTAAGATACTAGAGACCATAGATTATGACATTGATTGCCCCCAAGTTTTGAACATTGATAGGGTACAGACACTTGAGCTGATTGGTGTACAAACTGACTTATTGAAAATAGGAATGCGGAAACAAACCAGAAGATATGTACAAACTAAAGCAAGACTAAAAGCTGGAAAAAGACCAAGATTGCGCTGATAGATGGAGTGTTTTGAAACAAGTGGCGCCCGTTTGCCAAGTTTTCACCATCTTGGCATAGATTCTATTTTTGCTACCAAGGCGCCTGTTTCTAGGTTTTCACCAAGGCACTTTTTCTTTTTCTCATTTTGTTGTATTTTTTATTTTTCAATTTTTTTGTACTTTTGATATTTTTCAATTTTTTTTGTGAATCATCAATGCGCCTATTGCTAGGTTTTCACCAAGATGTTCATTTTTTTCAAGACTTTTTCAGATTTTTATAATTTTTTCAGGACATTTTACCATAGACTGAATGCCTTAGGCATATAATTTCTTCATATGGAGAATGTTGATTGGTTCTCAGAGCTGTTCTCCTTCAGTCATTGAGAGTTGATAGGCACTAGAGCCAAAAGTAGCAGTGATAACAAAGGGACCCAGCCAGTTGGGTTCAAACTTCCCCTTGTGTTCTCGATGTGATTGGTTTTTAGGATTCTCTCTCAAGACTAGATCACCAAGCTGAAATTCTTTGTGTCTGAATTTCTTGTTGTAACCTCTAGACATTCTCTTCTGATATACTTTGAGATGATCATATGCTACTTGTCTGTGCTCATCTAGTAGTTCAAGTTCTTGCAACCTAGACATCCTGTAGTCATCATCAGTTACTAGACCATGCATTCTAATTCTTAGTGATGGGATTTCAACCTCAATAGGTAGTACCACTTCAGACCCATAAACTAAAGTGAAAGGTGTAGCCCTTGTAGGCATTCTAATACTTGTTCTGTAGGCCTAGAGAGCTGGATTGATCATGAGATGTCAGTCTCTTCCTATTTTATTAATTGTGTGATGCATGATTTTCAATAGATTCTTGTTAGAAGCCTCTGCTTGTCCATTCCCTTGAGGATAGTAGATAGATGACCAATGTTGTGTAATCTTGAATTTGGTACATAAATCATCTAGATCTTTGTTCTTGAATTGTCCACCATTATCTGTGATTATGGAATGAGGTATCCCATATCTGCATATGATATAGTTCAATATGAACATAGATATTTGCTTTCTAGTTGCTTGTGTCAAAGGGACTGCTTCTACCCATTTTGTAAAATAATCTGTAGCTGTGATTACATGGGTATGTCCATTAGAAGAATGAGGATGTATAGCTCCTATAAGATCAAATGCCCATTGGTGAAAAGGCCATTATGTAGTAAAGGGAATTAGATCTCCCCCTGGAGCATGAATTAAATTTCCATGCACTTGGCATTTTTGACAGTTCTTAGCAAACTTGATAGACTCTTTCTCCATTTCAGGCCAATAGTACCCAGCCCTAATAAGTTTTCAAGCTAGTGTTAAACCATTCAAGTGTGACCCACAAATACAATCATGGACTTCCTCTAATGCACGTTGAGACTCTTCTGGCTTAAACATCTAAGTAGTGTACCATCTAGACCTTGTTTGTACAGATCGTGACCAATGATGACATGTCAGGAGGCATTACAGATAAGGTATCTCTTCTCATGGTGGTTGAAGGTATCAGGAATGATTTGGTCTTGGAGATAGGAGAATAGGTTTTTGTATCTGGATGAATCATGACCTACAATAGTACAGATCATGCGGGTTTCAGGGGAATCATATGCAGGATAAGATAGTGCTTCCACCAGGAACTCATAGCGTAGCTCATGTTCAGGCTACTATAATAAAGTAGATAATGTTGCCATTGCATCGGTAGCCTTATTCTCCATTCTAGGAATTTTCTCAAATGTGATAGATATGAAATACTTCTTTAAATCATCTACCATTCTCTTGTAAGGAATGAGCTTTTCATCTTTAGTTTGGTACACATCATTGACTTGATGAATAACAAGTTGAGAGTCTCCATGAATGTGTAGCTTTGTTACTCTCCATTCAATTGCTATTTTCATACCATTCAAAAGGGCTTCATATTCTGCAATATTATTTGTGCAAGGGATCTTTAATCTGAATGCTTTTGGGATTGAGTATCTTTGAGGAGTTATGAACAATATGCCTGCTCCAGATCCATTCTATGTATAGGAGCCATCAAAGAGTAACTACCATTCTCTAGAAGAAAGAGTCATGATAGAGGAATCTAGAAATTCCTTTTGCATTGGTGTATTATCAATCATAGGTGCATCTGCTAATTGATCAACAATAACCTGTCATTTTAGAGCTTTTCTTTCTACATATTCAATGTCAAATTCACTTAAGAGCATGACCCATTTAGCTAATCTACCTGTGAGGGCAGCTTTGCTTAGTAGGTACTTTAGTGGATCAATCTTAGCTACCAATTGTGTGGTATGAGCTAACATGTAGTGTCTCAATTTTTGTGATGCAAAGATCATAGCTAGACAAGCTTTCTCAATCATTGAATAGTTCTTCTCATATGAAACCAATGTCCTACTGATATAGTATATAGCTCTTTCCTTTTTGTTCTCATCATGTTGTGCTAGCAATGCCCCTAGTGATGTATCTATAGCGGAGACATATAAGATAAAAGGCTTCCCATGAATAGGAGGCATCAAGATAGGTGGATTTGATAGATACTTCCTGATATGGTTAAAGTTGTTCTCACATTCTTCATTCCATGCAAAGGTCACACCTTTATGTAATGTTTTTGTAAAAGGTTGTGATATATCAACAAGCTGTGATATAAATCTTCTAATAGATTGTACTCTCCCTTGTAACATCCTCATTTGACTGATATTCTTTGGAGGTTACATTTCCATTATAGCCTTTACTTTAGCTGGATCAACCTCAATGCTCTTCTTTGAAACTATGTATCCTAAGAGCTTTCCAGAAGTGACACCAAAAGCACACTTCTTAAGATTTAGTCAGAGACTAAATTGTTCCATTCTATCTAGGCTCATGCTCAAGTCCTTTACATGTTCAGTTCTAATCATAGATTTTGCTAAAGTATCATCAACATAATCTTCCATAGTTTGATGCATCATGTCATGGAAAATAGATGTCATTGCTCGTTGATATGTAGCACCAGCATTTTTAAGCCCAAATGGCATGACATTCCAACAGAAGGTACCCCATGCACATGTGAAAGTAGTTTTCTCTTGATCCTCTAAAGAAATTTTTATTTGGTTATATCCAGAGAAACCATCCATTAAGGAATACATCTCGAAACCCGCAGTCATGTCCACTATCATATCAATGTTAGGTAGTGGAAAATCATCCTTAGGGCACGCTCTATTCACATCTCTAAAGTCTGTGCACACTCTGATTGAACCATCTGGTTTAGAAATAGGTACAATATTAGAGATCCATTCAACATAGTCTATAACACAGATGAACTCAGCTTTTAGGAGCTTCTCTAATTCAGCTTTTACCAAGAGTGCAACATGAGGATGCATCTTTCTCAACTTTTGTTTAACAGGTTTGACATTTGGAGCTATAGATAAATGATGCATTATAAGATTAGGATCCAATCCTGGCATATCTAAATATTTCCATGCAAAGTTGATCTTCTTCTTTGTTAGGAATGTTGTAAATTTTTGCTTCTCTTCTTCTGATAAAGATTGTGCTACATGAATCAATTGTGGTTCCTCTGCCATTCCCAAGTTGATAGGTTGAGTGGGTTTAATTAGAACCAGAGATCTATCCTATAAATGACTCGGAAGGACATCAAATATCTCATCCTTAGGCACCTTAGAGAGGTCTTCACCTTCGGATACGTATTTTATTTTTATTTTTGTAGGTTCTGAGACTGCCACAGAGTGGTTTTCACCCTCAAAACTCTTTTTATTTTTCTTTTTATTTTTATTTTTTTGACTAAGATATTTGATGTTTGACTCCGTCATGCTAACGATCGGTTCACTGATGGAAGTACTCATAGGCTAAACTACATTGAGGTAGCAAGAAAGGGCATAGTCATCTGTGAAGATATAAATGCCATGGCTCAGATTTGTGGAGGTTTGATCAATAAGTTCTGGATATTGGATAGTCAAAGTGGGGAAAGATTGGGAGATAGTGTTTATGGATATGGATCTGTCATCATTGGTCCTAACCTGATGCTCAAGTTCAAAGGTGATATTACAACTTAAGACATTCAATTCATGAATAGGCTCAATGTCATTGTGGGAATCCAATTCAGCCATAGGTGGATCAGACTCGATAGGTTCATCATTTCGCTCTAGACTTACATTGGGATTAGTGCATATTGGTGAATAACATCAACATGTTTCTCGATAATAAGCTCATCTGGTTCTGGAATGGCTCCCCATTCATAGTCATTAGATTCATCTTCTGATTCAGGATCTCTAGGAAATCTTAGAACATGAGTAAAGTCAGGGTGAATACCCCAAGAAGGGTTACCCTAGGATTCTGATTTGAATTCATACTCATGAGAATCTATCTCAAAATGACTACCACCTTCCTCTTCTTGATTGTTTTCGAGATTAGTTGGTTCTTGTGTTGCAACTATCTCTTGATTGATAGTAGGTTCTTGTGTTTCTACTACATTAATTATTTTAATAGGATCATCTTTATCATCAAGAAGGTCTTTGATCTCTTTAGGAAATTTTTCATAGGGGATGAGTTTTGAGCTATCTGAATCACTATCTAATGGTTCTATTTCTTCTTTCTTAAGAAGGGCTTCCGCTAGTGCGATCTGCTCTATGACATCAAAATAATTACCTTTGAGGTGGAAGGGTTTATTTTTAAATCCTAAGCCAACTTTGTCTTTATTTTCTCTACCAGTATGTGGGAGAGGTACCTCAAGACCTTTTCCTCTGACTCCTAGAGGTCCTTTACCTAAATATCCCATCTTAGCTATTAATTTATCTCTTGGGCCATATGACTTAGAAGAATCTTTGGATACTGTAGAATCGTGAGTTTGGACAACTGGGGATTCGGGTTTGTCTTTGTATAGCCATGATAGCACAACTTCATCCTCTTCAAACTCTTGCTTGGATACTTGTTTTGGTACAAATTCTTTTTATATGCTTCAAGAGGTTCCTTAGGTTTGGGCTTGGATTGTTTCAAAGATTGTCCATAAGACTTAGGTGAGATAGGGAGAGATGTCAAAGATAAGACTGGCTCTATAATATATTCTCCCATCCCATTTTCTTTGATATTGACCTCTTTAACAATGTCTTCCATTTTGGATGTTGAAGCAACATTTAGTTGTTCAGTAGAAGATTCTCTGTTATTGGGAACAAGCTTATCAACACTTTCCTTCAACGTATTGCAAGTTGTATTTAGATCTGCAGGGATAGTAACCTCTACTCCTTCATAAGGAAACTTAAAAAATTGATGGTATTTAGAAGGAATAGCTTGCATTTCATGTATCCATGGTCTCCCTAGAAGAATGTTGTAAGCGAAAGGTAGATCAAGAACATGACATATAGTATCTCTAATAACTGGACCTGCTCTGATAGGTAAGACAATGGTGCCTTTAGAAGATCTTTCTTGTTCATCATAGGCTTTGATAGTTATTTTCTTTCTAGGATCAATAGCCAATTCTAAAAATCTCAATTGTGTGATCAAGCTGTAAGAACAAATGTTTAGGCCAGCGCCCCCATCTATCAACACACATTTGACTCTACGGTTTTGGATCAAGACCTCTATATGCAAAGGCTGATTATGTGGGTGACTCAAGGAGTTGTCATCTTCCTCTGAAAAGGAGATATATTGCGGAGATGTAAGATGTCCAACCATAGTCTGGAACCTGTCTAAATCAAGGTCATCAAGAACATTGGATCCGAGCAAAGCTTTGTCTAGGATAGCTCTATGAGCTGGAGATATTCAAAGCAACTCAAACATGGAGATTTTGGCATTAGTGTGCTGGAGTTGTTGAACAATGCTATAATATGTAGGCCTTGTATCCTTTGGATTGGAAGATTTGGAAGCAGACTTATGTTTGAAAGGAGATGAAAGATTGAAGGGTATCTTAGGGACATTAGATGAATCTGAGATTTGTCCGTTCAGATGTGCCTGAGCTTGTGATCAAGTAACTCCATTAGCTAAGGAATGATCTCTTTCTCTTCCTACAATTGTGATGACATTGTAACTTTTAGAGAGACATGGTTCAACCATATTGATGACAACATTATTTCCAGGGTAGGCATAATTGACTTTTGCCCCCATATTAGGCTGAGAAGTTGAAACTCCTTGACCATGTTGCGGAAATGGTTATGTAAATGTCGTATGATTGTTATTTCTCTTAGGATTGTCAATTGTGATGTCTCCACTATCGATCAGATCTTGAATGGTGTGTTTCAACCGTAAGCAGTGATTAGTTTTGTGACCTTTACCTCGATGGAAATAACAGAATTCATTTTCTTTCCACCAATGTGGCTTAGGGTCTGGATCAGATTGTCAGATTGTTGGCAAAGAGATGATGTTATCAACCAATAGAGTTCTCATAGCTGATTCTAAAGATTCTCCAAGAGGAGTGAACTTTCACTTTTTATCCCAAGATTTGTATTCTAGCTTCTTTTGGAATGGTTCGGATGACTTTTGTTCTGAAGCTTTAATGGCTTGGGAACCAAGAGTTAGGTTGTAGGCTGGTGCCTTTGATGGGGAATAGATAGTGTCAAAAATGCCATCTGTGATGATGCCTTTGTTCTTGTTCCAATTTTTGTTCTTATCTTTGGAACTAGATCCAGATTCATATTTCTCCTTTTGAAGCGTGATATCTCCTTTCTTGACAAGTACTTTCTCAATCTTGATTGCATTATCTACCATTTTGTCAAAAGATGTATGATCTTGCATTTGTAATGGGTAGTTGATCTCTGGAACAAGGTTATTGATAAAGATTTCAAGTTTCTCCATTTCAAGAATTGGTCTAGCATATAAAGAGAACTTCTTTCGCCACCTCTTGAGGAATGTTAGGAATGGTTCTCCTGGATATTGCTTGAGGTTACAAATATCGATCATGGTGACCGGGTGTTGAATATTGTAGGAGTGTTGTTGATAAAATAGTTTAATCAACTCCTCAAAAGTTTTAATCGTAGGAGGCAATCTAGAAAACCAATGAATGGATGCTCCACCCAGAGATCTAGGAAAGAGGTGCATCAAATAGGTCAGTTCATGCATGAACTCCATGGATTGTGTACAGAAATCTCTGACATGATCTTGAAGATCAGAGTGTTCATCATATTTATCATACTTCAGAATCTCCACTCTTTTTGGAAATGGTAGCATGTACAAGTCTTTGTCAAATGGAAAAGGACATAGAGCCTCCATGGAGAACTCCTTGGGTTCCTTCTATTTTTTGAGTTTATTTAGTTTGACTTGTAAAGCATGCATTTGTTTTATCATGGCTGTTATCGGAGTTTCTTCCTCATGTGTGATGATATCTTTGACATTAAAATTAGGAGGAAGCTTAGCTCCTTGATGAGCTAACTCCAAAAAGTATGTTTCTCTATTTTCTTTCAAGAATGCCTCATCATTTTCTTGAATTCATCATCATTTTGGTATCGGGCAATTTCTTCACGTGTGGGTTCCTGATCTACACCATGTTGGGAATGAGCTCCTTGAGAGCCATGATTCATCCCTACTTGATACATGGTAGGAGTCCTGGGACTCCCTAAGATAGATCGAGGAGGAGTTTGTTGATTACCTCCGTGGGTTGATGGAGGAGGTATGTAACTAGTTTTCAATCGAAAGTTGCCAAGACCGTCATCCTCGTAAAGACCATAATTGATGAGTTGCTCAAGAGTTGGACCCTAGATATTAGTCAAAGGTAAGGTTTAAGATGTCTCTCCTGATTTCTTGTGTGAGGAAGCTCTGGTTTCCACCATTAACCTTAGGTGAAGCGAAGAGAATAGGATGAAGACAACTGAAGAATGATTTGATGCAAGAAAATCAGATGACGCAACCTTGTCAAGATTATGATTGGTTTGAAGATTCTATTAGATGTGGATGAAGGATACTATGCCCTAGATGTATGGGTAGATTTCCCAAAAGATAGCGGACACGAGTTCACAACACTTAGTCTATTTTTGAAGATTTTATAGGAGATTGATAAATCTGACAAGGTTTTGTCACAAGATGAAAAGGACTCAAATTGATTAAACAGAAGGCTGAATTGGATTCAAAAGGCCACTTTTGGAAAATGATAGGATTCTCAATAGCTACTGCTCTATTCTTGACATAGTGATTTGTTCGACAGATTCGGGAAATAGGCTGAAAAAGCTAAGTATCTGGCAATTCTAACAATTTTCTGACAACTTTTCAAAATTTTCCAAACGACACTCTGCAGACTCGTATGATAGTGGGTATGCTATGAAACAACAGTTGAAAAGCTCATACAACAATGGGTATTCTATGAAATGACAATTGAAAAACTTGTACGACAGTTGCTAGCAGGATTTGACTTTTTGAATTTGACTGGCAGAAAGACTCGTACGACACTAGGTTCTTTACCATACGATAGATGGGCAGTAATGAAATGACATTTGGTAAAAACTCATATGACTTTTTGACTGACTGAGATGACAGTGGACTCCAGAAAAGAATTTTACTTCAGATTTTGCAAATTTTGAGTTTTCAGATTCGGATTGTTTGCAAATTTTAATGTCCAGATTTGAGGATTGTAACAGATTTGTTCATTTTCAATAACCATATAGATAAACAAGCATGAAAAACAGTAAGCAAGTGATTTCAAGCATGTCTAAAAATAATGAACAAGGGCAAAAGCAACCTTGCGCATGAACAATCAACTGATTTTATTTGTTCTAATCCTTAGAAGTGCTAATTGTGTATGTTCCAAAAATGTTTTGCAATAACTCACATATACCCTAGAAAATGAAAATTTGGCCTCGCTAGGGTTTTTAGTAATGGTTTGACTCTACAATTGTTATGATCCAAGAGGGTGAACTCCAATCCAGGTGCACCAGGGTTTTAACACAGTCTGAGAACTTAATCTTCAGGATCTACTAGGGAGATCTGACAGCCCAACAAAAGACCACACCTGTGGAGATTTATTCCAACAGGACATTTATATAGTGGTTGTCACTACCATGATGAAAATGGCTATTACCACTTGAGGTACCATCAATGTGGCTGACCTAATTAAGGAAATGTCCACTACGGTTAACCCTCTCTAAAGGTGACTCACAAAATATACCACATGGAGACTGGTTCTAGATTCAAGGATTTGGGTTTCTAGTACTATCCAAAAAGGAAGTAGAGCATAATCCCCTAGCCTTTTCACTTTTAACCCAAACAAAGCAGATAGAGTAATCCAACACACTAAGACCAAGATTATCTCACAAAGATCTATGATGTCAACCCCTTATGATCTATCAACCTCTCTGGAGAGAGAATGCCTCGATCAAAAGTTGAAGACACATGGATCTAGTGGAACTTGAGACTCTCTCAGTATCCTCCCCACCTACAAGGGATCCTTCATTGAGAAGAGTTTCACTGGACACCCACTCTCTCAAGATCCACAAATAGTGTTCATGGGGCCTAATTACTATGTGTAACAAAGATGCTGAAAGCAAACTATGTTCATTTTTATAGCCCAAATGAAGTCTCTGATTGGAAAGCAATAAAATTCACTCAAGCTAGACACATGAGATGTTCGTTTTAGATCCAAAATCAAAGTCTTATCAGCTGAGAAGATTACCTAAATCCCTCACAACGCGCTTAGTAGATTTTTTCACCCATTTTTAGCAATTCTTGCACTTTTCCCAATCAAAACCAGCAGGAGTCAATCAAAAACAAAGAATTTCAATTGTTAAGATTAGCCGTTAGTCAAAATTTGAAAACCAAATATGATAAACTACCCTAAAAAATGAAATGACAATGAAAACCTGGTGCCAAAACTCATACGACACTAGGTGTATGATGATACGACAATTGAACTTCCAAATGATAGTGTGTACAGTCTGGCATGACTCTCGATCTGATAGACTGTCGTACGACAATGGGTATAGTTTGAAATGACTTTTGTCAGAAACTTGTATGAAAATTGTACGGACAAAAATTAAAAATTGTAGTTTTGGCTCAAAAATCAAGAAGAAAAGATAGAAATTGACAAAATTGAATTGGAAACCCGTATCAGGGCCCCACGGTGGGTGCCAGAAATGTGTGTGTGAATTTTGTACCTGATCTGTAGACACAACACTTCAGTAAAACATTAGAGGTTAGCAAAAATCAAAATCATGCAAGTAATTGAAAACTAAGCTAACCAAGTGATTTACTACCTTCTAGTAGATGTGAGTATGTATTCTCAGATTGTTATCAAGATTAGTGACCTTGACGGCACCAAAACGAAGGATTTGAATGCAAAACTGATATGAAATATGAATGCAATTAAACTATTTTTTTGGTTTTTCTATGCAATTATGATAATGAAAAATGGATATGAATCTATGATATGTAAAAAATGATATGTTATGATATGCTAAATGATCTAACAAATGAAAATTAATATGATATGAAAAACTATGCAGTATTGATCTCACAAAGCTTGGATTCGCAAAGATGATTCTTCAGTCTCCAATTCGACAACGTGATTATGCAATTCTTGTGGATGATTTGTGAAGAGCTAAAGCCTTAATTTATAGAAATCTAGGGCTTTGGAGGTGCATGAATAAAAGCCATAAATCACTCAAATAACTCAGGTTGATTTTTGAGTTATTTTTAAATAAAGGATAATTAACTCACAAAAACATGCAAAAGCAGAGTTCAACTCAAAATAGAGTTTAGCTTTAATTGATAATTGATAGTTGTCTATTTTTCTTGATTGTGCATGTTTTATTTATGAATTGATTTAATAATAAAGTGATTTATTTCCAACTTAACTAATTTTGAAAAAAATAAAACAATTGATTTATGGGTTAATCAATTATTTTTCAAACTTTTATTCAAAAACAATATTATTAAAAATTGACAACTTGTTTTAATTAATTAAATAAGAATTTAATCAATTATTCATAGGATTTTAGATTTATTGTCAAAATTAAATAATACAATTTAGGAATAAATATAATTAACTTCAATTAAATAATTAAGTGGCAGAATTAAATCTAATTAATTAAATATTGAGAATATTCAATAAATCAAACTTTAGGATAAATTGGATTTATCGCCAAATAATCATTAAATCAAAGATAATTATGATAATTAGGAATATTGTTAGGAATATTCCCTGATGCAAAATTTATGATAATCAATTAGAATTTGATGATGTTCAGATGTGCCTTAGGTTAGGAATTCAATGTCGATTTCATTGGATGTGTCGATATAGAAGATTAATGAACTTATAGCCCATTTTTGGGGTATTACAGGTGTAAGGGATTGGTGTTCCTTGAAATCACTGTTTCAAAAATAGGGTGTTGGTGCTTCCCAAAGTTGTAGCTCTAAAAGATTTTCCCAAGAGGGTAATAAAGTTTCAGATTCAAAGTGTTTTTTTTACCCTAAGGGGTTTTCCACTATAAATATTGTGTATTTTTTTCTTTTTACATATCTTGTTCATATTTCATAAGTATATGTTATAATTGTAAAAAATTGAAAAGGACAAGTTCTAAGTAACCACTGATTCACCCCCCCTCTCAGTGGTGTTTGTATTCCAACAAACTGTTCCTGCACAATCCACTCATACAATAGTGAAATGCTATGTGGAAGGGATGGTTGATAGTTTTCCTTGAGGGAAGGGGGATTGTGAAAGACTTGTTATCATTTTATTGTGTATTTCTAATATGTTTGGATGCAGGGGTGACCAGGAGAATGAAGGATCACTCACTGATTGCATGATAACCTGGTTTTGAAGGGTCACTGGTTGAGGGGATAGTCAAGGTCTGGATGATTAGGCCATTGGAGGACCCTATTTCTTTGTATTAATTTCTATTCAAATTGGATGCATGGATTTCTTGTGAATTATTGGCTGCTATGTATCCTACAACTATGGAAGGAATAGTGTTGGTGTTAGGTTTCATTTGTTATTGAATTCAATGGTTTCTGAGATGTGTTGAGGAGTTTGCTCCTTGTTTAATGTTAACTGCTCCTACACAATCCACTCATACAATAGTGAAATGCTATGTGGAAGAGATGGTTGATAGTTTTCCTTGAGGGAAGGGGGATTGTGAAAGACTTGTTATCATTGTATTGTGTATTTCCAATATGTTTGGATGCAGGGTAGACCAAGAAAATGAAGGATCACTCAATGATTGCATGATAACTCAGTTTTGAAGGGTCACTAGTTGAGGGGACAGTTAAGGTCTGGATGATTGGGCCATTGGAGGACCCTATTTCTTTGTATTAATTTCTATTCAAATTGGATGCATGGATTTCTTGTGAATTATCAGCTGCTATGTATCTTGCAACTGCATCTGTAAATCTACATATACTTCTCTAGGGTTGTAAGCTACTTAGGGATCAAAATAGAGAAAATAAATCAAAATCATTCTTTGTCCTATTTTCTTTTAACAAAGTCTCAACTATCAATGATACAATACATTTGATGCCCTAAGCTATCAATACAAATGGTGCCTAGCTAGAAGCTCACGGGCTTTCCATTTGATAACCACAGTCAACATTTCAAAAAAATGGATATCCTTGAGCACAAGCAACAATAACATAAAATAATGGAGTTAAAGCACGGGCTAGGGCATGCCACTAGTAGAATACGGTCATTTCAGTGAGAATCTCAACAATATACAATGGCATCATTAAACATGCTAGTAATATCAACAAACATGAATCCAAACATTTTAAAATAGTGAATCGATATCCTTGAGCACAAGCACTAATAACATCAAATAATATATGTACAAGAGCTGGCTAGGGCATGACACCAATAGAATGCGATCATTTCAGAGACCATTCATGATCAAATAAAATGCAATGCATTTCAAATTTGTGGTCAAATATGATGCTAGAGGCTAGAAAGATGAAGAAATCACATACCTTCTCTCGCACTCAACTTTTGCTCATTTTCTTCCGCTCCTCTATGCAATCGAAATAAAAATGAGGAGGTCGTTTCACTTTTTTTTTTCATCTATACCCCGAAGCTGTCAGAATTCTAATGGTCAATTAAACACCCATTAGAATACTGACACCATCGGGGCCTATTACAAAAAAAACACCAAATTCATAAAAAAAATTACCCGTCAGAAGTTTCTGTCGAAATTTGGTCCCAAATGTAGTAGTGTTCTTAGGAGGAGGCATATTAACAATAGCTTCAATATTTTCAATATCCACCTCTATGCCTCGCTTAGAGATTATAAACCCTAATAATTTACTGAAATCAACTCCAAAGACACATTTCTTAGGATTCAATCTCATATTGTAACTTCTATTCCTTTCAAATATCTATCATAAAATACTAACATGATCCTCTTTTTGTATGGATTTTGCCAAGATATCATCCACATAATCCTCCAGAATTTTATGAATGTAATCATGAAAAATCAAAGTCATAGCTCGTTGATAAGTTGCTCCCACATTTTTTAATCCAAAAGGCATCATGACCCAACAAAATGTTCCCCAAGGTGTTATAAATGTGGTCTTAAATTGATCTTCAAGAGGAATACAAATTTGATTATAGCCAGAAAATCCATCCATAAAAGATAATAAAGGATGACCCGCAGTTGAATCCACAATCATATCAATATTAGGTAATAGGAAATCATCTTTTAAGGATGCTTTATTTAAATCTCTGAAGTCAGTGCACGTCCTTATCTTATTTTATCCTTTTTAAATGGGCACAATATTTGAAATCCAATTTGAGTAATTAATAGAGCAGATGAATCCAACATCCAATAATCTTTCAATTTCAACCTTAACTAATAAAGCAATTCATGGATTCATCTTTTGAATTTTCTACTTCATAGGTTTAACATTTGGTTTGAGATCAATATTGTGAATAATAATCTTAGAATTTATACACAACATATACAAATATGTCCAAGAAAATTTATCCTTAAATTCAAGTAAAAGGGAAACCAATTGATCATGTTCATCCTAATTCAAACATTTCCCAATTTTCATCATCTTTTTAGAGTCATTTTCATCCATTTGAATCTCAATAGTCTCAGTTATTAGAAAATTACTTTGTATTAGAGAATCCATTGGTAGAGAAGAAATATTGTGTTCATCATGTTCTCCAAAATAAGCTTTTGTACTTAAAAAATATTGCTTCCGTCGTTTATGATGAAACATAGGTAAATCCTCATAAACTCCTAAAAAATCCGCTAAGGCTTCATCTTCAGGAAAAATATCCAAGATAGGATTTTGATCCATGTCAAGGAGAAATGGGTTAACCAACTTCAAATGTCCACCATAGATATGATTAACATTGAGAGGAAAAGTCGATGGTTATTTGTAAGGATTGAAACCCAATCCATATGTATAATCATAAATTTCATTGTCTAGAGGTACTTGTATACCTTGCTCGTATTTACCACATCCTTTCCCATTAAATCCTGATTTCTTAAGAAGATGATAACCAAAACCATATCTATCAGCCATATCAGATGAAGTCCAAGGAGCGGTGTATGTCACAATATCATAGCAATTAGGTTTTATTGTTTCAATCATTTCTTTAGTCGAGGTGGAAAAAAAGTTACTTTTTAATTCCTGAGAAAGCGGGGAAGGAGTAAAAACTTGTTTTTCAAACTCACTTTGTTGTTTCACAAATTCCAAATCAAAAACTTTATATTCTCCAATAAAATAAGGATTAAAGTCTAATGTTCCCCAATCATCCCCAGTCAAAGAAGAAGATGGAGTTTCAATTTGTTTAATCTTAGGTGATCTTTCAAGCTCTTTACTTGCTTGGAGAGGCTTGAAAACTTTAACATATTCTGCATTTAAGCAAGGATTCGATGCATCATCCACATGTAACATATACATCAAATTGTTATAAATGAAACTAACCTTGCAATGAAGAGTAGAAGGAATTGCTACATAGTATGTAACCAAGGTCTTCCTAAAAGAAGATTATAGTTGAGAGGTCCAGGCATAACATGAATAGGTGTATTAAGAATAACCAAACCAACTTTAATAGGTAAGGTAATAATGCCCAAAGTTCTTTTTGCAATATTGTCAAATCCACGAATAGGGACATAATTAGGTTGAATAGTTGTAAGATCAGCTTTAATTTCCTTAAGAATATCCATGCTACAAACATTAAGCCTAGATCCATTGTTAATTAACATTCTACGAATGATACTCTGATTAATAAAAACAACAACCATAAGAGCACCATATTGATTCTGCACCTTAATGGAAGGTAAATCATCATCAATAAATACAATAGGAGGTATAGAAGGCATATTATGTATACACTCCAAAAAGGAATTAATGTTCTCTTGGTTAGGAGGCGAAGCAGGAAGAGTAGATAAATCCTTTTGCAATGCCTCATGATATGTCAGGGAAGTTTGAAGTAATTCCCATAAAGATATCTTAGCAGGAGTAGCACATAATTGTTCTACTAAGTCATACTCCTTAAATATAGATGGAAACCTAGGAACTTGAGGAAGCATAGGTTGGGAAGAAGGTTAAAAACCAGAACAGTAGGTTGAGGGTTATTCTATGTGCGATAAGCATGTGAAACAAAATCTATGTTATCAAAGAAATCCAAAGGATCTTTAAGTTTACCCTTAATTGTTATTCGAGGACATCCTTTTACTGTAAACAAAGGTGTAGGATATATCATTTTAGGTGTATCAATGTTGAAAATAGTGGAACATGAAGGTAACCATGCACACACCCTATAGTAAAGGCCAATTGAAGAGGTTGTGGAGGAGAGTGAAATAGGAATAGGATCACTATAGATCTCATTCAAACAATTTTCATCCTCACTTCCATGTACCTCATTAAGGGATCTATCCTCTTTCATAATAAAAGCCTCATAAAAGTATTCAAAACAAAAATCATACATGTTGAGCACAAAGTAACACTACAAGCATGAAAAATGTAAATATTTTTGTATTTTTGAAATATAAATGCAAGAGCATAAAAGAAATCTACTTTTATAAGCATGTAAGATCAAACACAAAATGAAAATCTAACACCAAAAAGAAAGAGTTGTCGTAAATGTGTTCAACAAAATGTGAGGTGGGAAAATGTGATGGATAGGTAGGGTTTTGAACAATGCACCTAATAAAGACCCTAAACCAATATTTGCCACCAAACATATAAATTGAGATAAAATGGAATATAGATATGGAAATTAGATAATATGAAATACATACCTCATAACATAGTTGATCTGAAAATACCTATTTTCTTGTGTCTGTACTAAGTTTTGGGAAATTCTACAACCAGATCTGGAACAGGAACACAAAGACAAAGAAAACCCTAAATTCTTTTTCTTTTTTGAGAAAGGTCAACCTTGACCTAGGTAAAGGTCTACCTTGACCCCAAAATGTCGACCTTGACCTGCACTGCTCTGACGAAAATTCTGTTCGTGGATCCCGAAAGTTTTCCGAAAAGGGTATCCAGATCTACTCTGCAACTCAAGAAACAACAACTGTAGATATCTGAAAATGGTGTTTTGGGGTGGCTATATAGGGTTTTGCCTTAGTCAAACCACCATTTTGGTGATCTCCACCTCCACGATTAGCCGAATGTAATAGAATATGTGTGTGTGTAGCTCGTACGAAGAGCTTTGAATGTCCAATGCCAAGATCCAATCCTCTAGATTGAAACCCTAGCATGAATTGAAATGAGAGAGAAATGCATAGATTTAAATATGATGGAGAAAGCATACCAAACCCCCAAGGCTAAAGTACTCCTACCAAACTCACAATCCATAATTGCTACCCCATGATTGTATCTTTGAATGCTTGAATGTTGAAAATGGTAGATCAAGGAAGAATGAATCTTTCTTGCTCCAAATTAATGTCCACAAAAATGCTTTCTATCAATAATATCTTGATCTTCTATATCATCCTCTTGCAATATTGCATCATTTTTTCATCATCGCTTGCTTGCTTCTCATGACTTGAAGTTGCTTGATGATAAATGAAGGTAAAAGAGAGTGTTTATATAGAGATTTCAAGGCAAGGCTCCTTGGGCAATGTAAGTGCCCATAATTCAAATTTCACCTTGAATTATGGTCCAATCACAATAACCAACTAAGGAGGGAAAAAAATTAATGAATTTTGAATTAAAACCCTTTCTCTTTCTAATCTGGAGGCCCTTTTTTATTTTGGGACCCGCTGGGATCAAAATGTAAAAAGGGGGACCAAAAGCTGACAAGGGTCAAGGTCTACCTCGACCCAGACCTAGGTCAGGGTTGACCTCGACCCTAACCCAAAGTTTCAGGCCCAGTCAACTTTGAAAACAAGGAAGTGCTGGGTTGGCCAAAGACTTGGGATGATGAGCAAAACATGACAGAATATTGGGAAAGGGCACAGAGTCCTAGGAGAGATGTGATGAAGGCTAGGAGGACCTACACCTAGATCCTACCTAGAAAATAGAGCCATAATGAGGGAAATCAAGGAGAATCCTCAGGATCCTAACCCTAATTTCACCTAGAAATGAAGAACCAAGTGCAAATGCATCCTAAATGCAAATCTATCATGAAAAATGCATTAAATGAGGCTTCTAAACCTACCAAAATGGAAGTGCTTCCATTTTATGATGATACACTTACCAACTAGGTTGTCAAGGACTTGATCAATACAAGGCAATGAAAAGTGGTCCTTCTTAGCGTTGTATATATTCCCTATAATCTACACACACCCTCCATTTTCATCCCTTCTTTGGAACTTTGACCAAAGGTGAGACATACTGGCTATCGGAAATGGGGCAAATAAAACCAGCATCTAGCAATTTATGCAATTCAGTCTTCACTATATCTCTTAGTGTTGGGTTGATTCTTCTTTGAGGTTGTCTGACTAGTTTACAATTAGGATTGATGTAAATTTGGTGGGTACAAAGCCTTGGGTCCAATCCCTTCATATCTGTTTAATCCCAAGCAAAGGCTTCTTGGCTTTCTTGTAGGAGCTTAAGAATGCTTGCTGAGTGTTCAAGAGTAAGGTTCTTGTTAACATTCAACTCCTTCAATGCAAAAATTACCATTTTGACTACCTTATCTAACATCATGAATTCTACAAATGAAGGTGACTTAATCTCATGCAACAACAATGTATGAAGGTAATCAGCTGCTGCAAGAAGCTGAGGTGAACTTTGTAGAGGCAGTATGGTTTGTAAAGAGAAATTAGGAATAGTAAAGGTACATGGTTCAACACCATATTTATTGGTAAGGATTGTAATAAGTATGCCATCTTATTCTTGGGATATAATGAATGGATTCCTCTCTATAACCATTAATTGATGTACTTAATTTATCTCTAGCTCAATGTCACCTAAGTCACTACAAACAACTTGATCAAGATCAATCTGAGGTTTAGTAGGAAAATATAAAGTCAACTTCTTAGTGTTGATTCCATCAGATATAGTCATCTTTATAGAGCGGCATGCTATATAGGCATCTACAGTGGCCAACCAAGGTCTTCCTAGGATTAATGGATAACCACATAGAGTAGCCTTGGGAGATAAGATCACAAAGTTTGAGGGATAGTCTAATGAATCAAGTGTCACAATTATGTCCTCTACTATGCCATCAGTCCTTATAGTATAACTGTTAGATAACTAAAGAATTGTAGGAGTCTCTCTCAAACCAATGATATTAAGCCTTAAAAGGACTTCCCGTGTCATTACATTAATGGATGCTCCTAAGTCAATCAAAACATTTTGGATCTGAATTCCATTAATATAGATAGTAACAATAGGGCTACCTGGATCATAATATTTTGGTATGATGACATTGCTCAACATAAGATCAAATAGTTGTCCAAGGACATGAACAGTCTTAGGGTCTTTCTTCTTCCTACTAGGTTGTTTAATACAAGCCTCTTTGATAGTCTTATTATAAACTGGAACTTCCTTGTGGGCATCCAACAAAGGAATTTGCACAGTCATTTTATTCAGTTGGTTGATCAGATCAGTTGCATCTGGACTTTCTTTTGGGGGTGCAGACTGGGTGAGCCTTTGAGAAAATGATGGATCCTTAGCTACTACAATAGGTTGTGGAAGGGTAGCAGGTCCTTTCTCAGGGATATCATTCTCAGTAGTAACTTTAGTTATGACAGGACCTTTTGGTGCAGGTAATGTAGCTCCTGACCTTAAGTGGATATCATTTACCTTAATGGAATAAGTTTGTTATTGATTAGGCTGCCTATTATTAGGATTTGGTGAAGGTTGAGAAGGTAGCCGAGTTTGCTTTTGAGGACTTGCATTGGCTGTAGGAGGTGGAGGCATTATAGCTTGTTGTTGTGGAGGTGGCATAATGGCTAGCTGATTAGGCTGACTAGGCTGATTGGGACCCCACTAAGGTGACTATTGCCAGTTACCTTAGTGAGGCTGCCATTGGTTATTTTTTTTCCAATTTTGATTGGGCTGCTGCCACAGATTAGGAGGGGGTTGTTGTTGCCAATTTTGGTTACTCCATTGGGGTTGAGACTCATAGGACCAATTATTATTCCAGTTTTGACCTTAGGGACCAAAATTTTGAGAATTTTGGTTTTGCTATTGATTATTATTGAAACTAGAATTTTGGAAAGGGTCATGAGGCACACCTTATATATGGGCCCATGGTCTTTATTGAGAAACATAAATGATCTCTTTATTCTCATCGATATCCTTGAATTTAGTTAGCATTGACTGAGCCTCCAAGCATGAAACTATTTTGCATTTGTAGTTCCTTTTCTTCTCCCTGCAATGGGAACATAATTCAACTAACATGGCCTCTACTTCTTCACACTTCTTCTTAGATTGCATAGTATCCAGCTGGGTGGCTACATTGTTAATGATGTCTTTCTTGAAATCAGACAAGAGGTTAGATATCTCCATCTTTGAAACACCAACACGATTAGTTTTGTTGCTTGATTGTCTGAGCCCCCTTCCTTTCTTTACTATAGCTCTAGAGTAATTAATACATATCCTCTTAATTTCATTCCATGTGCTTTGAGTGATGTATCCTCTAGCCATCAAGTCAAGAGCCTCCATACAAGACTCATTAACACCTCTTAAAAAGAGATGTTTCATGGATTCTTCATTCAAAGTATGCTGAGTATTCTTTTGGAGGTTAAACAAGAATCTTGAAACATATTCCTCAAGCATTTCCTCATCCTTTTGTGTCATGTTGAAAATATCACCGCCTTTCATATCACTACCCCAACAATACTCTATATTTTTCAAGAATGCATTCTTCATTCCATCCCAATCTCCTACAATATTGGCTCCTAGACCCATGAACCACCTTAGTGTTGCCTCCTTCAAAGTAGATGGAAACAACTTCAACCTATGAGCATATGTTGTATAGTCATAGCTTCTACAGAGGATGTCAAACTCAAAAAGGAAGGTCTCAAGGTCTTCAGTAATCAAGCCATAGAAATTTGGAAGGACTCATGAGGGAATATTCTTGAGGTTTTTATTATCATGCAATTCAACAATAGGAAAGGGAAAGGTAGGACACGCCATCCTTGGAGGATTTGGAGCTGTGGGTTGTCCTCTAAAAACAACAATGGCCCATGGATTATCTTGTATTCTCATTCATTAAAGAGCTTGTTAGAGTCAAAGTTATATTCTGCAGGTGGTGGTGTTGTGACTGCTTGATCTAGGTCAACAAATGGATTCTCAAATGGTTGATTCTCTTCGCGGTCAACTTCTTGGAGATTTTTCTACTCAGATGGTAATATTTCTTCTAAAACTAATGGAATAGTTTGAGGGAGAAATCTTCCAAGATGGTCTCTTCTCCTATGCATGAAAAGGATTGATTAAAACTATGACCTATATTATGAAAGCTTTGGGAAAAATGACCCTTAGGATAGTTTAGATTGACACCATCCCCAACAACGGTGCCAAAAATGCTCAGCCAAATAAATGTCTTAGAAACTTAGAGCATAACACTCATTCATTCAAGATTAGAAATCCTAAACAACAAATAATTGACTCATTTAGCTCATTTATAGTATCAACCAGGGATGTAAACTTGAAATAGTGTCTACAAGGTATATACTCCAAACTATCTTAATTGCCACTTATCTAAACTATTGAATTTTAAAATACTTGAAATCTTGATAGGTTAAACTAGGAAAAAGAAATTTTTTTATTCTACTGAAAGAAATAATCATAGATAGGTATTTCTCTATTTGCCTTGTTGCAGGAACAACCTGTTAGTTCTACTACCAACAACTGTAGGAACAACAAAGTTCTTTTTAATTATAAGAAAGCACAAAATAAATCCCAACTAACAATGGGATTCAATCACCAAGTGGGCCCCCTTGGATGAGTGAATAGTACACAATCAAGATAAAAAGATGGAACTTGTAAACTGCATTCTATTCATTCATTTCAAAAGTACACTTGGAGTAAAACATAACTAAACTCTATTTGTTGATACAATATTACAATAACTTTCCTAGCTCGAATCTCTTTTGAAACTTAAGTCAACAACTTATTTATAAGAAAACACTGAAAACAAACTCCTATAACTATGATCACTCCAACAATGAGGATCAATAATAT
This sequence comes from Chamaecyparis obtusa, assembly GCA_027943335.1. NCBI lineage: Eukaryota > Viridiplantae > Streptophyta > Pinopsida > Cupressales > Cupressaceae > Chamaecyparis > Chamaecyparis obtusa. The sequence goes on along the minus strand of BSBK01003750.1, from coordinate 103,695 downwards.
TCATAATGTCATACAATAGAATTAACAACTTTTGAGAACAAGACTTCCATAGATATAGCAGGTCATGTTTCTAAATCTACACTCAGGTATGATGGAAACCATTTGACCGGTCCAAGGAAAAGTGGTGCACAGTTATGTCTTTATTGCTTCAGCTGCAAAGTTGATCTTGTCAATTCCACAATGCTGCTCAATGAATACGCCATTGACTTGTTCCTACACGGAGTTAGTAAGACATGCCAAACTTGAAACATATATTTGCATCATTAAATCAGAAAAGGCTTTATCTCATTAACTAACTCTTGCATGATATGTGGCTACAAGAATCCTAACCCAAAACAACTTTGGAGAGATGAACATTAAATAAAACACATGTATATTTACTAATTCATCTATCATATTATATCCATAAGTTTCAACTTATACCACATATCCTACTGATCCATAAAGTATTTAAAGTATTGTTCATGCACTTACACATATAAAAGTTATACATATAATATCATCAAAGTCTGCATAAAACCATATTAAAACACCCTACTGAACTATAGAAAAGCATCATAAAATATGCCATTAATTTGGCCCATTAGTGATCAACCATCATGGTCATCACAAACATCAACTCACAAGCTCATGAGTCCAGTTGTCTACTTTAAAAACCATCATGAGGATGCGTTAGGAAACACTTGTTTACCTTTTTAACATCTTCAACTTTTGACACATTTCTCTCTATTGCTTCCTCACAAGATAGAAGTCTTCACTGTGTAATCAACTTTTGACATACTTTATTACCGCCTAGGACACAACCACACAATCGCTAGCCATTAACCTTAATAATAGTAGCGAGGGCATGACAAGGAAAACACCAAACCACCAATACTTAGTCACAAGATCGCACCATTTTTTTCCAGAATAACATAACACTTAGGGGGCACCAACAATTGCCTTAAACATAACTTAAATCACATGCAAAATATGAGGGGTAAAGTTACAGTGGAAGGGGAAAACACAAGGCATTAGGCCTAACCATGAATATTTTGATATTAACTCATCAAGACCCTAACCATGAACCAAAATATGATAGGCATGCCAATGAATACAATGCGGGAACATTTTGAAAATTTAAAAGTTCTCTAAACCGAAATGTCTTAAAGAGAGGCTAGTCTACATACTTAAGACCATGACACTCAAGAAATTAAGAAATAAATAAAGGACCATAGCCATAGGAAAAAATGTTACATTAAGACATGATGTGGGATAACAACAAAAAAGACCTGCATCTTTGTTGTTTGACATGAAGTTTATTCAGTGATTGTTCTAGCAGCCATTGGAACTCTATTCTATGACTATTCCTATAGCCAAGGTAGAACAAAGTCACTTCTTGTTTGTCTGCTAAGAACTATATTTTTGTTATCAGATTCAGTCCAATTTATTTATTGATTCATGTATTATGATTATGGTTTTGTTTCATATGTTGTAATATTAGATATATAAGAGAAAAATATTTTATTACATTAAATAAACAATAAATTTTTGTTAAAACAATTCTTGTGGGATGGAACTCAGGTCTTCTAGAAGATGAAGATGATCATCATGATACAAATCCAGGATATGTTGGTTCTGATCCAGATCACATGGCAGAGGATGATGATGTCATAGATACAAAAGACACCAAGGCCAATGACAATGATGATCATGATAATGATGACTAGAGTGGTGGTGATGATGATGATGATGATGATGCAATTGTTTCTAGTAGCCAGTAACATTCATGATCATATAAACTGCATTATGGATCATTATTGATATATCATGATGCCTATTTTCATGTTTACTATCATATGTATCATTTTCACGGCCTACATAACCATATTATTGAGTTGATACATTTTAACATGTATCATTTTCACTTATATCATTTGGACATGTATCATCTTGACTTGTATCATTTTCAGTTACATAATTTATCACTTTTACTTATATCATTTGTACATGTATTATTTTGACATATTTTTGATCTATTGGTATATTGGAATTTCACTTGTTTTATTTATATATGATGATCTTTTCAGTATTGAGTTGTCAATTTATATATATTGAAAGTAGTCGATGATTTTTGGATGAATATTTATTACGTATGATGATTTTAATTTGCTGCACAAGATGGATGTGCACCTTCTTGGTGTCGATATAGGTTTCATGATTGGAATAAAACATATTAAATTAATAAGAAATGGAAGTAAAATAAGAAGCATTTTTATAAGTAAAAAATGAAGCAACAATGGAAGCCAAACCAGAAGCAATATTGGAAGCAAAACTTGACATTATCTAGGAAGCAAAAATAGAAGCAATTCACGTATCAAAAAAAGGAGTAATAATGGAAGCAATTTTAGAAGCAACAAAAGATGCAATAATAGAAGTCATATTAGAAGCAACAAAAGATGTCAAAATGGAAGCACACCTGAAAGAAAAATTGGAAGAAAACCTATAATCCAAACCATAAGCAAAATTCGAAGAAAACCTAGAAGCCAAACTAGAAGCAAAAAATATTCGAGAAGCAAAATTGAGAGCACAAAATGGAAGCAAAAAAGGGAGAAAAAGTGGAAAGAAAATTGGAAGTAAATAAGGGAGCAAAAAAAAAGCAAATAAGGGAGAAAAAATGGAATCAACAAAAGAAGTGAAATTGAAAGAAACAATGGAAGAAAAATAAGAAGCAAAAAGTGGTGTTATAATAAAATCAAAACTGGAAGCAAAAATAGAAGTGAAGCCAGAAGAAAACAAGGAAGAAAAAAGGGAGCAAAACTAGAAGCAACAAAGGGCGTTATAATGAAAGAAAAATCAGAAGTAAGGACAAAATAAAACCTTGAAGTAAAACCAGAAGTAACAAATGACGTTCTAATGGAAGCAAAGTTGGAAGCAACACAAGAATTTTTTTAAAAAAGCATAATTGGAAGCCAAATCAGATGCCATAAAAGGACATTGTAATAGAAACAAAACTGGAAGCATTATAAGAAGTAGAACCAAAAGCATTACAAGAAGTAGAACCAGAAGCAACACCATAAGCAAAAAGAGGAGAAAAATTTGAAGCAAAATGCGGTGCAATTTCTAATGACAAATGATAGTTTATCGCCTCTTTTCCTAGTGCAAATAAAGGCACACTCGCAATTGAGGTGCAATAGATGGAAAAAAATAGGGTGCCAAATATGACGTTAACAGTGGTGCCAAATGCGATGCCAAGTTCTGGAACACTTGGGCATCGACTTTTTCACTGGCACAAGGGTTCATTTCAAGCTCAAAATTACACTAAAATCTGATAGTATTTTAGGCCCTAATTGCTTGTTCTATTGTAGTGTTAGGCGGAACAAAAGAAACACAATAATTAACTATTGTATTATTAAAAGGGAAATATAATTAACATCCAAAATATGGAATCGAGTCAGAACAAAGATAGATGATTGGACAAAAAAAAACTACACATGAATCAATGAGACCCAAGAGGATAGCAAACAACGAAAATAATAGAACCAAAAAGGAATATAAAACCATCAAACACCAAATGGATGCCTTCTCAATGTAACTTGGAGAACAAAAGATCAAGGTGAAGATACAATCAATGGATGGTTCTAAATACTGCCACATAGCCAGAGGTGTGAGTGATGCCAAACCAATGCACCAAGATATGGTTAATTTAAACCCATTTGCAAAATGATGTTCACAAGGTAACCACATACTTATTCAACTTCCAAATAGTGACCCAAAACATGACCAAAATACAACAGACATTCCATATAAAATGTGCAATTCTTAGAATCAACCTCATATGCCTTCTAGTAATGGATGAAAGAATAGATGACTATAGAGGAAGAACCGCATTGGTAGAATTGCAAGTAACGCTACAAAGAAGAATCATAAATATAAGTCAATTATATATATGCATAGACGCTGCCAATGACTAGACACGCATGACACATACAATGCAGATATAATGCCTTTCTTAAGGTTGATGCGGTAGATAGTTTGGCCATGCCCATGACACAAAATGGTCAAAGATAAAACAAATACCAAATTCAATCAAAACCTTTACAAGGTTTATACCTTTGAATGGCCACAAATGAGAGGAGGAATTCAAATGTGAAGCCCATCCATCAAATCTAGTGCCTTTTCCCCATTACTCTAGTGAAAATTCCCCAAAAAAATGAATATCCCAAAACTTCGTAGAAAACCTTCTCTAAATAAGATTCTTCATTTCCCCAAAAGGGAAAATGGCTAGTTATGTAACTACGAGAATTAATTGTTAAACTTTCATTATTTCCCACATACATTTACTAATATAACATTCAATTATTTATCTAGTAGATCAATTAGGACATCATCACTAAATAATGTTGCTAATTAAATAATTAATATCAATCGATTAATGATAACTAAAAATAATTGATTTTATCCTCAAAGCCATTTTATCATATTTAAATTATTAATATTAATTTATGTGTGTGTGTGTGTGTGTGAAATCAACTTTAATAAAATAAAAATAATCTATTAAATTACTAAATTCAATTGATTAAATAACATATCACAACAAAATGATAAATGCATACAGAATCAAAGCATCACATACTTGGAAAGGTGTTATAGCTTTCCTTTTTGGGTTTCTTGATTACCCCAATTTCCTTCATTCCATCCTCTACTCCCATGTTCCTCGCGTCATTGATCATTGTTCGTCTACTCCTCATGCCACTTTTCCTCGCGCGTCATTTTTATGTTCTTAATAAATATTGGTTGAGAGCATGTGTATTGTTATTTCATGGTAAATCTATGGGGAGTTTATGAGTATGAATTGGAGAAACTGAATTGAATCTATACCAAGTTGAAATGCTTTATTAGGACCTATTAGACCCCATTTTGGTGATTTTGAGGTTTGAATGCCTGTTATGCTTAATCTTGACAACTTGTTCTTCTTTCCTCCACATCTTTTCACCTATCCTAACACCTTACCCAGATCTAGGCCCTTTATCCAAGGTACAAAATGTCATTGGCATCCTGTCTATAAGGATTGGGGCCCAAATTTGGCTTGGGGCCCTATATCCAAGTATTTTTGAGAAAAAAATTGAATCACAAAATAATAGATTGAGTATAAAACCCCCTATCTCTCCTCATTTTGACATCCATCATCAAGTGCAAGCATTTATCATGAAGGTTTTCAAGCAATCAAGAGAAATTGAGCAATTGTATTCAAGATTTGAAGGCAAGCATCCAAGATCAAGTTTGTCCAAGTCTCCAATTCTTCAAGATCATTCAAGTCAAATGCAATCTTCTCCTATTGAAGCAAGTTTATCTTCTATGATGGCCAAGTAGAGGAATTCTCAATCAAATAAGAAGGTATTTCCTTCCATTCTTATTCTCTCTCCTTCATTACAAGCGATTATCAAGCATATCTACATTCAAGTTCTAGGAGTGGCATTCATAAATCTATGCATTTGTGAGGGCATCCTTGATCCTACATTATAGTCTAAGGTCAACTCCTTGATTTCAAGTATATTCAAGCATCTTCATGGGTATGTGTGATTCCTACATTTGTCCACGAGGGTTTATGCAAGATGAATCTAATATGTATCTTTTTACATACTTTCATTTATGCAATTTCATTCCATTTTTAAGGTTGATTCCTAAACAAGGTTTTCACCAAGGCAAACCCTTTTAGATGACTTTTTTCCCTATTTTTTGTGTGTGGGAATAGGTTACAAAGTCATCAAAAGAAACACAGGAAGATCAAATACAGTCAGAGGACCCCATAAAAATTCATCTCTGTGCTCAAGTTTCTATTTGTGTACATTTCTACTCTTTGTTAGTTTGTATCAATCTATTATTTTCATCTTTTAGTAATTTGTCTAAATTGTCATCCCCATTACATCTTCTTATCATTTCCATTTTCATCATTACATATTTTAGAGAAGGATCAATGTCCCACTTAGCATTTGAGTCTCCTCTTAAACCTAGTGGGGTATCTTCCTTTGGGCATGTAAAATTCATGAAAAAGAGAAGTGATTTACCTATTTGCATTGCTTCCCTATTCACCTTGTACATTTTTGGTGAACCCAATTCATAACATTTCCCTTTTCATTTTTGTTGGCTAAAAAATCAGTAAGTCGCTATGACCACAACTTACAAAGTTATAATTTTAGGCAATGCCAAGTGAGATACTCTCTCCTCTCAGCAATAGGGAAGGATCCCTTCTTACCATAGGTGGCTCCAACAAGGACTTAACTGGAAATTATAAAAAGGGTGGTTCTCACAATCTATTCCTCTTTTTTCAGGAATGATTTTACAAACAACTTCCGAACATCACTTAAACTTAAACAAAAAATACTTTTTTGCCACGATAATATCAATAGCATTTGGGTTGACATAATAACAACACAAAGAATACAAACAAATACTTTTAACTTGTGTGGAACAGTTTCAAAAACCCAAAGTCTTCTGCACTTATCCCAAATAATGATTTAACAAATTGAATAAATAATAAAGCTCAAAGTCTTTTACCAAATACTCACTAAATTCTATGAAAATACTTGAAACTGAAGCACAAAGTCTTTCAACTTTAAGTACTTGAAGCCACTATAAACTATATCAACTTGCCCTTTTGTAGAAAAAAGTCTCCAAAAACTCAAATCGAACACTCAAAATATAATGAAAGCAAACCACTTAGTGAATCAAAGATCGAATAACTCATGCAACATAAAATGACACAAATCACTCTTCAAGCCTCACAACACAAAGTTTGGGAAAACTTGCCTCTTTATTATTCACTTGGAAATTTTGTATAGTGAAACACAAAGTTTTCACTTCACAAACAATTCCTACATAGGCTACTTACATAAAAAAAAGATAATATTTACAATGAAGACCACTCCTTTATATTATAAGTGTGGAATGGGAGACAAAGGTGGGAAAACCCTAACAATTTGGACTAATTCCCTAACCAATTTTGACTTATTCAAACTACAGGTCCTAATGTACCTGACCTTTAATTTGATTATATGCAATCAATTTACCAGTGAAAGTCCCCCTATAATTACAACTTTCTTTCCAACTACATGTAATCTGTCAACAAAACTACAACTACCTAAAAAGAATAGGAACATTTTTTAAGTGTCCATGACACTTATGGATCATCCTCATAGGTTATTGATGAAGGCCTCAAACCTACTGATGGACTCATGCATAGCTCTGGGGTTTGGCGCACTCATATGTCATGCAATGATAGTCATTTTGATGATTGTACTTGCACTCCTAGAAATAACCCTGCTACACTCTTTAATGTTATCTTGAATATGATCTAATGAAACCTTGAAGTTTGTCCACTTATTCATGGAACTGAGGTCAAAGTCATTTGCCCCAAACTCTAGGTGAATAAAATTTGTGAGCTTTGATATGATAATGTCCTCTAAAATCAAGTTGTTGTTCTCAGTTACTATCCTGCATGCCATCTCCCCAAAACCTTCATTGATCATGCATTCCTTTTCCTTGCATGTACACATAGTCACCTGCACATCTGTTACCATCCCTTAGATTACATGCCCCTTATTAACTATCAATTACTGGTAATTGTGGAACATCTCCTAGGAAGAAATAAAACTATATTCACATAATACATTTAAGTCAGTCTCTGGCATCTTGATCTAGACACTTAAGTCCTCATCTAAGAGTTTTAAGTCTTGATTGAATGACATGTGGACTTCATCCAACTTGTTTTCAGCCTCCCTTACCTATTTCAACACCTTAAAGGTAGCTGTGATTACCTATATACCCTAAGACTCATATGGTTGGCCCAATCATATACTATCTTGGCTTTATGCTCAATATACTTGACATACAAGATTGATTCTTTTGGAAGATAAGAAGCAATGGGATCAACTTGCTGTGAAGAATTGGTCATTTTCTAAATTGTCTAAAGAAAGAGAGAATTTTCCTCCTTGAGATGAACTTTCTTAGCCCACAATTGATCATTACTCTTAGAAATAATTCCACTGCATCTTGTGCATCCTTTTGATATCCAACCCCTATATTCTTACCAAGTTCCACTCTCATGAAATTGTAGTCAGAAGTTTGTAGTTCATCCTATGGTTTTTATACCAAAGGCTCTACAATTTTTGTGTACTTTAGTTTGTTATGATCAACCATAACTTTAGAAAACATCTTTTCTCTTTTACCCACTAGAGGTTTAGTCCTCTTGAGTTTCCTGAAGTTGAAGTCCTCTAGAGGGGCTTCTTGTTTCTTCCTCTTTTGGGTGATTGAACTAAGCCAAGGAGCTAGGCTAAAAGAAACAGTCTAAGAAAAGGTGGAGGTGGTGGCCACTACAGATATTATCCTAATTGTATGAATATTGTCACAATGGATGGTGCCTGAGTTTGAATAGCCACTGGTGCTATATTTCTTTGTGAAGCTTCAACTATGAACTAATCAAATCCTACAAATGAGGTATCCAGAAGAGTCATGGGTACATCTGATAGGTTGGGGAAAGAGGAATATTTCAAACACATTCTCTAAACTACAATAGTGATCTTTTGATATGGATGCATGAACAACCGATGAAATAGGCATCACATATGCATTGACTAGAACAACCACTAGAGAAACATGAATTGTGGAGAAAGATTCTACATTAGTTTTAAGAGGAGACATAGGAGCCTCATCAAGTACTTGTGCTGATTTAAGAATCATGGGAATCACCTTTGTGTATTCAATATGAGATATCTTTGGGATAGAATCTTCATGTAACTCATCAGCATTGTCTTCAACCTATATTATTTCTGGTACTGCCACTTCTTCCTCTACTAAAACATCCTCCTTGAGTGATTTGACCATGGCTTTACCCCCCTTTGATCTTGATCTTACATATCCCCATAGTTGTTGATGTTGAATCATCATCTATCCATTTACCTACTAACTCTGATTTGTGCCCATAACTAGAACAATAATGTAAAAATATTTTCTAGGTTTGATCTTGATGGTTTTTATGCCCTTTCTCTTTAGCCATGCATTGGTATTGAGTAAGATGGACTAGAACCTACCAAAGATAGACATGCTCTCCTTGGGTGACCATTAAACAAGTGGAATGGGGAGATTCTCAACTTGACTCACATTGTATTCAAGATAAAGGATGTCATCATCATCCTCCACACCCTTAGGAATCTAAGTCAGATTGAAATCAACAATCTGCTTCAAGGTCAACATGCAATAATCCATTCTCCTTATATCTAATTTAGTGCACAGATTGATACAGATGTCCTCAAGGTGACAAAGGTGTGTAAAGATTCTCTTGATTTTTTTAGTTCATCCCTTGATAGTCAAAGTGTGTCCTGGATTTGAACTTCTTGAGAGTGATCTCCTTTAGTTAGGTATCCATGCACTTTGCCTTCAGAATAGTGACCAAATCATACCTTCCAATTTGGAGTAGATTTTGTGAAGAGATGCCAACCCTAGGTCTGTGTTGTAAAGACTGATATACCTAGACAACCATGAGTTTCCTTGAAAGATCCATGAGAACAATATTGTCACTGGAATACTATGGGAGTGTGTAGCACTCATGCTAGCTGCAACCAACCCTACTATATGTGAAGTTTGGAAACTATAGAAATAGGCATATGTACTCATTTACCTTCTTCCATGTTGCATCTGATACTCGCCTCTTTGAAAGTGTTTTGTCAAAGAGTCACATGTAATGTCCAAAGAAGGCATCTTGCACTCTTTTGTAATGCAATCAACTTGGCCTCAAAGTCAGCTACTCATAATATTCTGAAACTAGAACCACTAGTACATTTGAGCCCTTTTTTTGATGGCCAACCATCAAAATTCCGACCATATACCGTTGATCAAGTGACACCACTCACCGTCACAGTTTTGCAGTCAAAAAAATGATGGTTTTGATTTGCATCATAATTACGATGACCATGGTTGTCACAAAAAGGGGGTGCCAACATGGTGAACCTATCATCAGACCTATTTGTGGCCGTTGTAATTGAGACACCCATCCGTCACAAAAAAATACAAATGGCGGTGACCTATCAAAATTTTCTGACGGGTCATCATCGTTTGTAGTTTATTTGCCGACAGAGCTGCTATTAATGTGATGGCTATCTGTAGGAAGTTTAAGATGGATATCTGTCATTTATGGTTTTTAACGACAGCCATGTTGTACATGTGACAGATACCCATCAGAAGTTTACGATGGATATCCATCGTTTATAGTTTTTTTATTGAAAGCAATGTTGTACATGCGACGGAAGGATGTCAGATGTTTTTGATAGATAACCATCATTATTGTATGGCCACTGTAGTTGTGACAAAAATCATTTTAAAAATATATATATATATATATTTGTCGATCGAGTTGGTATTGATTTAGAACGGTGTTCTTGCAAATCTGGTTCGTGCACATGATTTGGTTATGGATCATTCGAAGATGACTTTGTAGTAGATTTGGTAGTGGCTTGTGGATTATTGAGTCAAGTCTAGAGACTTGGATTTGGAATGGATCCTACTGAATCGAGATTTGTGATAGCAACTTCTCCAGCACAAGAAGCTAGTGCGGTAATCAAAGATGCATTCTTCCTAATGTGTTCGTGGTATATATGTAGACCTGAATGCATTTGGATCTGATTCGAGTGACTTCTTAACTTCTTTGGTTTGAATTGGATGTGATTTTTTCCTATGGAGTGTATCAGTGACTTGACTTGGAGTTTGAGTAGACTGTGCATTGATCGACTTGAAGACAAAATCGAGCTACTCTTTGCATTGTTGTTGAGATCGGGTTGTAATGGATCACTGGGATTGTCTACCATCTTTAGCATAGTTTTGAATGAGTTAGATGTGTAGTTGAGAGAGCGACTTGTAGAACTTGCACATTGGAGATTCATAGATCACTATGGTGTCTATGATGACTTGGGAGAAGTCTTCTTCTTGGTGAACCAAGCTAAGAGACTTAGATTACAGAAAGTGGGTCATTTGATCTGACTTATGAGACATTGGATGCATCTTCATAGTGGGTCCGTGGTGTGGTCTGTGGTGTTTCTTTGCGGACTGGGTTCTTGGTAGAGATCTATTGATTTGGTAGCTATTGAGATGGATTGATATATATTTTTCGTACGTGGATTGAGATCTTAAATTATTGATCTTCTCTTTGTTTTGAGAATAGTTTAACATTCTCTCCTTAACAGGGCCAACCACATGAAGGTGGAAGCTCATCTGACCCCTCCTAGGAGCCTCTTATGACCCTTTACGACATTTTAAGACCTCTAAGATGTATTCTTAGGGATCGTAAAGGGTTGTAAAGGGTCATAAGGGGTCCTGGGACACAACAGCTGAGAAACATAAATGTAGGCATCATGGTCACAATTTTTTGGAAACACAACATAATTGAGTGGTATACCCAGACGATGCAATGTGACTACTCCTCCAGTTCCAACTCTACACTACAGTAAACAAAACCCATAGATAAAGAATAAATTTAAAGAGCGAAGGAGGAGGGCCATAACAACTCAAATAATATAGGGACCCTATATTATTTTGGTCATTACGACCCTCCTCCACTCTCTAAATTTATTCCTTATCTATGGATTTTGGATCCCACAGTGTAAACTTGGAACTAGAGGAGTGATAGTTGTGTTGCATCGTCTGGGTATACCATTAAATTATGTTGTGTCTCCAAAAAATTGTGACCATGATGCCTACATTTATGTTTCTTAGCTATTGTGACATCTACATTTATGTTTATCATTTGTCATGTTTATGTGCATTTTCTTTATGTGCATCTACTAGAATTCTAAAAACAAAATCAACATCTACAATAGCCCTCTGTTAACCACATTTACGCATATGGTCCCAACAAATTAGTGCACAAACTACACAAAGAAGGCATCACAGAAATATGATTTCTGCTTTCTCGATTGAAGCAATCTTGGTGGCACTAGCTGCCTCTCGAGCCTTGCACAAGTTGCACTCATTTCCTACATCAGGTATAGATGTAGATGGGGTAGATGTAAATGTGGTTTCATCGACCCACCGAAAATATTGACATCCATTATTTCCCTGCAATACCAAATGTACATCAGTTCTTCATAAAATGATTAGTTGTCACATTATTTTTAAACATAAAATATAATTACATATTCAGACCTTTTTTCTATTTGGGCAAACCCAAAATTGATGCCCAAGATTACTTGTTGTGCGTGACGTCTTCAACATACATGGGCCAACACCACATTGACACATAGGCACATTGACCGAAGTCATCGACGCTATTTCGACAAATATTGCATTGTCATTATTTTGTTCATTCATACTAATTATAATTACAATAAAAAGAAACATACTAATGTAGACTTGCACATTTTTTGGCTAAGTCAAAGTCTTTGGTTTAAATCACTAGACACTCAAAACAAAATGAAAAACCAAAGACAACCATGTAATAAAAATAAATTACTAAGCAATTCAAAATTAGCTCACTCCATTGCAAGGAACAAAGAGAATCCCTTATGATTTAACATCATTGATGTGCAAGGAAATAGAAAATTAGCAGAAGCAACTCTCATAAGATAGTATTTAGATTAAATGCATTGATATAAAAAAATATCCCAAAAAATTATAAAGAAAGGTAATTTTCTTAATCACATCACTAATTTGTGCATGTCTAAATACTGGTGTCTTTCAAGTGATTTGATTCTTGTCATGCCCACTATAAATGAGAACAGTCTTAACTAGTGAGGTTGTTTAAGCATATAGAGGTTAAATACACTCTTTTAGAATGAAATTTCTCTTAACAAAAGATCAAAGATATATAAGTAGGACATATAAAATAAGGTTAATAAGAGTAGTACATATAAAATAATCATTAGAACATGCCAAACATTTGGCATAATTGTACATTTCATTCATGTCATTGATATTCTTCTTCATCCATCTCATCATCAAGATCGTCATCATCGACGACATCATCACCATCACTATCATCGTCATCGTCATCATCATCAGCATCAGAATCATCATCATCATCATCATCATCATCCTCATCAATAGCAACATCATTGTCATCAGTAGCAGCATTATCGTTGTCTTCTTCTTCATATTGTTCTTCAACTAGCTCTCGATCGTGATCATCATCTACATCATCTTCCACTTCTTCATTTTCCTCGGTATCTTCTTTCATCGCATTATACTTTATTGGCCTTTCTCTTAGATCATGTCTAACAAAAAATGACCAACTCGGTTTATGTGGAACCTCTGAGTAAAATAATTGCTCACATTGGCTTGGAAGAACATAGGGATCTTCTCCAACTGGCTCAAACAACCTTGCATTAATCATTAGAAATCTATTGTCATGTTCAATAACAGTTCTATCAAAATTATTTTTATTGAGTCGTAGTTTGTACCATTTCACAATGAAGAGAATTAATTTGAAAGAATTAAATTCACAGTCAAGTATATCAACCAAAATAACATAGTATCGATTTTGTGACTCTCGAGGATGTAACTCATTTCTAGATGAAATATCAGTCACCTAGAACACTGCACTTATCCCAGAATCACAAGTTCTCTTCGTGTCATCTAACTTTTTGATGTAAAATTTATAACCATTGCAAAACATAGCCTTGTGGTGTTTCACCTGCAATAATGTCAAACATGTATAAATTATTGCATCATGAGTTGAAAAACATATGGTTGATTAATTAACAAATTTATAAGTACCTGGTGATCTCTTAAACCATATGCTAAATCTATTTCCTTTTGTGTAACATTGGGATCTCTATTACGATGAGCTTGTATAACCAATGAAGACATGGAGTCCCATGTTAATCTATGACCATCATGTTGACATCGTTCAATCCATACCATCATCCAATCTTGATTGTTTGAAATAAACAAATGTATTACATCCCACTCTTTAGCAATTGTACAAAAGTAAATAGATGACTTACAACAGATTTATTTTGAAGATTAAGAATTAATTTATTACAATAACATCTCATAATTTATTACCTTTTAGTTTCCTAAATCTACCACTGCCCACCAAGTACTCCCCTTCAAATTTTTTAATTGAGTCGCAATCTATATGGATCTTTGCTGCAAGATTAGGAAGATATTGAGTAACATACACCATCATCTGGTATACCATATATCCCTCAACCATAAAACCCCCGGGACGTGCTCTTTTTCATATGAAACCCTTCAAAAATTTCAAGTGTCTCTTAACCATCCACATTAACATAGCATGTATAGGTCCACACAATTCAATCTCCTCAACTTGGTGTATGAGGTAGTGTTCTTGTGCATTGAAAAAAGCTGGAGATAAACACTTTAGCATTTCACACATTAATCGACAAATTCTTTTCTTCCAATATTTTATATCTTCTTTATGGATTTCTTTAGATGACAACCACCTACAAGGGATTCAAGACATAGATATATAAATACGAGACTTTACAATATATTATTTGTTTGATATTACTATTTGATATATTGAACAAATATCACTACTTACCTCATGTATTTTCCAAGATCATATATCACTTGTTTGATATTATTGTTGAAGTTCTCTAGGAGAGATAGGGGTAGCAAATACTACAACAATTGTAAACTGATCATTTCATACAATGAAAATTGAATGCAATTACACAAATATATTGTAAATACAAAAGACTATGACTTACTTTGATGAAGGTATGTCAATCATGCATTTTCATCCTTGACCCAAACTCATTTTTCTTTGATATGAGATTGCTTATATCCGCAGCAAATCCTGTAGGAAATCAAATTTTTTGGATCACTTATTTTATGGTATTACTTTGTTGCTTTGTTAATAACAAAGGAAGAGCACTTGCATTAATCCGGTCTCCATTGCTATTTGATTCAATGATATTTTTCATTCCATGATTGGAATCATGAATGTCACTAAAAATTTTGCCAATTTTTTCTTTGTCACGCCTTCCGTCCAATATTTTTCACAATGTCTTTGTTATATTATTTCCAATATGCATAGTATCAAACAAATACACAATTTGTAATTGCTCATAGTAGGGCAGCCTACTAAATTCTTTGGGATAACATTTTAGTCCCTTTGGAAGCTGTTCGGTGACGCCTTCACGACCTTCAAGATCATCAACTACATAATTAGCCAACAAAACACAATCAAAATATATAATTTTCAAACATCGACCATTAGGTGGAATGATATTACCTTGAATTCTATTATATTCCAACTGCCATAGGTGAGGTGGCATTCTTCGGGGCTTTGATGTAGTCTCTTCTTTTCCATTGAGAAGATGTCTTTCTGCACTTCGATACTTATGATTTCTAGGGAGGAACTGCCTATACTCATCAAACACCTGCCTTCTTAAACTTTTGGAATGATGAGATTTCATCTTTGGACCACACATTGGACATGTAAATTTTTCCTTTGTTTGAAGACCTACAAGATAATGATACAATTAGATTAAAAATGTATATTTTTAAAATTTGAATTATCGCGTACAACTAGAATTCACCATAGCATACCACATAAATGTGTCAACCCTGGAGCATCATGAATTGTCCACACAAGCATTGCATGGAATTAAAATTGTCTTTGTCCAATTGGTCTAGAGATGTTATACATAGTGAAACCATTCCATAACACCAACAACTCATTGATAAGAGGCACAATATATACATTCATATCTTTCACTTGGTACTTACCTAGTTGAATTAATAACATCAGATAATTATTGTGGCTATTTCACTCCAAGACTTATAATTACATGTAGATAACTATAAAATAATAAGATACCTGGAAAATCATTGCCAACATAATGTGCTCCCTCTTTATTGACATCCATGGAGGAAGGTTATTGTTTACAACAAAAATAGGCCACATCGAGTAAATGGATCTCATCTCTCCATGCGGATTGACACCGTCTGATGCCAGAGAAAGTATGAGATTTTGAGGTTCTTCTTTAAGTGTGGCCACTTTTCCTCTATGTCCATAAATGATTAGCCATCAGCAGGCATTTGAATAATGTCATCTCGACTCCTGTCGTGTGCATGGTAATCCATAAATTGTGCCAAGCTATTGCACCTGAATAATCGTTTCAGATGTGGAATAATGGGGATGTGATGAAGAACCTTGTGAGGCACTTTTTTTGTCATTTGATCATCTCGATATCTGCTCATATGACATTTAGGGCATTCAGGAAAATCTGTTGCATTTTTGTGTTCTTTATAATAAATAATATGATCTTTGGGACAAGCATCTATTGTTTGATACTCCATTCTAATATGTTTCATAGTGACACATAATTCTCTGTACGAGCGAGGGAGAACATTTGATAGTGGTAACAAAAAGTCACCTATCAATCTGCAACAAATAATATAAGTCGGTACTATAAACAATCTTAATGGTACATGTTTCACCCTTTATAGACTCACTAGTACATTTGACCTTATTTTTTGACTAAACAATTCGACCATCAAATAAACATGTTTAGGTTGGTCAGATTATAGAAGGAAAACTTATGTTTTTTTTAATACATGCCTGTGTTGGTCAAAATTTTGACTAACACCATTTCGGTCAAAATTTTGACCAACACGAGCATAACATAAAGTAAAAAAAAAGGTTTCAAACCTCATTTCATTATTCGATAATTGCAGCGCGTGCGAAGGAGGTAGAAGCTGGAACAGGTTTAAGACTTGAACCAGAGGTATGTCATGAATTACTCTCCATTGGATTTAGATGTATTCTTTTTGGCTCGACAGATTGATGCTATTTGGCCAACGTCATATGTGGAGTCTTGAACTGTTTCTTAACCTTGCCCTTTGAAGTTTTTTAAGCTTAATTTTTTACCTTTCAATGGCGACGAAAATTTCTTTGGCATTAGGTTAGATTTCAGATAACCCTCTCCTACCTACTTTCCTTCGATTGATGTAAATGTTTTGGGTGGCAATGGAGAATCTAGTGCATCACAGGGTCCCCTCTTTAGGGATGCAACTGTCCATGGTGCCCTAAGTAATTCGGCAAAACCCTTCGCATTGGATATGAGGCTAAAAAATATTGGAATGCTTTGGATATCATCGTATGTAAATTACAATACCAGCGTAGGAAGTCAATTCCAAACTAGCACCTTTGATCATGTAATAATCATATACGGTCTGAGTCTACCATGAATGGTTAACCTCAAATCAGGAGAATTAGTACTCTGAGCGATGAAGATAATACTCCTATATTTCATTGAAGGTTATAGATTATGCCAAGATTAAATACAACCTGCAATTTAAATACCCCATCAATAGATTTAATACCCAAGTGAAAATCATTAAGTCATGTCTAACAATCAAGAAATTAGACGGCTTATCACACTCAGTATTCAGTGACATACTTCTCTGATTACTATTTGGGGATACGTAATCAAACCAAATATACATTAGTAGGAGAGAAGTGTCTTCAAACAGTGGTAGTAAACAATAAGGGATTAGTCCATACGTTTTAACTTGAAGTGACTCTTACTCATGATATTCTTAGTTATACTTGCCTCTAAGAATTGACTATTGAAAGGATCTCATTAGCGGAACTTTATTTTGATCTACTTTGCTAGTCTCTGATATCTTAAGTACATATGTATGCACCCTTATGAGGTAAACAAATAAGATAAACAATTCATTACAATATTAATCATTGGGGAGAAGGGGAAACATAAGTGATTCCAAATAAAAATAGGATAGATAAAATACTAATTGGGCACATGAGAAAATTGAGTAAGATCTCAACTAGTGACATTACAACATTCGAGTTGGAACTAAATTTCAGGTCCAAGCGTCAAGTATATTGAGGTCATTTAAGTAGAAGAAATCCATCACAATAAGAAATCAGTCACAATTCCTAGAGAACCAAAAGCGGGACATTACAATGGTTAATACAAACACTACCAATTTCACTCACACTATCTTCACTTGTATCCTTGTGTATTTGGATACTTCAAGAGATCTTCTAGCTATTATCACATTCAAGGTTGCTAAAGAATAGTTGGTCACAATCTCTAGATTACAAAGTCTTGTTCTTTCAATACATTGTTATCATTGTTTGACCCCTCCCACCAATCACATTAGCCACAGGGTGGGAGAGTCAATCCATTTAAGGAGACTTCAAATCCCAAAGTGTTGATTGCAATCCAAAATCCAGAAACAGTCAAACACAACTTTGTATTCTTCCTTCAAATCTTAATGAAACATGAAGATATTTGAAAGGAAATGTAAGTAAACCAATCTACAAACAATATTATTCCATTTCCAATCAAAGGCACGTTACTTCAAGCATTTAAATTCACTAGTTTAATGACTGTGTCTACAGAACAGTGAACCACAGGGTTTCAAGAACATTTATCTTTATTGATTCAAAGCTCTCTTTATTGTCTTCCTCGCACCAATCTCTACATACCTCATCCACTCACATGTTTCTCTTCTAAAAGACCCTCAAACACTCGACAACCAATCTATAACCAATTTCAAAATACTTACAACCATATATATAACCAATCATTTAGAATGTGACAAATTTTTGGAAGTGCGTTTGATTGTGAAGTGTGTGAGAAAAATGCCAATTGATTATTGAAAGAAATGAGCTGAAGGTATCTACATTCAAAAGTGTTTGAAGTTTCAAGTAGTGTGATAAAGGCTGCTAATGGTACACATTTTTTGTGGTGGATTTTTTTTTTTGTTCTTCATGTAATATTTTAAGGTCGTAGCCTTGTCTAAATTTTATCATTAAAATTGAGTACTAAAATATCTTTGGTATAACCATAAAGCCATTAATCCAGGGAGTAGTTTCTTCCTTGTGTTTTAGATGTAAAATAATTTATGTAAATTATTCTATATTGTGGCTTTTCTCACTGTGGTTCTTCCCTAGCTAGGTTTTCCATATAAATCTAGTGTTCACTTGTGCAATTGTGTAGAATTCGTTATTATTTCATTGTTACATTGTTGCTGATTCATGAAGTAAATATTTTGACATACAAAGTAGTAAAAAATTTAAGGTTTCATCATACAATTTATTCAACTCCCTCCACTTTGTTGTCTTGTGTGCTAAAAAATAAAGAAATACTACAAGAAGATCAAAAGAGAGCTTGACAAGTGTCCATATTATAATGAATGAGACAACACATGTTGAATAAAACTCAATCTAAATTGCACTCCTATGTTCAAAGTATAAATGAATAAAGAACCTTTATATAACTAATTAGATAATTTTTCCTAATTACCCCCAACATATTTTATTCTTTTGGTTAGCCTCATTCCTTTTAAAATGACATTGTTTTGTGTCTCTCTCTTAATCATAAAGTCTTAACTTTGGATTCACTTCAAAGAAGTGGATGGTAGAGCTCTCATAGGTATATTCTAGAATGTAGAGGTTATATAGAAACAACTATTGTATTCTATTTTATCCTCCTACCATCCATATTAGATTTGACTTTGAACTAACAACATCATAAAGAAAACTTCAAACTACCAAACTGACTGTACCCTACCAGTCGCTGTCCTAGGAATACCAGTCCAATATTCCTAATTCAAAATATAATAAAATAGTAAAAAGAAGGCGTGGAAAGGTAAGAAATAACTAATACAATGTTTTTACATTGAGAACCAATCCCAAACACATTTTAATCCATCCTAGGAACTAATTGTTCCTAGACTGTACCGTGACACAGTAAATTGCAAAGAATAAATACAACAATGAGGTGATTAAGAAGCACAGGGATTTAGTGAGTAATTTTTTTCAGAGTGCAAGAATGATTTTGAGATGTATTGGTGAAATCCATGTGAAATCTAAGTGTAAGTTTATCTCTTCTTATTTGAATATTTTTGAATTGGATGTGGTAGTTTATCTAAGTTATTATTAGAGAGCCCTTAATTTTAAATGTCATGTATTAGGTAGACATAGTAGACATACACTATCAAGCAAGGAAGAGGTTGTAATCAAGGACATAGTAGACATACACTATCAAGTCAGTGGTATTAATTGAAATTTCTCTTTGTCTTTGTGAAATGAAATGATTATAGTGGTATTTTTATGCTGATCTTTTAAAGGATTATAGTGGTATTTTTATATTTTTTCTCTTTGCCATTATTCTAATGACATATTCTCATCTTTGTAACCATTTTGTTTATATTAAGCCACTCTTTCAAGTAACCATTAGAGCTATTTCATATGCATAGGTAATGAACATGCATATTTGTATAAGCACTATTGGGAGCTTACCCTGCAACACATGTACTATTGTGAAATATCATCACAAGTCAATTTGTTGCAGGGTCGAGCTCCCAGTAATGCTTGGTTGATAAATTTGCATGTTTATCACCTATGCATATACCTTCTCTGATCGACTCTTATATGCACATGTAATATTGTGAACATGCAGATTTTCTATAGTTGTAATGATTTTTCTTATTTTTTGTCTTTTGTCCCTTTTTTATTTCCTATGTCTGTACTTGGTGACAGCATTTTGAACATTGTTGACATACTTAAATGGAATACACAATACCAAATGATGAATGCTCAATTATTTTAATGGCAAAGCATCAAAACCGTCCATTTCTAAACTTTGATTTGGTATGATAAATATCCCTTTGCGTTGAGAAAATTATAGTTGAGAAAATGGTTGTTCAGTAATGATTTGTATCTGCAGGTTGCAAACAAATCATCCTTCTTCCACCAAGTCATTCCATTCAAGAAAGACCATGTTTGATGATATCAATGCACAAAAAAATAGGGAGACAATTGCTAAATTGTGGTCTAACTTAAAAAGAAAAAGTGATGGAAAATGTTATTGTCCTTGAAAAATTTGTAAGGGCTTAAAGACTCGAAGATATCTAATCAAAATAGCTAAGGAACATTGTAGGAAACATGGTCACATTAAAGGGGGAAATGAATTTCGTCCATTGGTATGTATTTTAATAATTAATAAAATACATAAGACATGATTTGATGATGACATCATGGTCATGGTTAATATAAGGTCATCATTTTCATATAGGTCAACCTCCCTAGGTTTCATGTTATGGACCATGACAATCCGGAGAATATGGATTTCCAAATGAGGGAACATGGAGGTGTGAATATAGAAGTAGAAGGTAATGATCCCATGGAAGAAGACCATGATGATGAAGAAGATCACGATGATCAAGATGATGATGATGATGATGATGATGTTGACGCAAACCTTGATGTACCTATACTTGAGAAGGCACACGAGCCCCTATATGAAAGCTCCCAAACAACTCTTCTTTCTGTTGTATTGTTGTTGGTGAACTTGAAGGTTATGAATGGTTTATCCAATGTAGCAATGACACGTATGTTAAGGTATGTCATCTTTTTTCATTATTTTAGTCGTAATTCCCTTACAATTAACATTGGGTGAATCGTGTAGCAATTAATATTCTTTAAATTAACAAATTATATTTTTGGTCGTAGGTTGATAGGTGAGTGTTTATTACCACCATCAAACATTCTACCTTGCTCGTACCGAGAATTATCTACCATTATGAAAGATATTGGAATGGAGTATCAAACAATACATGCATGTCCGAATGATCATATTATATATCATAAACAACATAAATTTGCAATAGAATGTCCTATTTGTCATATTAGTAGATATCAATCAGATTGAATAACAAAAAAGGTGTCTTGCAAGGTTCTTCAATTTATTCTCATTATTCCATGTCTGCAACGATTATTCATGTGCAATAGCTTGGCACAATTTATGGATTACCATGCACACAATAGAAGTCAAGATGACATTATGCGAATGCCTGTGGATGGTTTGGAATTTAAAGAAATAGAGAAAAAATGGCCACACTTTAAAGAAGAACCTCGTAATCTCAAGCTTTCATTGGCAGTAGACGATGTTAATCCATTTGGAGAGATGAGATCTACTTACTCGGTGTGGCCTGTTTTTGTTATCAACAATAACATTCCTCCTTGGTTGTCCATAAAGAGGGAGCACATAATGTTGACACTGATTGTTCTAGGTATTTTTTGATTTAATAGTCATCAAAATTAATTTATTATAAATAATCCATCAAAATGATCATAATAATTATGTAATATTTTTGTTCATTCAACTAGGTAAGTACCAAGTTAAAGATATCAATGTATATATTGAACCCCTTATTGACGAGTTGATGGTGTTATGGAATGGGGTCACTATGTATGACATCTCTAGACCAATAGGACAAAGACGATTTCAATTCCATGCAATCCTTGTATGGACAATACATGATGCCCCTGGGCTAACACTTTTTTGTGGTATGTTCTCTTCTTAACACCTCTTTTTTGGTATGTTATAGTGCTAACACAAAGTTAACATATTTAATCCAATTATACACGATCTTGTAGGTCTTCAGACAAAGGGAAAATTTGCATGTCTAGTTTGTGGTACAAAGATGAAATTTCGTCATTCAAAAAGTTTAAGAAAGTAGGTGTTCAATGAGAATAGACACTTTCTCCACAAAAATCATAAGTAACGAATTATCAAAAAATATCTTTTCAATGGGAAAGAAGAGACTACATCAAAGCCACGAAGAATGACACCTCACCTATGGAAGTTGGCATACAATAAAATAAATCATCAAGGCATCAATGACCAACTTTCAAAAGGACTAAAAAGTTATCCTACGCAATTTAGTAGGTTGTCGTACTACAAGCAACTCCCAATCATGCATTTGTTTGATCCTATGCATATTGGAAAGAATATAACAGAGACATTATGGAAAATCTTGGATGGAAGGCGTGACAAAGACAAAATTGTCAAAATTTGTAGTGACATTAAAGAATCCAACCATGCAATGAAAAATGTCATTCAATCAAATAAAAATGGAGACCAAATTGATACAAGTGCTCTTAGTTGGTTATTGTTGGAGCAAAAGAGCAATGTTATAAAAGAAGTCATAAAAAAAATACAATTTCCCATAGGATTTTCTACGAACATAAACGATCTCATATCAAAGAAAAGTGAATTTGGGCCAGGGATGAAAACACACGATTGGCATACATTTATTAAGGTAATTTATGTTATTTTGTATTCACTATATATTTGTATACTTCATGTAGTTTTCATTGCATTATTTTATAAAATATTGATAAGATTATTTTACAAATATTGCAGTATGTCATACCTCTATCTCTCCCACACCACTTCACCAACAGTGTCAAACAAGTTATATATGATCTTGGAAAATACATGAGGTGGTTGTCATCAAAATAAATCAATAAAGAAGATATAAAATATTGGAAGAGAAAAATTCCTCTTCTTATGTGTGAAATACAAAAGTGTCTACCTTCAACTTTTTTCAATGCACAAGAACACTATCTCATACATCAAGTTGAGGAGATTGAATTGTGTGGACCTATACCAACTAGGTCAATGTGGATGGTTGATAGGCACTTAAAATTTTTGAAAGACTTGGTTCGACAGAGAGCACATCCTGAGGGTTCTATGGTGGAGGGATATATGGTATACCAAATCATGGTGTATATTAGTGAATATCTTCTTAAGTTTGCAGCAAAGATCCATGTAGATCATATTTGGGATCCCAACTCCATTAACAAATTCGAAGGGGAGTACTTGATGGGCAAAGGTAAATTGAAGAAAGTGAGAGGTAAATATAAGATGTTATTGTAGTTAATTAATTTTTATAAATCTTCAATATAAGTTATTTATAATTGGTGTATTCTTTTTTATACAGTTGGTTGAGAGTGGGATGCAATACATTTGTATATTGCGAACAATCTTAATTGGATGATGGTATGGATTGAACGATGTCAACAAAATAGTTGCTCATTAACATGGGAAGGTGTTTCTTCATTGGTTAGAGAAGCTCATCGTAATGGAGATTCTAATGTTATGCTAATGGTAATTGATCTAGCATATGGTTTAGAGGTAGAGAGGTACGTACAAATTTATTAATGATCATGACTCGTATGTTTCATATCAACTCACGATGCAAATAATTTACACATGCTTGAAAAATTGCAGGTCAAACACCACAAAGCTATGTACTATCACGACCATAAATTTCGCATAAAAAAGTTGGATGACACAAAGAAAACTTGTGATTCTGGGATAACTGCAGTTTTCAAGGTCACTAATATATCATCTAAAAATGACATACATCTTCAACAATCTCAAAATTGATACTATGACATCTTGGATGATATAATTGAGTGTGACTTTAACTCCTTCAAAGTAGTTCTATTCATCATCAAATGGTATAGGCTACGACTAAATTAAAATGATCCAGATAAAACTGTTATTCAACATGATAATGGATTTACAATGATTAATACAAGGTCATTTGAGCCAGTTGGAGATGAGCCCTATGTTCTTCTAAGCCAATGTGAGCAAGTGTTTTACTCAGAGGTTCCACATAAATAGAGTTGGTCATTTGTTGTTAGACATGATCCAAGAGGAAGGCCGATAAAGTATAATGTTATGGAAGAAGAAGATATTGAAGATGGTGAAGAAGCAGATGATGAAGATCAAGATGATGGTGATGATGATGATGATGACAATGATGATGAGATGGATGAAGAAGATGATCAATGACATGATTGAAATGATCAATGAAATGATTGACATGATTTATTGATTTCAATTATAATGATTACATATTTATTGTGTTCAATTCTAATGATTACAACATATGTGATTTATAATTACCAATGTTTTGCTTATGATGCTCAATTAATTGTTGTTGATACATGTATATATTGTGTTTGATTATCACCCTTTTTTCAAATAGGCAATTGACTACAGACATTGTCACCCCTTCTGTTGACAATCTTGCATTCCATATATAAGGTAAATTTGTTCATGTTTATGATGTTGCATATTGTTCATGTTGTCTTCTAAGTTATTTGTAGCATACATATCATGTAATTTTTAGCTAACTTAAGATAAATGATTAACATATGCAGGAAATTTAACCCCTTTGGCATGGATCATGCACAGTGATATGGATCAGCAGGTATAAGTCAATAAATAGACATAATTTTCTTATATTCTTCTTGTTTATCACTGAGCACGTATGTTATAAATAGACATATTATATAATCATATAATGTATATATAGACAAAGAAGAACCATATAGAAATATAATTATATAATCACTTTCAACTTAGTACATTTTATATCTCCCACGTATAGACAAAGAAGAACCGTATGTATGGGTAACGACTTGATTATTCTATATATATTATTTAAATATTATCAAAATTCTATTTGAAGTAGGGACGTGACAATATCTCATTTGATAGATTGCAGGACCCACCAAATAGGTACTTGTTAGATCTATCTACATTGAATGAGGGAAATGAGGGAATGGTAGATGAAAGTTCTACATGTAATATGGCTAAAATAGGGAGATTAACTAGAGGTCAAAAGATTAGAAAAAAAATTGATAAACACATGCAATTTTTCCTTGCTAAAGGGGGGTCATGTTCTTATGATGATGAGACCAAAGGTGACATCAAGGTGCCCTTTCGATACACACATATTGAAAAAGAATGGGTACCCAATGAGCTACCTCCAATTAACATTGATTTTTCTGTTAATGAGAGGATATATCGCATAGCTCCATCCTCATTACATGGTTTGGGCCTATTTTTCATGGATGGGATAAAGGTATGTTATAACAAAGTTATTGAATTGTTCAAGTATGTCAGTCCGTGTTACAATTACAGTGATTGGATGTGAATTGTTCAATATAAAAAAAGTATGCGTAGGTATGCACTATCAGCTAATTATATACAATGAAAAGAAAATGATCAAAGTAAAAGATTTGCAATGTACATTGATGGGAGACCAAAAGCAACAGGTAATATTGCAGGTTTTATAAATAGTACGCGACCTTCCTCAACTAATAAGCAACCCAATTGCATATTTGAGGCATGTGAGGGGAATCAAGTTTTTGTATGTGCGATAAAATCAATAAGTGCAGGGGAAGAACTGCTAATAGATTACCATTTAAATCGCATAGATACAAACAAAGTTACTATCATGGGGGTGGTAAGTACTATATACCATTTTATTAATAAGTTTTTTTTGCTAAGTCTATTGCTTTCAGTTCGCTGAAATTTTTATATTTAATCTTTGTCACAGGATGATATGGATCCCCCACATGATAGAGGCCACGAGGATGCTCCTCTCACCCATTCTTCAGCAATGGTAAACCTTATTGAAATTGTACAAATTAGATAGTTAAAAAATGTTATATTATTACGTTATTATATTTACGGTTTTGGAGTTTTTATGATAGTTTTACTGATATTCCTATCACATTTTGATGTTCAGGATAGGGGAAAAGCACCTGTAGTAACAGAGGCAATAGCTACCCCTTCTGATGATGATATCGCAGAAATGCCTAATATGACAATTATGTTGAGGAAAAAATTTTAAAAAATCAATTTAGAAATAATGAGAATTTTGGATGAAGCAAATATTCCAACCGAGGAGATGTTGAAGAGGCTATCTGAATTGAAAGCGCAAGCACGTCGTTATGAAGTAAGTAGTAATGAATCTTTAGTTATAACAAAAGTTCAATAAAGGTTTATATTTTATACTCTTTTATGTTGTGAAGTAAAATATGTAATATGTGTTCTTGTTACATGATTTTTTGGAAACTGATCTAGAACCTGGTCAAGGACAATGCGGTGAGGCCGGTACTAGCAAAGCTCCGGCCGCGTCAGGTAAACTAATCCTTTAGTTGACAAGTTACAAGGAATTTTTTCTTTGGAACATTCAAAAAATTCTTAAGTTAACTCTTACTTTTATTATTTCAGAATGTCTTTGCTAACAATGTATTGTTTAGGTCATCAAGTGCAGGAGAATCCTCTTAGGAGGTCGACAGACGTCCATCTGAGATTTCCAAGTGCAATGTCAGCAACAAGGGGCATGCAAACATCGACGTCTTCACGGTCTATGCCAGCTAGTAAATCTTTGTTTTGCTATATTTAGTTTTGTGTTAATTATGATTTGATAATTTGTACTTTAATTTTGGGTGCATCACATAGTGGATTAATTTTGTGGAGTAGGAGATACACCAGCAGCACTGTCTGCTATGCCAAATATAGATCAAAGTACATGTATTGGTGATAATTCACCAACATTTCTTGGATCTACCTGTGTTTCTAGCATGAGAGTTATGCAGATGTCATTGTTGATTGACGATAATGAATCGATGCCTTTAAAATGTCCTAAGCTTCCAGATACTTTAAAATTATTATTTTTTATATTGTAATATGCATTTACCTATTCATAAAAAGTTTTGGATTGATTATACCATGACATTTTTTGCAGGAAATGATTCATTTCATAAGACATTTTATGACCTTGCATTGAATATATTTGGGCCCACAATACGTACAAGGTGGAACATCATAAGTGAACTAACCTTATCCCACTATTTTTTTTTCATATCATTAATTGGTGCAGTATTTTCCCTTTCATTCGAGTCTTTTCTTTTACTATATTCAAGGTACACAACTTTAGTTAATTTTTCTATCTAACAATTTTGTGTTTTTTCTTAAAAGGTGGAACTTGCAAGACAAAAAATTAAAAGATTAGCTCATTAAAGATTTAGAGCATGAGTTTGGTAGTAATATTTTTGATGAGAAGAAAATTTTAGAAAGAGTTTGCAAACATCTTAAGACTGTGAGGGACTCATATAGAAATAGTCTCGTCCAGAACCCAAAGTACGAGCGTCTTCCCTTTATTCCAGTGAGGGATTGGAATGAGTTCATTTTGGATGCAAAGGAGAAAGGGGATGCTCAAAGAGGAATTACACCATCAAATGAGAGAAGAAGGTATGCAATAGTATTAACTACTAGTACAATGTAATAATGCACTAATTAGTGATCTTTATATCTATATCATCTAACATATTTCAAACTTTTCATAGGTTGCAGGACACATCAAAGGAAACAAAGGTCAGGTTGCAAAAGATTGGGTAGCACAGACTTGGCTCTAGTGGATATTCCAAAATTAAAGCACAAATTGTAAGTAGCAGTAAATGAATTGTAGAGAAAAATTATTTATAAAATGCAAATAATTTTGTTTAATCAAAAAATGTAGGGATTTGAATTTAATTTAGAGGCCACGGCAGAACACAAAAAAATTGCCTTCAAGGAAGGCTATCAAGCTGTGGCTGAATGCCTATGGCAAGCTTCCACTAGCCCAACCGAAGAGTCTCCTGCATCATGTGCACAGGTAAATATGACAAAAAATATATTAGAAATTGAATACTTGAGCAACAATCTATTTGATAATAATGTGCATGACATTGCAATGCAACCTCTTAATTGTGACACAGATCATACGCTGCATGATGAAGCCCGTGATGTGCATTGTATTGTCGATGGAGGTGCTCATTTTCTATTTAAAACTAATTATGTAATTATTAATACAATTTAACATCTTAAATTGAACTTGGTGTAACCTTTTTGTGTATATTTTAGAGGATACATAATCATGTCATGTTGAACGAGTGCTGGAGGATGTTTAGACTGATCACCATTTAGATCATGTGGCACATTCAAGTAAAGAAAATCTATGTTTTGTTATTTTAAATTAATTTTTTGATTTATAGTTCTTTTACTTAATTAAAGACTTGTAATTCACTAATATAAAATGGTGTGAATTTAACTCATGAAGTAGTTGTTATTGTAGCGGACCCCCTTTGGTGCAGCGGCCTCATGTTCCTGAACAGATGAGGAGGAGACATGCATTGGAATTAGAATCAGTAGAGGAGGGGAATGACGAGGACATTGATCTTCCTCTTAGAAATTACATGATTAAAAAAAATAGCAAGAAACCCAAAAATAAATGATTATAATTAACATTTTTTGCTAATGAAAGAACGTTGTCTTAATGGATGTAATTTTGTACTAGTAATGTTGATGAATGATATGTTAATGAATTCTTCATGAATGTTGTGTATTAATGAATTTTATGTTTTAATGAATTATTCATGAATGTTGTGTGTTAATGAATTTTATGTGTTAATGAATTATTCATTAATGTTGTATGTTAATGAATTATTCATTAATGTTGTGTGTTAATGAATGTTATCATGTGATTATAATGATTGAATGCTATATTTAAAAAATGGATGAATGAATGAATGTTATTAAATGTTAATGGGGAATTTAGAGTGATGTTAGTGGGGGGGGGAGGGGCCAAATGAGCTTCCACCTTCACGTGGTTGGCCTTGTTAAGTAGAGAATATTAAACTATTCTTGAAACCAAGTGAAGCTCAAACTTTAAAGATAAGCTTAGAGTTAATAGTGACAACCAATTAGCAAGTCGAAATGAAGTTCTTTGTTATAGGTACCTTTTTAGTTTTTAAAGCACAATGTCATGTTTTAATATTGTGTAATTTTTTTCTTATGTCAAAGTATTCTTTTACTATAAGAACATAATTTATGACCATTTTAGTAACTATTCTAACATCACTATATGCTTGTGATTTGTTTATCTTGTTTCTTTGCAGTCCTTGGTGCGCTTGGGGAAAAGTATGATGAGGAAATGAGAAGAAATGATGTGAGGGAAATTGTTGTTAACATACCTCAATTGGTGATGGAGAAGGTGGAGAAGCAATTTGAGATGTGGAGCAGTATGTCATACCTCTTTACTATCTATTTGTAAGAATGACCTATGGAAGAAAAGACAAAAGGCATTTAACAGAGATACTTTATACAACAATATAAGGAAATGATAATAAATCAATATACCATCATGCATATACTTCATGAAAAAAATGAAATAAATACATGTGATGTCTTATCTAAAATATCGAAAGCTTTTCAGTGGCCTGATAAGAACTTATCTTGCTTTTCTTTTTGTACTTTCCTGAAGTGTGATTTGTCTCTTACATTTTTTATTGGCTTTTCAGCTTATATTTGTTGTTCTATACCTCAAAATCAAAGAGCACATGATTGTCTTCTTTTCTTTCATCATTATATTTATATATATTCAATATTCAAACTGAAATGGTGCTTTTGTTTTCAGGGATGGACCCTCTATGAGATTGTCATATATGCTCATGTGCATAACTGGACTACATATGAAGAGGCCTTGAAAACAAATCCCGTTTTGGAAAATATGGCAATAAGTGGTGTTGTCTATTCCTTGGGAGATTGGATTGCATAGGTTTGTATCTCAAAATCATTTACATGTGGCAGAAATGCATACTTACAACCATTTCATTCTACATTTAAAAATATTGATGACACTCTAGACACAAAATAATGCTCATGATGTTGACTTGACAGTGCTATGAAGGCAAACCAATTTTTGAATTTGATCGAATCCAGATGTTCAAATCTGGTCTCCTTAGATTTAGTCTTCATGGTTCTTTGTCTCATTATTACTATCATCTTAGCGAGGTAACACCTTTGCCTTCTTTCTTAGTCTCTTACAGTTCATACTTGTTTAATTTGAATAATTTTTGAGTTCCTTGCAAAAACGGTATGACAAACAAATATGGGTATACAGGCTCTATTTCCTTTCCAGGATTTGTGGGTGGTGCTTGCAAAAGTGGCCTTTGATCAAACTATCAAAATTAATGCCATATGTTGCTTACATTTGATTAATTTTCCATATTAATTACTCTCTTCAGTTGTATTAGAAACTTTTGCCTTAAGCATGTGTGATGAAAACCTGTAACACCTCTTTTTTCCATATGTAATCATGATGCTCTATTTGTTGGTAGTTGTGACTCTTAATGATTAAACCATATCTTGATCATGTTATTGCACTTGATATATGACTATTTCATGTAGGTGCCTTGGTTGATCTCTTATCTCTAGTTGAACATACTATAATTATTTATTATCCTTGTATGCATGTCATGGTCTGATCTATGTTCCCTCTTAAGCTAGTCTCTTTGTATGTGACTGCCCTACTAGCATTGTTTCTTCATCACTGTGATGTGCACTATCCACATCTATTTGCATGATTAAACAGTTTAATTTATTGGATACCCAATCAACATTATCATTTTCTTCTTTTATTCATTCATTTGGAGTTGTATTTAGATGTAGATATTTGTTGTCGATTTCATGTCTATCTATTGTGTATGCTATTTACTGCAGAAAAATAGAATCATCCATGAATTTAGAAAGAAAGAAGAAGATTCACTAACTAATTCTAAGGATTAATAAAAACAAATTTCTATAACAAGGCTTCAGGATACAAATAAATACATGTGATGTCTTATCTAAAATACCAAAATCTTTTCAGTGGCCTGATAAGAACTTATCTTGCTTTTCTTTTTGTACCTTCCTAAAGTGTGATTTGTCTCTTATGTTTTTGATTGGCTTTTCAGTTTATATTTTCTATTCTATACCTCAAAATTAGAGAGCGTATGATTGTCTTCTTTTCTTTCATCATTATATTTGTATATATTCAATATTCAAACTAAAATGGTGCTTTTGTTTTCAGGGATGGACCCTCTATGAGATTGTCAGTTATGCTCTTGTGCATAACTGGACTACGTATGAAGAGGCCTTGAAGACAAATCCTATTTTGGCAAAGATGGCGATAAGTGGTGTTGTCTATTCCTTGGGAGATTGGATTGCAGTACAGGTCTGTATCTCAAAATCATTTGTCTGTATCCTTGTATGCATGTCATGGTCTAATCTATGTTCCCTCTTAATTTCTAATGTCATTGTGTGATGGTTAAATTGTGGTAGTGTGATTCTTTCCATCATGTTCAAACCCCCACTCCTTGACCTTGGATATATGACAGTGACCATGAAATGTGAATACACGTCAATTGGTCTTTATACTCACATCAGTTTGTCAGTTTGGGGAAGCCATGATGAATATACCCACGATACAAGGATAAGACATAAGATTATTGAATTGTTAGGATTGAGAGAGCATATTATTAATAAATAATATGATGGTCAACATATAAACTTAATTTGATCAATGGCTATTGAAATTGTTTTGAAGAGTCAATAAATACAAAAAGAGACATCGATTAATCTGGATAACAACAATGATGCTAACCAATAACCATTGTTAATAAAGATGATTATTCATGAAGAGAATTGCTTGGTAAGAGATGCAACATTTTAGTTCCAGAAGGTATAAATGGAACATTGACCACAATCCAACGAAGGGAAAAATGGAACAGGAGTATTGGAAATAAGAGTTGAAGAATAATCTTTTGCAATAATATAGAGCATATAAAAAAAAGCATAATATATATCTACAACGGTGTTTGATAGCTGAAATTAATGAACAGCCTTCTTAGGCGTTGAATAGACTTACATAGTCTTTGACCTAAAGGTAAATCAATACACAATGAGACTATTCAGTACTAGGCAGCAGATAGTATACAAATACAGATAAGCGATAAAAAGAATAATGAAGTGTATAGAAGAATTAAGTATATCAAGATTGTAAGAACCATTGCTAGGAGACAAGAAAAATATAAAGTGTATATATATATAAAGGAGGAAATGAGAATTATAATATACAACAGTGAATAAGGTGGGAGGAAGAATAAAGGAATGGATACTCTATGAATTACTTACTATGCCAACAAATAATGGTATTATATATAGATGCATAAATATATACATACATGTATATATATGTATGTATATGTACATTAATAATAATAAAATTTGATGAAAGGTTAAATATTATGTCAACATCCTAATCCACCATACCCCACTCTTCAACATCAATGTCTAGTCACACAAATTCTTATCATTCTTCAAACTTGGATTGAATTCATAAGACTCGTGTGATCTACATAACCTTGGACTGCTTACACATCTCCTAATAGTACCTAGAAAAACCATACCCTTTTCATCCCTCATATATTCAACCTAGGATAATTCTTACCATCACTAATCCTATCTATACATACTTACATTGACCTCTCTAACCCTAATTACAACCAACTCCAAGTCTAATCACACAATCCTGACTCCATGACAACATCTTGTTTTAGCACGAACTCTGTCTAATAGTGACTGTCCTCTTTGACCCAACCCTTGTATCAACACTTGATAACTAATCACTTACCTAGGATTCTTACCTCCTAATCTTCATAAAAAGATTCATAATATTCCACCTTGCATCCCAACACTTTTCCACCAACCAACTACAAACTTCTACACTTTTCACTATCCAATGTTATAGACATGTCTCTGTTGTAAAGATAGTCACTCTTTTTTATTCAAACAAATTATCCATTTATCCTCAATCATCACGACCCTTACACTTCTTAAAAATTATCACTAACAGCCCACATTATTCTTCACAAATGTCTTATATGATCAGACTGACTACCAAATCCCAAATATCTCATTTTGTAATAGTTTCATACCTTCCCTTCATTGGACCCACGTGATAAATTGTGCATGGTTCCCTACAACATGAAACACATAAAATACAATATATTCCCCATCAAAATACCACCTATGGGGTCATTGATCTATATTGAACACAAGGCTTCTACATTTTAGTTGCTTTTTTATTACCCTGATTCGAGGTTAGTACTAAAAATACTTAGATATTTGAAGAGAACTTTGATATAGGCAATCAACCAAATATTTATATATTTATATATATCCTAAAACCTTATAACCAAATAGACTGCATGCATTATGTTAGGCCTATATGCAATTAAGAATAGTAGACCCCTAATCATGGACCTATATATAGTGTCTAATAAACTAGATTTGACTCATCATCTTTATTCAAATGATAGCCTGTCACTATAGGAGTGCTCACTAGTTTTCAAACCTCCAAACCAAATTTGCTTAACATTTCCTTGACATATACTTCTTGATCAATAAAGATATCATTATCTAACTAAGTATTTGAATTCCAAGAAAGAATGTTAACTCACCTAACATAAACATATATCAAACTCTTTCTACATTTCTTCAACAAACTTCTTATGTATTTCATCACCTCCACCAAAGATTATAACATCTACATATACAACAACTATTAAAATATATCTTCCTTAATTTATATGTAAAGATTACTATCTATGGTACCTTTCAGCTTGAAGCCTTGCTAGAGTAAGTACTTATCCAATCTTGCAAACCAAGCCATAAGAGCTTGTTTGGGACTATACAATGTCTTCTTAAGTTTGCTTATCATGTTTGAATCTTCTAATAGATGAAATCTATCAAGTTATTCTATGTAGACTTCATCTTGGTCTTTATTCAAGAGAATCGATTTGTTCATGCATTTGATATACTATGAAGTTCTCGTGAACTATATATGCAAAAAGTCATAAATTGACTGTTTCCATTCTTGCTACCAAAGAAAATATCTCTTCAAAGTAAATCCCTTCAACTTGTGAATAGCCTTTACAAAGTAGCCTTGTTTTTTTCTCATCACTTCTTTGTCTTCATTCAATTTATATCTGAATACCAATTTTGTTCTTATCACATTGTCATTTATAAGTCTTGGAACTAATTAAGTCTAATTTTGCTCAATTCGATTTAACTCTCCTTCCATTTCTTGTATTCAACCATAATCCTTTCTAGCATTGGTAAATTTCTTTGGTTCTATCTTTAAAATAATCAAACCGTTGAAACATTTAAATAGCCTTTTAAACTGTTCAACATTTACTTACAGATTTGTGTGCTTGTCTGAGTTTGATATGCAGATCAAGTTGTACGACCTTACTTGAACAGGATCTATTCTGAAGGTTGTACAACTTGATCTGCATATCAAACTCAGACAAGCACACAAATCTGTCAGTAAACGAAGCTTTCTTAGTTAGTTTAGTAAGTAAATGAATTAAAATGCTCTATTCAATCACTGTCACATTTTTTTTTAACCAAAAATTAGTATTGATCTCAATTTTGACCTTTACATATTAGTAGGTTCAACAAGAGTGCTATGCATTCGACATCAATTTCGACCAAAGTTGGTCTCAATTTCGACAATAATGCTGACCAAAGTTGGTCTCAATTTTGCCTTTAAGTATTAGTAGGTTCGACGAGAATGCTATGCATTCGACGTTAATTTCGACCAAAGTTGGTCTCAATTTCAACGACAATGCCGACCAAAGTTGGTCTCAATTTTGACCTTTACATATTAGTAGGTTCGACAAGAATGCTATTTATTCGACGTCAATTTTGACCAAAGTTGGTCTCAATTTCGACGAGAATGCCGACCAAAGTTGGTCTCAATTCTTCCAGTTCCAAGTGATTACTTCAACGATGATTCGGTCAATAATTCGACCACTCGGTACATGGAAACTTTGACGATGGTTTTTCCTGTAGAATAATCAATGAAAAAATTTTGACCATAGTTTTAGTCATCTGTTCGACCAATTGGTATAAAAAATTTGACTAATCCTCGTCAAAAAATAGGGTAAAATATGTTAGTGACTATAATGATATATATGACAAACCTTAGCATACGTGACATTGCTATGTTGGATAAACCATTCATAACCTTCAAATTCACCGACAATAATACAGCAAAGAGAACATAGATTGGGAGCCTTCGTAAAGGGCCATGTCCACCTTCTCAAGTAGAGGTATATCATGGATGTCGTCAATGTCATCCTCATCATAATCATCATCATCAGCACCAACACTAGCACTAGCAGCACCAGTACTAGTACCAAATGTGTCAACGATCAATGCATTCATACCATCATCTTCAAATGTTTTTTCTGGCGAATGATCATCATCTTCCATGGGATCATGACCTTCAACTTCAATACTCACACCTCCATGTTCCTCTATATTCACACTGGGGAGATCGACCTATATAAAAATGATGATAATCAAACCCTCCTTCAATGTGATAATCAAACCTCCTTCCATGGTTCATATGTATATTAATTGTGAAAACAATATAACAAACAACTTACCACTGGATTATAATCAAACCCCCCTTCAATGTGACCATTCTCCCTGCAATGTCTCTTTATTGTTTTGATTTTGATTCTTCTTGTCTTTAAGCTATTAAAACTCTTTCATGGACAATAACATTTGTCATCACCTTCCCTTTGAAAGTTAGACAAAAATCTAGCGATTCTCTCCCTATTTTGATCGAATTCCCTTGTATTATATGACATGATCCTTAATGTGTATATCTGCAAAACAAATTGGAGATGCCTCCTTTCATTAACTTCATGTCACCTTTTCATAGCTTCTCATTTTCTGATAGATTTCGCTAAAGGCTTTGTAGGAAACCAAGTAAGGGGTATTCTTGAGTTCAAACACATTGAGCTACTACAACTGAATTATAAATCATGAATTCACTATAAAATTAATTTACTATAAATTAAGGGGCATTATAAATCATGAATTCACTATAAAATTAATTTATTGCTCTAGATTTCATATGGACATTTTGTCAAATGGTTAGCATGTATGTTTATTCAAATGGAGTTATATCATTTGGAATGGATATATGATAGGTTGATATTGAATTCTATGTCCCTATTTGAACTAATAGCATCAATATAACAAACAGAGCACTAAAAAATCAAATAGGGACATGAGGTGCTCAAACAGTGAGCTCATAAAACAATATATTTAGTCTTAATAAAATCTTATAAAACAACATATAATGTGTGAAGTATTTGATCTATCTTTATTTTTATTTTTGTTTCGATATTCACTATGTGGTACTCCCCGTTTATAATCATTTCATGAGGAAATGTCTTGATGGCTTGCGGCTGCAAGCCAGGGCATCATGCATTATTTATGAGCTCACTATTTGAGCACTGACCAATCAAATAGGGACATGAGGTGCTCAAACAGTGAGCTCATAAATAATGCATGATAAGGTAGTTGTAGGTAGTTATCTCTTCTATAATGATGGAGGAGTGAAAGGTAATGATCAATGAGGTTGCTGCTATTAGATCATACATGAATACACTTACTATTTTGAATTTGAGCTCGGGCATCATGCAATGTTATTGCTTTCATTTCATGCTTGCTGCTATTGTGCACCATATATTGTTTTATACATTGTTTATTTCATTGAGACCGTGAGCTTGGCATTTGTAATGTATTTTCTATTATTGGATCAATGCTACCACATTGTCCAAGTTGTAGATGCATTGAATCACCACTGCCATTCTATTTTGATAGGAGCAATATAAGAAATAGAGCACCGTCCAATCAAATAGGGACATCAGTAAGACATTTAATGCATTATTACTTCATTATGATGATAAAAATTTCATTGGCTCAAAACACATAGAAATTCAAAACAATAGGATATCTTAATCTTTATGAGTTCAAATTCAAAATAGTAAGTGTATTATTTTATTGATGATGTCCCTATTTGATCTAATAGCATCAATATAACAAACAGAGCACCGACCAATCAAATAGGGACATAAGGTGCTCAAACAGTGAGCTCATAAAATAATATATTTAGTCT
Organism: Chamaecyparis obtusa; assembly: GCA_027943335.1. NCBI lineage: Eukaryota > Viridiplantae > Streptophyta > Pinopsida > Cupressales > Cupressaceae > Chamaecyparis > Chamaecyparis obtusa. Next base: position 66,225 of record BSBK01003750.1, on the reverse strand, counting down.
TAATAAAATTTTATAAAACAACATATATTGTGTGAGGTGTTTGATCTTTCTTTATTTGTTTCGTTGTTGATATCCACTATGTGGTACTCCCCGTTTATGATCATTTCATGAGAAAATGTCTTGATGGCTTGCGGGCTGCAAGCTAGGGTATCATGCATTATTTATGAGCTCACTGTTTGAGCACCGACCAATCAAATAGGGACATGAGGTGCTCAAATAGTGAGCTCATAAACAATGCATGATGCCCTAGTTGTAGGTAGTTATCTCTTCTATAATGATGGAGGAGTGAAAGGTAATGATCAATGAGGTTGTTGCTATTAAATCATACCTTAATACTCTTACTGTTTTGAATTTGAGTCCAGGCATCATGCAATGTTATTGTTGTCATTGCATGCTTGTTGTTGTTTTGCACCATATATTATTTTATACAATGTTTATTTCATTGAAACCGTGAGCTTGGCATTTGTAATGTATTTTCTGTTATTGGATCAATGCTACCATGTTGTTGAGGTTGTAGATGCATTGAATCACCACTATCATTCTATTTTGATAGTAGCAATATAACAAACATAGCATCGGCCAATCAAATAGGAACATTAGTAAGACATTTAATGCATTATTATTTCATAAATGCATGATTGTGGATCCTCAAGTAGGAGTTGTGAGGCAAAGGAAGAACACTTATATAGGTTTACCCACATAAGAACAATGGTTTCATTCATCTTTCTTGCAAGTGCTCTTGGGTACTTTCCTTGGCCTCTGGGCTTGGGCATCCTATAGGGGTTGAACCAAAATTATGAAGGCAATAAGGACACACAAAACAATAGGTTTGGGGACTTAGACTTATGTTCAATCCTTAGTAATGGTTTGGGGAACTAATTACTAGATGAGTGACTACAGTACCCTAGTTTGCATTATTAGATGATATTGTTTAATTTGTGTTCATTTCATGCAAAGATACATGTAAAGAAAAATAAATTTTTGCATATAAAGATTACATGTATATATATATATATATATATGAAAAATAACTTGTATATACTATACAAGGAAAATAAATTTTAGAAGAAAATGCAAGAGTACAAGCATACATAAGAGGATGAACATAAATAATAAGGGTGTCAGACATTGCTTGAAGTGATGAATTTTTGACCCGGGTATGAATCTAGTGTGCCCCTGTGTGATCCAAAACCTGCAAAGAAAAGAGAGGTGGGGGTTAGATAAAAAATATCTAAGCAATGAATGACATCCTATTATTGATCCTCATCTACAATTATGCATGTGCATAGTCAAGCCATACACTTCTGAAAGAAAAACCAAGCTCACAGTCTCAATGAAATAAATAGTGTATAAAACAATATATGATGACAACAGTAGCAAGCATGCAATGACAACAATAACATTGCATGATGCCCGAGCTCAAATTAAAAACAGTAAGTGTATTAATGTATGATCTAATAGCAACAACCTCATTGATCATTACCTTTCACTCCATCATTATAGAAGAGATAACTACCTACAACTATATTTCATAATTCCTCCTTTGAAGTATATATATATATATATATATATATATATATATATATATATATATATATATATATATATATATATATATATATATATATATATATATATATATATATATATATATATATATAATTATGAGTTTACATCATATATTTAGTCTTAATAAAATCTTATAAAACAACATAAAACTAACCCAAAATACTTTGCCTTAATAAATCTTAATAAAATAATATATTTAGTCTTAATACAATGATACACTTACTATTTTGAATTTGAGCTCAGACATCATACATTGTTTATGAGCTCACTATTTGATTACCATCCAATCAAATAGGGACATGAGGTGCTCAAGCTATGAGCTCATAAACAATGCATGATGCCCTAGTTTGCAACCCGCAAGCCATCAAGATATTTCCTCATGAAATGATCATAAATGGGGAGTACCACATAGTGAATATCAACAACAAAACAAATAAAGAGAGATCAAACACTTCACACAATGTCTTGAAGGTAATAGAAACGATGCCCTAGCTCTCAAAGCTAGCGAGTCATCAAGCATTTCAAGTGAAAAGATGTAAACAATGCCAGTATTAAACAGTGAGCTCATGAACAATATATGATGCACTAGTTTGTAGCCTGTGAGCCATCAAGATATTTCCTCATGAAATGATCATAAAAAGGGAGTACCACATAGCGAATATCAACACCAAAACAAAGAAAGAGAGATCAAACACTTCACACAATATATGTTGTTTTATAAGATTTTATTAAAACTAAATATTTTTTTTATGAGCTCACTGTTTGAGCACCTCATGTCCCTATTTGATTGGTCGGCGCTCTATTTGTTATATTGATGATATTAGATCAAATAGGGACATCTGACATCAAATAGGGACATCAGTAATAAAATAATACACTTACTGTTTTGAATTTGAGTTCATAAAGATTAAGATATCCCTATTTTATTACTGATGTCCCTATTTATATCTTTTCATCAAATGACCGAAAAACATCAAGAATGGTCCTATATGGTCACTAATAGCCAACTTTCAAAAGAATATGAATGAATGCAAACATACGTAAGTGGATGAACATAAATAATGAAGGTACCAAACATTGTCTGAAGTAATGAATTGTTGACCCGGGGCTCAATCCAGTATGCTCTCATATGATCCAAAACCTGCAAGAAAGGAAAAGATGGAGTTAGATCCAAAGGATCTAAGCAATGCATGACACCCTATTACTGATCCTCATCTACAATTATTCATGTGCATAGTCAAGCCATACACTTCTAAAATGAACTATGCTATAGAACATGTGAACTCAGGAAACATATGCATGCAGTGCGTAAATCAAGACCAAAATGGAGTAAAAATTATGATGTCAAATGTGTTATCAAGCAACACCTCATGGGCTTTGAGTCAACATGGTATATATGTTGTTTATACAAGATCAGTAAAAGAACATCTACAACCTCAACAACATGGAAATATTAATCCAATAACAGGAAATACATTACAAATGCCAAGCTCACGGTCTCAATAAAATAAACAGTGAATAAAATAATATATGATGCCCGAGCTCAAATTCAAAATAGTAAGTGTATTAATGTATGATCTAATAGCAGCAACCTCATTGATCATTATCTTTGACTCCTCCATCATTATAGAAGAGATAACTACCTACAACTATATTTCATAATTCCCCCTTTGAAGTCATAGGTTAGTTTAAAATGGATAAAGTACACAAACTCACCAATTTAATCCCAAAATTTCATAACATTGCATTCTTGTTGTTGTTATGGTGCACAACAGCGGCAAGCATGCAATGACAACAATAACATTGCATGATGCCTGAGCTCGAAAGGGGGTGCCAAGATTTTATTAAGCCTAAATATATGTTGTAAACTCATAATTATACTTGATATATATAATACAATGGTATGTAGTATAATCTATACATTTGTGAGATGTGATTAATTTCAATTATATGATGTTTTAGGATTACATTGGTGAGTTTGTATGGTTTCTCCATTTTAATCTAACATATGACTTCAAAGGAGGAATTATGAAATATAGTTGTAGGTAGTTATCTCTTCTATAATGATGGAGGAGTCAAAGGTAATGATCAATGAGGCTGCTACTATTAGATCACACATTAATACACTTACTGTTTTGACAGCAATAACATTGCATGATGCCTGAGCTCAAATTCAAAATAGTAAGTGTATTATTTTATTATTGAGCTAAAATAATACACTTACTATTTTGAATTTGAGCTCAGGCATCATGCATTGTTTATGAGCTCACTGTTTGATTACCAGCCAATTAAATAGGGACATGGGGTGCTCAAACAGTGAGCTCATAAACAATGCATGATACCCTACCTTGCAGCCCGCAAGCCATCAAGATATTTCCTCATGAAATGATCATAAACAGGGAGTACCACATAGTGAATATCGACAACAAAACAAATAAAGAGAGATCAAACACTTCACACAATGCCTTGAAGGTAATAGAAATGATGCACTAGCTCTCAAAGCTCGCGGGTCATCAAACATTCGAAATGAAAAGATGTAAACAATGCCAGTATTAAATAGTGAGCTCATGAAAAATGTATGATGCCCTAGCTTGTAGCCCGCGAGCCATCAAGACATTTCCTCATGAAATGATCATAAACGGGGAGTACCACATAGTGAATATCAACAACAAAACAAATAAAGAGACATCAAACACTTCACACAATGCCTTGAAGGTAATAGAAATGATGCCCTAGCTCTCAAAGCTCGCAAGTCATCAAGCATTCGAAATGAAAAGATGTAAACAATGTCAGTATTAAACAATGAGCTCATGAACAATGTATGATGCCCTAGCTTGCAGCCCGCGAGCCATCAAGACATTTCCTCGTGTAAATGATCATAAATGGGGAGTACCACATAGTGAATATCAACAACAAAATAAATAAAGAGAGATCAAACACTTCACACAATGTCTTGAAGGTAATAGCAACGATGTCCTAGCTCTCAAACCCTGTGGGTCATCGAGCATTCCAAATGAAAAAGATGTAAACAATACCAGTATTCAATAGTGAGCTCATAAACAATGTATGATGCCCTAGCTTGTAGTTCGTGAGCCATCAAGACATTTCCTCATGAAATGATCATAAACAGGGAGTACCACATAGTGAATATCAACAACAAAACAAATAAAAAGAGATCAAACACTTCACACAATGCTTTGAAGGTAATAGCAACGATGCCCTAGCTCTCAAAGCTCGTGGGTCATCGAGCATTCCAAATGCTAAGATGTAAACAATGTCACTATTAACATTCATATTGTGCCATTAAATCAACAAATGTCATCAAAATGAAATTGAGTTAATGAGAAGAAAAAGCTTGAATGCCTACCTCAAGTGCTAGTGCCCTCTTCCCACACAGTGTCGGCCTCTTCACGCATGCCAAACATGAATGCCCTCTTCACGCCATGCAAAATTACAGTGGCGTCTTCGCAACAGCTCTTTGAATTCACAAAAATTACAAATGACACTTTCTTTTTCTTTTTTTTTGTTTATAACCAAACGGGTGTCGCAATTACGATGTCATAGTCGCTATTACGACACCATCGGGGGCACTTGCAAAATAAAAACATAAAAAACAAACACAAATCGTAGTGGCATCACAAATTGGCATTGAAATTTGACCCCAAATGTTGTAGTGAACCAATGATCTCTCACCCTTGGTTGAAAGACCAAAAAATCTCCCAAAGAAGCTTCAATGTATACCAAGTATGAAATCGTGTAGAAAGTAAGGGTTTTAGGAACATAAGCCAACTACTCACAATGCATCACTGATGATCTCACCCCAAAAGATCTTCTATTTGGACCTCATAATCAGTGAGATCAACTTGAACATCCAAGGATCAAATACATTAGACTCCCTGAGACCCACGATCCTACTGAGTAGAGTGATCAAATCATTGATCTCCTCATGGAAGTCTGTTCCGAACACCAACTTTGGCCATCTAAACAAATAAGTTCTCTTGTTCACCAACCAGTTCTCATTTATGAACCTTATGTATTCTTGTTTCCCATCATTCCACCTCTTCAAAGCCTTTTCCTTTGTTATATCAATACATACTGGAGTTGGCATGACTTTAGAAATTTTATCAATTGTATTTGGATCCAGCCTGATAATAATGTTTCCATCATCATCTCTGATGGTTCTAGATTTGTGATCAAAGTTTTGTGTACATGCCACTACAAATTCAGGTCAAGGACAACCACTGGAAATGTAGATACAAGGTGTATATTTCCCTGAATGAGGGGAGTCATTTTTGTATTTGAATATGTTTCAACCCTTTTGAATAAATTAGACATGTCAACATGTCATATCTTCGTATCTTTGATTTCATCAATAGAAGTCATGTGTGAAGGTGGAATGGAATTCAGGTATTTATCAAACTTGTACTTCATCTTTTTCTTGCCCTTGGGAGAGACTGGCTCTTTTGACAAAGCAAGAAAACTCATGGATGACAAAGCTACAACATGAAAATGTCATAGGGTGAGCACATCTTCATGAGACACCAATGAATCCATAAGACATTGTTAAATCCTCAATATTTGTAGATGTAGAAGGCTATGCATATAGGATATGAATGGAAGACTTTCAAGCAATAGGAAATGGAGGAAAATGGATGAAATCAACTTTTTAAATGGGGAAAAAGATGAATCATGGGATTTTTCTTGAGCACTACAAGTGAATGAAATGCAAGTATTTGGTATCAAAGTGAGGTGAAAATTCATATATATACAAGAGGGGGTATCTCTTAGTTATAATTGGGGTTTTTAAATCATCTTACAAGTCAATTTGGGAAGGTTCATTGCCTACAATTAGGTTTTTAAATCCCACTTGTAGGTAAGAAAGTCTTCATTTATGCTTGGAAGACACTTACAATAGGGTTTTCAAAGCCCACTTGCAAGTAAGGGGAAAAACTTAGCTCCTCTTTGGAAAAATAAACTCACAATCAAGGTTTTTAATTCCATTTGCAAGTGGGAAAAAATATGCATTCTTGTTCTTTCTTTGGGGGAGAAATCTTGCATTTTAACTTGAATCAGTTTTGGGAAGAACATGTATTGTTTTGAAGAAAAAAACTCTCAAACAACACAAACCTTGAAAGAGATTTGTAAAAACAAGAAAAAACAAAGACACAAGTATATACAAAATAAAACAAAACCAACATTTAAACCCTAGGCATTTTTGAGCAACGAGGAAGAAAAACTTCATGAAATACCCTTAAAAAATGAAGAACAAATGCAAGGAAATCATACCTCTTTGGAGAACCAAAAATGTGAAAAAAATGATGACTAAAATGTGATAACAAGGAGCTAAAACCAAAAATGACTTTGCAAATCTTGGAAACAATCTCTAAAAATGCTGATCTAAATCTGAATGGAGATCTTTCAAGTCATGGCTCTATATAGATGTTTTTAGAGAAATATAAGCCAAAATGTGTTAGAACTCCATTAATATGATTTTGCACTCTTTGATGATTCCTTGACAAGTAGCCAAGAGTGCAAATTGAAATGCTTGAAAATAGCAGCTCCAAGACTCATTCAAACTCCAAATCATGGTTCAAATCTACAATTGCAATCGAACTTGCATCCTTTGCAAAAAATGATGATTAGGAAAACAAACATGCTTTTTTTATATAATACTGTAGAGACTCAAAAATGGTTCACACCTATGTGCCCCCTTTTTAGCATGCCTTCTATCTCGTGTCATTCCTCACTTGATTGATTAGTAACATTTCTCTCATAATTTGTGTCACTTTGGCCAAATTGATCATTTTTTAAATTGTCATAAAAACCAATCAAATCATTTCAAGTCTTTGTCAACATCTTCAAAATCTCTCAATCCCCTTCAAATCAATTCAAATCAATCCAATTAATTATCAATCCTTATTAAATCAATTCGACATTATCAATCTCTTTCAAAATTGATTTGGGGCATTGTCAAAGTTCATCCATGCCTCATCATTATCAATCTATGGCATTGTCAAAGTTCATTGATGCCTCATCATTATCAATCTAATGCATTGTCAAAGTTCATTGATGCCTCACCATTATCAATTCCAAGGATTTGTCAAAGTTCATCAATGCCTCATCATTATCAATTCCTGGGCATTATCAAAGTTCATCGGTGCCTCATCATCATTTCAATTATCAAATCATTGCAAATCTTATCAAGTCAGTTCATTTGAGTCTCAAATCGATTCAACGCATCATCAAAGTTATCAATGTCATTTTAGATAAACCGAACAAATTGTCCAAGTCATCAATGTCATTCCTAAATCTTTTAAAAACCATCAAAATCATTTTGATTCTTCGTCAAAATCATCAAAACCAAGTCAATTTCACATGAGCATCATCATTTCAGTCAACAATCAACTAATTTTTCCCTTAGCGGTAAGTAACCCATGGTTTATCCTTGGTTTTGATAAATAAATTAACTTTATTTATCCCCTCTTTCCTATGTCTCAACAATTAATTAATTGGCTAAATTGCATCATTTATAGAATTTTCTAAATTCCTATTTTACTAATTTCCATTCTAGTGGGAATTAATGAGTTTTTAAATAAAAAATTCATTCCCCTTAATTGTGCTTCCATTCCCTATAATCATGATTCATGATTTCTTCCACCTTTCCCTATCCCTTTTTCCATTAATTTGGCTCCAAATTCCTATTAATTTGCCATCATATTTCCCTTCCACTTTGTCCTCAATTTATGCATGCTAATTTGTGCATCCAATTTGTCATAATCATGACATCCTTCCAATTTGTACATCAAAATGCCATTTCTACAATTTGTTCTTCAACCTCTATAAATTGAGATCTTTTCCTCAATCGAACCAACCACCATCTTTTGAATCTTCTCTCCGTTGTCATCATCTTATTGCTTTCATATTTTAAGTCCATTATGTCAATATGAGAGCTACATCAACTCTTTTGGAGAAGCAAGAAAGGAGATGATTGTCAAATTGATGGAGTTTTATTTATAATTTGCATTTCTTTGTCTCAATTTTTTTTGTACTTGGATAGGTTGATTATGTACACTTTTAGAATTTGATGGTTCCTCTTGTGTACATGTTTTTCTCATTTTCCTATCCTATAAATACAAGTGTTGGAATACAAGGTACTTTTCCTAAGTCAAATTTTATCCTTCCTCTCGCAAAGAAAATGTTTATATGTTGTCCTAGATTGAGCTTTACATGTAGCGATTCAAGACAAGAGATGGTTTGCAACTGTGATGTTGGGCTTTATACGCAGCAATACAAGCTCTTTAAAAATGATGAATCTTTTAAAAATACATTTTTGAAGCTCATATCGGGCTTTAAGTCCATGATTACAAGTCGATTATGTTGAAAAATAAATAAAACAATCAAGTCGGGCTTTCGTAGCCACTTCGCAAGTATCAGTATGTTTCAAAGATATAATAAATCATTGTGGTCGGGATTTTAAATCCTGACTACATTATTTAAAACTTTATTAAAAATACTTGCATCGCTTCTTAAAAATGATGACTCGGAGCAAAGACGGGGTTTAAAACATCATTTATAGGCATTCAAATGCTTTTAAATTACAAAAAAACATATGTAGTCGGGCTTTTAAAGCCCGACTACATATGCTCACCCTTTAAATTTATTTGTAATGAACTAAAAAAAATAGCGATTATAGGCATAATTGATTTTTATTTACATCCACGCAAGCATTTTGTTTTTAGAGAAGTCACATAATCGGGCTTTAGAATCCCGATTACAAGTACACCATTTAATTAAAATAAAAGACTTCCATTCAAAAATGTTACTTAAAATGCAAGGTGAACTTTAATTCCTCTATTACAAGTAAAAACAACTTGTAATGGGGCCAAAAAAGATTGACTTAATGACTTAAGAGGTTTTTGGTGGACTTTTAATTTCATATTGCAAGATTTTAAACAAAGAATGATGACTTGCATTCGGGATTTAAAACCCCACTTGGAGGTAACTTAATTATTTATTTTCTCTTAGAATATAGCTCAAAATTAAGCCTATGATAGCTCAAAATGACTAGGATTTGGAAAGAAAGAGACCTAGGACAAAAACATAGATAAAAAAAAACAAACAAAAAAAGAAAAATCAATCAAAGACATGAAAACACTTGCATTCAGGGAAGGAAAACCTTATTTTGTAAGAAAAACAGAGGAAAACTCAACAAAAATCTTTGAAAGAGACATCTGTAGGATGAGAAATCTATTCCAATTCAAGGTATAATCGATTTCCTTTGAAAAACATCTTGAATTCATAACTTAGAGAGTTTTATCTACGAATTCATGAAAAATCACGTAGGGTTGTCCAATTTTGCGAATACAAAATTGTGAACAACATCTAGATCTCCTTTATTACATTGCATTAGATCATACCTTTGTTGTATTGTATTCATTTATGTAGTTAGATCATTCTCTTTGCATATGTAGATCTACTTTGTATGCTTTACATTAGATCTTTACATTTGATAGTTATATGTATTATTTATAAAAAAATTGTTATTTTCTTTAGTTGAATTGCATGTCTTTTGAATTGTACATAAATACATTAGATCTTTCTTTCATTCATTCTTTTGTGGATGTGTTTTATTACCTTGAGTCCTACTTATAGCATTCCATTTACGAGAAGTTATAAACTTATGGGTTCCTTTAATCCCGAGTCCTCTATTTTTCCTAGGAATCTTGATGAGATCAACATGCCTACCAATGACATTAATCCTACTACTGAGAAAAAATCTTTCCACTCTTCTCATGATGAAGATGAGGCCTTAAGAGTCCCTCTTATGAAACTTCAAAAACTTTCCCATGACTTTGAAAAATTTAAGAAATAGTTAGGACAAAAAAACTCTAATCCTGAGGTCATATCCATTATAGAAGGTTAGAGGAAGATAATTCATAATAATGGACATGGTGTTAATATCTTGCATGGTATCTCCCATATCATTGATAAGAATGTCAAGAATATTAGAGATTGTTCTCAAGAAATAGGTTTCATTCCACCTACCACTAGTGTTAAGACTTCCATACCTATTTCTACCTCCATTCCTAGTGTGTCCACTTATGCTCCACTCATTATTACTACCTCTACTCAAAATCTCAATCCTACACATGTTAGCATTTCTAATCTTATAATTCCCACTATTTCTTCAAGTGTTCCATGTGTTTCTTTACCTTCATCAATGATCACTTACAATAGCATTCATTTTTCATACTCCACCATTCATTCCATTTCCCATAATGGTCCAAACATTTCACACATATCTTTTACCAATATTTCTATTGATTCTGCTATTTGTAGCTTGGCTCAAACCGTATCTTCCTTGCAACAATAAATTGTTTCCATGACCCAATCCAAGTTCAACCTTCCTACTTGTGATATTTTTAGTCATTTGTCTTTGGATATCATCCATGTCATTATTCCACAATGCATGGAGATTCCTTACCTGGAGACTTATAATGGTAAAGGTGATCCTCTGACCCATGTCAAAACCTTTCTAACATAGTGTAGTGATTTATTTCATGATCATAGGTTCATGGAAGAAAAAATCTAGAACCTTTCAAGATAAATCCTTGCAATGGTATTGTTCTTTTCCTCCTTATTCTATTGACTCATTTCAAAATCTTGCTAATGCTTTCATCCAACAATTTCAAAACAATATTGGTCCTAAGATTTCTCTGATTGGTTTAATGCATTGTAAACAAGGTGTTAAAGAAAAAGTGACTAATTTTATTGGTAGATCTAGGCATTTGCATGCTCAAATTTTTTTATCCTTTGCCTGATATTGATGTGCAACATATTTTCATTTTTAATTTATAAAAAGACATTAGAAACAAGATTCTATTTTTTGAATTTTCTTCCTTTACTCAATTATGTACAGTGCTTCATATTTTTCAACTACAAGTGAGTTAGTTTGAGAGCACCAATCCAATGGCTCTAATTGGTAAGAGTGATGTTGCATCCCAATTCTATAACAAGTTTCAAAAACCCAAGACCATCAAAATCAGTAACTCATCCTATAATATTAATGAGCAAGTGGCAACAACATCCAAAGGTGTGGCTCCTTTCTCATATATTTTTAGACCTTATCATAATTTTACACAGCTTTCTAAATCTTTTCATAATGTGATGTTGAAGTTGATTAATGATAAAGTGTTAACTCTTCCTCCTATCAAATCAATTGGCACATCCAAACCTTTGCCTAAATCTTTTGATCACAAAGCTTTTTGTTAATACCACCGTCAACTGATCATGATACTGAGAGGTGTTTTCATTTGAAATATGTTATTAAAGACCTCATTGATTCTAATACTACATCTATTGAGAGTGTTAATGATCAAGGAAACAAATCAGTAGCACCTCCCAATCAAAATTTGCAAATATATACCAATCATTTGCCATCTCATTTGACCAATACCATTCAATCTATCTAATTTATTTACCTTCTTCTTTAACTCATGTTGTTTATTATGGTGAAAAGTGCATTGAAGCCAGTAATGTTGTCAACCTCATTGATCAATACCAAATCAAACTTCAACCCAAACCTAAACCTGATCTTTGCATTACCTTTGATCCTAGTGAGACAATCAAATCATTTTATGGTCCTCTTTATATTGTTGCAAAGGTTAATGATCTCTATTCTCATGGTGTCCTTATTGACCCTACTTGCATGGTGAAAGTGATAACTAAAGAACATATTTACAATAGACAATTGCAATGTGATTTTAATGACAAATCTCATGTAATGGTACAAACTTGCAATGGTTTCATTTATCCTACCCATGGTTCTATTTCATTTCTCGTAGAAGTTGGTGGTCAAACTTTAGATGTCACCTTTTTTGTCATTCTGACTTTCAATCAGGTTCAAGTTAAACTTGGTCTTTTGTGGATTGCTTCCATGAAAGTTGTAGACTATCCTATCCATAAGTATTTGAAGTTTCCCCAGAAAGGATAAATAATCACTATTAATCATAGTTTCGATCAATGTTCAGTACCTCAAGGGTCTATCGACCTTGATTTCTTTTGGTCTTCTATGCCTCAACCAACTCAATCCCGCAAATACAATCTCTTTCGATCATACTAGAAATACGAAATCCAAAAGATTTGTGAACTGAGCAATCCTAAGGATCTTCCATCTCCTTTCCCTAGACTTGGAATCCTCTCTGCACCTCCTATATATGCTTATGTTCCACTTCCTATATCTTATAAATGCTCTTCCAAAAGCATCTCTCAACCTAGTGTGGTTCCTTCCATTCTTCCTCCTAAAGAAGAAAAGGGCCCAATGTTGATTGATCCTGAGCCAAACCAAATATCCAACAAAAAAATGTGTAATCATTGTGCTCATGATTGTCATCGTAAATGTCGTGTTAGAGCCCATTAATGTGCTTCCCAAAACCTATATTTTCCTAAAACACCTACTAATGCTTTGATTCCCTTTGATTGGCCTATTCTTGACCCAAAGGAGGAAGTTAATTTGAAAAAAGATAAAATCGAACAAACATGATAATTCTATTTGTATCTTGGATTCTATTAAAATTAATTTTGATGAGGAAGGTTCTTTTGATGATGATTCTTTTGATGTTCCTAATGCAATTAATGATAATATTCATACTTGTGATTCTGATGATATGTATGAGCTTAGTGATGTTAATCATGATTTACCAACTATGTTTTCATAACAATTATCTCTAAGTCCTAGTGACAAACAAAGTGACTAATTTTTACAGCATGGTACTTGTTTGGGATTGGCTATTATTCCATCTACCTTGCTATATGTTGCTCCTCTTGTGTGCTCCCAACCTTCCCTAAACACTACAAACTGAGATGGGGCGGGGGTAGGCAATATGCTGGAATAGATATTCCTCGTGTGGTACATTATTTGTGTTTTCTTGTTGTGGTGTGTTTCCCTTGTGACGTGTTGCTTGATATATGTCTTGTTTAGATTTCTTTAGATGAACCTTGTCACTTTGTTTTTGATTAAGGTAAAAAATAGGTTTTGAATGGGCCCCGAAACCATATACATACAATTTTTGAAGGGAACTGTAACCCTTGGAATGATAGGAATAATTAGCTTAGATCTAAATGAAACAGCTCGGGGAAAATGAAAAAACCTTACAGCGCCCCCTAGCACATAATACCAGTAGAAATACTAGCATCACAAATCCAGCAAAACAATAGCAGCCACACAAAAGATAAATAGAAATGCACAAGCTGCTAAAACCAAACGTGTAAAGCCAACACTTTACAACAACACCCAACCTAAGATTTTCCTTTGCCTCCCTTCTTCTAGGAACAGAGTGTCATATCAAAACGTAGAGGGGATTTTTTATTATGTTTACCTATTACAGTAGTCCATTTGTTGGTGCAAGTTGATAAAGGAATTGATCTATTGTGATATTCCTCTATTTGTATCTCATTTCTTCTATATATTGTTACATGTTATATCATGCATGTGTCACTATTGGTAAATATGCATTTGTGTTGTCTAATTAAGGATGATGAAAAATGGTAGCTACCTATTCTTTTTGGTCTTTGTGATGCCAACCCAAAAAGACTCTTCTTTGTGACTCTTACATGCTCTTCTTCTAGTTCTACTATCTCTAGAAGATGATGATAATGATCATCTTGGTGATCATGTAGATGCCTGAGATAGTAGATCCCTTTGTGTTCCTTTGTCATGTGTTCATTTCCCTTGTTATGCCCTTTCTTGGGGGCATCTCATGGTGGAAAAATTTCTTGTGGGGTGCATGTATGCTTCATTAAAGAAATTACTCTCGTTAAGGCATTTGTAATCACTTTAATGTGGAGGCATAGACTTTGCACCTTGTTTCTCTTTTTGCACACACACACACAACAATTCAATGCAATCTCTATTGCAGATGGATAAGGAGACCATTCTTTCCTTGTGCTCATTCTCTCATTAGATCCCTTAACAAGAACAATGTTTTCCTTAAGGACTAATCTTTCTTTCTTTGATCCCTTAACAAAGACAATGTTTTCCTTAAGGACTAATCTTCCTATCTTTAATCCCTTTGGAGACAATGTTTTCCTTAGGCCTAATCATTCTCTTTTGGATCCCTTAACAGAGACAATGCTTTCCTTAAGGACTGATATTTATTTCTTTGATCTTTGTGGAGACAATGCTTTCCTTTGGCATGATCACCATGTTGGATCCCTTAATGGAGACAATGCTTTCCTTAAGGACTGATCCTCTTTGATGGGTTGACTAGCATAACACAACTTGCTAAACTTTAAATGCCATCTTTTGCAACACTTTCTCTTTGTGTGATCCATAGTAAGTCAATACCTTACTAGGCTAGTGGTCATGCCTTTATCTTTATCTCCCTTTCTCTTCTCTCTCTTTCGAGCAACGCTTCTTTTTTCTTTCTTTTTGATTTGATAAAGATTTAAGTCACTTGGGGGGCTTGATGTTTATTTGTCTCCTTGACCTTGATAAGATTCTTCTTATGCATTAACCTACTTTACCATGAGCATGAGTTTGTCTCATACTTTTGCTAAAATGGGGGCTAGATTTATTGTCCTAAAAAGTTAGCACCCATAAGTGGATGCTATATTAGGACCTATTAGACCTAATTTTGGTGATTTTGAGGTTTGAATGTCTATTATGCTTGATCCTGTAAACATGTTCTTGTTTCCCCCACATCTTCTCATCTATTTTGACACCCTGCCCAAATTTGGATCATTCTCCAAGGTATAGAATGCCAATGGCATCATGTCCCTGAGGATTGGGGCCCAAATGTGGCTCAAGACCCTATGTCGAGGTATTTTGATCCCGTGGTTGGCCTAGATAATGTTTAAATCCCAAAATGATGGATTGTGTATAAAACCCCCTATCTCTCCTCATTTTGACATCCATCATCAAGTGCAAGCATTTACTATCAAGATTTTCAAGCAATCAAGAGCAATTGAGCAATTGGATTCAAGATTTGAAGGCAAGCATTCAAGATCAAGTTTCTCCAAGTCTCTAATTCTTCAAGATCATTCAATTCAAAGGCAATCTTCTCCAATTGAAGCAAGTGTCTCTCCCACAATAGTCAAGTACAGGAATTCTCAATCAAGTAAGAAAATCTTTCCTGCCATTCACATTCTCTCTCCTTCATTGCAAGTGATTATCAAACATATCTACATTCAAGATGTAGGAGTGACATTCATAGATCTATGCATTTGTGAGGGAACCCTTGATTCTACTTTACATTCCAAGGTCAAATCCTTGATTTTAAGTACATTCAAGCATCTTCATGGGTATGTGTGATTCCTACATCCGCCCATGAGGGCTTATACAAGGTGAATCTAATATTTGCCTTTTTACATACTTTCCTTTATACAATTTCATTCCATTTTCACGGTTGATTCCTAAATAGGGGTTTGACTAATGAAAACCTCTTTAGACAACTGTTTCCTCATTTCTCTGTCTAGGAATAGGTTACGGTGTCGTCAGATGAAATATGAGAAGATCGAATACAGTTAGAGGACCCTAGAAAAATTTAGTTAAAATCACTAGGTACAAAATTCCATTAACGTCTTGTACCCAGGTACATAGCAATTTCCCACCATGTCCCTTTCATTTTCAACTCAAATTTCACCCATAAGTCATATATGTGCTCTAGTTTCTGTTTTTGTACATTTATGCTCTCTTTAATCTGTATCAGTGTGTTATTTCCATTTTTTTAGTAACTTGTCTAATTATCATCCCTATTACATCTTCTTATCATTTTCATTTTTATCATCACATATTTTAGAGAAGGAACATTATCCCACTTAGTGTTTGAGTCTCCTCTTAAACCTAGTGGGGCATATTCCTTTCGAAATGTGCAATTCATGAAAAGGAGAAGTGATTTACCTATTTGCATTGCTTCCCTTTTCACCCTATACAACTAATAGATCAATTAGGACATCACTAAGTAATTTTGGTAATTAAATAATTAACCTCGATTGATTAATGATAACTAACAATAATTAGTTTTATCCTCAAAGCAATTTTATCAAATTTATATTGTTAATATTAATTTTGGTGCCCAATGATATTTATTTGGCACACATGGGAAGTATTGTGTTCACTTTATTGTATCTAAAGATTAGAATGGAGATAAACATACTTGGTTGGGTTGGGTACCCCTACTTATCAAATGAGTCATTGCGAATTTCAACAAAATTCACTTTCCATGTTAATGTGTGTTTAAATGTACAAATTTATGCAACTGGGTGTTTTGTATATTGAGTTTTTGGGTGTTCTATATATTGAGTTGTGAAATTATGGATTAGTAACAAAGAGGATGGTGGCGATAAAAATATCCCTAATTATAATCTTGGTGATGTTTTGTCCAATAGAAAGCAGCCAAGGAAAATGTGAATATCCTACAATATTTAATTTTGGGGACTATGGTAGCCACCAAATAATTCCATCATATATAGTAATTGCTCTTGTTTATGGAGCTCGCGTGGGTGTGGGTGGGTGTGTGTGTGTGTGTGTGTGTGTTTATAAAGACCCTATGTCGAGGTCAACATCAAGTTATTGGTGTTCTATATATTGAGTTGTGAAATTATGGATTAGTAACAAAGAGAATGGTGGCGATAAAAATATCCCTAATTATAATCTTGGTGATGTTTTGTCCAATAGAAAGCAGCCAAGGAAAATGTGAATATCCTACAATATTTAATTTTGGGTACTATGGTAGCCACCAAATAATTCCATCATATATAATTTTGGGGACTATGGTGTGTGTGTGGGTGTGGGTGTGGGTGTGTGTGTGTGTGTGACTATGGTAGCCACCAAATAATTCCATCATATATAATTTTGGGGACTAGTGTGTGTGTGTCTCTCTAAATATAACATACCCAAATACAAAATAAACATTGCTTCAAATTATTATTTTTAATTAGTTGAAAATAAAAACTTCACATAATTAAATATAAAATAAATATTATATTATTTTTTAAAAAAATATTTCATTCTATGGTCTGAATTTATTTTAACTTTAAAAGACTTTACAATAACCAATTAATTCCAGAGAAGTGATCTATTTGTATCTTCTGCAGAAATAGAGTTATCAACCACAACCACAAAGCATCCAATAATGAAACTTAATTCTGACCACTTGAAAACAGTGTTCTCGCTACCAATTTCAATTACTGCATCGACGCCAATATTACGCTCAGTAAACAGATATTCGTTTAAACGAGACTCGCCTTCATCTGCTGCTCTCCCAATCATACACATTCTCA
Source organism: Chamaecyparis obtusa (assembly GCA_027943335.1). NCBI lineage: Eukaryota > Viridiplantae > Streptophyta > Pinopsida > Cupressales > Cupressaceae > Chamaecyparis > Chamaecyparis obtusa. The sequence continues at coordinate 48,375 of BSBK01003750.1, read as the reverse complement.
TTGCGGGTGCACTCTGAAAAATAAGACAAATAGGTATTCTCAGTAGTTCATCTACGGTAAATTCTTTTTATTCACAAAACTGTGGGCTCTTTGATCAAAGATCTATAACAGAAGAGCTGACAATGAAAAAAATTTGAAATTTTAAAAATTATTAATAATGTTGCTCTCGATCTCAGACTGATGGTCTCGTATACATCAATAAAAGTCATTCATTCATCACTTATAAACATTACTTTCAAAAATATAAACTATTTGTGTCAAAACAAAGCTGAAGGTAAATAATGAAAAAAACAACACTTCACTGAAAATGACATCTATTATCACCACTTAGAAAGGAGTATTGATAATTGAAATCATTACCTTCAAATTTTGAATGCAATTCCATATTAATCTATTGCCGCAATAACAAAGTTTCATATATTTTGGCACATGCAACTCTTCAACACCTGATATATTCTGCAGCTTTTCACAAGACTCAATCTTAATTTCCTCTAAGTAGCTCACTCTGGCAAGACTTGGCAACTCCTCCAGGGCAGGACACTTTATAATAATCAGTTGTGTAAGCTTTGTCAGATCACCGGCTGCTACTCTTTGCAAATCTCTACAACTTTGTAAATTCAACTTCTTTAATGTTGTTGGCAGCATAATGTTCTGTAGCTTTTCACAAAACTCAATTTCAATTTCCTCCAAGCAACTCACTCTGACAAGGCTTGGCAACTCTTCCAGTGCAGGACACTTTTTAATAATCAACCATGTAAGCTTTGAATGATCACTGGCTGATACTCTTTGCAAATCTCTGCAGTTTTGTACATCCAGTTTGTTTAGTGTTGTTGGCAACATAATGTTTTGTAGCTTTTCACAAGATTTAATCTCAATTTCCTGCAAGCAACTCACTCTGACAAGACTCGGCAACTCCTCTAGCGCAGGACACTTTTTAATAATCAACTCTGTAAACTTTGTAAGATCACTGGCTCCTAGTACTCTTTGCAAATTTCTGCACTTCTGCACATACAACTTGATGAGTGTCGTTGGCAGCATAATGTTCTCTAGCTTTTCACAACAGTTGATCTCAATTTCCTCCAAGCAACTCACTCCGACGAAACTTGGCAACTCCTCCAGCACAGGACACTTTTTAATAATCAACTTTGTAAACTTTGTAAGATCACCAGCTCCTAGTACTCTTTGCAAATTTCTGCACTTTTGCACATACAACTCGATGAGTGTTGTTGGCAGCATAATGTTTTGTAGCTTCTCACAAAAATCAATCTCCATTTTGTCTAAACAGCTCACCGCAAGACTTGGCAACTCCTCCGGCGCAAGACATTTTTTAATAATCAACTCTGTAAGCTTTGTAAGATCACCGGCACCTAGTAATCTTTGCAAATTCGTGCACTTTTGCACATACAACTTGATGATTGTTGTTGGCAGCATAATGTTATGTAGCTTCTCAGAAAAATCAACCTCCATTTTCTCCAAACAGCTCACCGCAAGACTTGGCAACTCCTCCAGCGCAGGACACTTTTTAATAATCAACTCTGTAAGCTTTGTAAGATCACCACCTTCTAGTACTCTTTGCAAATTCGTGCACTTTTGCACATACAACTTGATGATTGTTGTTGGCAGCATAATGTTCTGTAGCTTCTCAGAAAAATCAATCTCCATTTTCTCCAAACAGCTCACTGCAAGACTTGGCAACTCCTCCAGCGCAGGACACTTTTTAATAATCAACTCTGTAAGCTTTGTAAGATCACCGCCTCCTAGTACTCTTTGCAAATTCGTGCACTTCTGCACATACAACTTGATGATTGTTGTTGGCAGCATAATGTTCTGTAGCTTCTCAGAAAAATCAATCTCCATTTTCTCCAAACAGCTCACTGCAAGACCTGGCAACTCCTCCAGCACAGGACACTTTTTAATAATCAACTCTGTAAGCTTTGTAAGATCACCGGCTCCTACTACTCTTTGCAAATTCGTGCACTTTTGCACATGCACATATAACTTGATGATTGTTGTTGGCAGCATAATGATCTGTAGCTTCTCAGAAAAATCAATCTCCATTTTCTCCAAACAGCTCACTCCAGCAACACTTAGCAACTCCTCAAGCTCCACGCATTTGCTCATCTTTAATTCTACAAGCTTGCAAAGGTCGGGTGTTGCTGACAATCTTTTGAGTTTTTTACAGCCAGTAATCTCAAGACAATTCAATGTCTTTATCCTTGCTAAATCCACTTCAAAAAGACTATTCATTTCACAAATTTTGAGAAATCGCAGGCGTTGACAGCAATTTCCATTAATTAAAATCTTCATTACAAGTCCATGGCCGTTAATCTCTAGATATTCAACGTTACTCATTACTGTTCCCTCCTTATTCAAAGCCATTTCCCCCCTCCAAAGTAATTCGCTATCATAGATAACTAAGGACTTAAATGCAATCCCCTCTGTAGTATCAGTGCAAGCTAAGTCCCCTACTAATGCCCAGCCCATCATCTTTAAACTACGAAGATTCATTCTGATAGATTTTAATAAAGACCAAATATCCGTTTGGATGTACCCAGCATGTAAAACTAACTTTTCCATGTTATTTAATTTTCCTAATTCTGGAATCTCTTCCAGAAAGGTGTCATGAATCTGCAGCTCTTTTAAATTGGAAGGTACCTGCTAATCAAAATATAAATATCTCAAACCTTTGGGTATAATCAGTAGTCAGAAAGTGCCATAACATCATGCCTACATAGTATACCGTCCATGAAAGACTTAAATTTTTATAAAGAAGAACAAAATACCTGTACATCGCTCTGCCACAATCTTTGGAAACACCCTCTGATGATTCTTAAGCACTGCAAGTTTTGAAGAGGAATCCATGAAAAAATGCTTGAGTTGTAACTCGGGTGCTTAAGCTCAAGCCATAGCAGAGAAGTATCAGAACCATATTCCGATTCCCCTAAAAAGTATGTAATTTCACAATCAATGGAATTATCCCAAATGGAATGGAAACACCTGCCTTTGGTTTGTGCCAGGATGTTTCGGAATCCCTTTAATTCCTGCATTCACATAACACAGCTTACATTTGTGTGGTAGTAGGAATTTCACAACTTTATCAATAAGAAATGATAAAAAATTGTGGAAGGGCAAGCATACCAATGATCTGAGATGTTGGGGATGCCACACTCGACGAGGTTGGGTCAGTTCATTTGCCATCTCTCTTCCCAAGTCCCGAAGGTGGTCATGCATTCTCAAAACAAACCGGTCGGCTCTAGAATCCCATTTCCTTTCTTCCCAACGACAGCTTACTTCAACTTCCTCAACGAGACATTTCTCTTTTAGTGTTTCCAAAGCATGGCGAGCTCTCCAACCAGATCCCTTCCAAATGGTCATGGACATGGTGATAGATTTTTCAATGAAAAAGCATGCTACATCAATGAAAATCTGTTTTTCTACATTATCTAATGTATCAATGCTTATCTTCAACCTTCGCTTTATATCTCCGGGAAGAGAGTTCTTGACTTTTTCCAATTCATTCTGCCAATACCATGGGGCTCTACCAAAAACATGCCGACCCAGAACTATAATTGACAGAGGTAAGCCTCCACACATGTTAACAAAGTCCTGGACAAGAACCTCGTATCCAACAAGTGGAAGGGGTTTGTTGAAAGCGTGCCAACAAAACAGTTCTCTCCCATCTTCTCTGTCTAATCCTTTTAAATGATAACCAAGGTCAATTCCTGCACTTACAAGAACCCCTACATCTCTGGTTGTAATAAGTATCAGATTATTACCAGACTTGTTTAATTTATCCATGACTAATAGGGCATCTAACTGTTCCACATGATCAATGTCATCTAAAACAATTAGGAAACTGAAAGAGCCGCTCCTTTCCAAACGATCCCTCAGACAGCTTGTCCCTTCCTCACTACTTTGAAAACTGTGATCTTCACAGAAGATGTCTTTGAGGAGTTTACTTTGTAATGAAAGTAATTTACCGCTGGCACAACCTTCCCGCACATCAAACAGAAAACATGCTCTTGTGTATTTTGATCTCTTTAGGTTGAATAACTCTTTGGAAAGAGTTGTCTTTCCAACCCCACCCATACCAAATATTCCAATTACATTAGCTCTCTCTTTTGTTCCTTGCTTCATTCCACAATGGCTTTCAAAATCTTGAACAAGCTTATCAAGGCACTGCCTTTCAAATTCTTTTACGAACTTGTGAAGTCCGACTGGATATTTAGCAACATGTAAAAGTTTTGTCATTTGTACTTCTTTTTCCACGGCAGACACTATGTTTTTGCAGTCACTAAAGCTGCAAGAGAAAGGGAAATTTGATGAGAAACAGATTTTGCTCTTTACACTTCTGTTTTGCTAGAAGAAAATATAAAAGTTAACAGTTGTTTTATTTGATTTGTGTGAGAATTTTTATTATCATTCTTTTGGATTACATTCCATAATCTATCATAAGGATGATACAGAACATAAAGAAAATAAAAATGATTAGTTACAGATTTCTCCTTTATCTCTCCTTTCCTCTCTTTCTAGTGAATCTCCTAATTTTTTTTTAATATACTTTCTATTATCTTAATGATGGATAATCAGATTAAGAAATATCAACAAATAACATAATAATTATGAGCTGTAAAAATCTAATATAAAAAATTGAAATTGGCTAAAAACTTACTCTGAATTTTTATATTCGCAGCCTGCTGTATAGGAAACTTGTTGAAGGGCTTTCTTCCACTCGTCAACCTTATCCAGATACCTGCCCTTCTCTGCATATTTAAGAAATGCCCTAGCATATACTCCCTTTTCTATGTGGCGGAGTTCCCACGGCTCCACTTGGTAAAACAGGGGAATAATCTTGGCCTTACTTTGTAACATAAGAACCAACTCGGCCAGACACCAAGCTGATTCTGCATATGATTTTGAGAAAATAGCGACGTGCACTGAAGCAGATCTGATCGCCGTCTCAATGGTCGAAGGAAACGATTCCCCAAGCTCCTTCTCTTCCGAATCAAGAAACGCCTTAATATTGAGATCCTTAAGGGTGTTGTAAAGCTGAATAGCCAGAGTTAGTTTAACATCGGGGCCTCTGTGGTTGATGAACACATCAAACAGTCTGGAAGATTCTTCTACTTTTCTCCTTTTGTGGGGAGGTTCAATTCCAAAGGAAGCATTTTGTTGGTGAGATGGCGATGTAGAAGCCATAAATGCGAGGATAGGGCTGAAACACAAATCTCACAAACGATGAATACGTTCCGAGGAAGAATGGGGAAAATCGGGCTACATCAAGGCCTGCATATAAATAGATAGATGGCAACTGCATCTTCCTTCGAGGAATCGATGGGGAAATCAAAACCCTTGCCCATTCGTTTCTTAATGGAAATGAGAAGGGAAATGATCGACGGGAAGAGGAAGTTTCGTTTAAGACCCGAAAGGTTACCTTTAGGCTCCACTCTCCCTTCCTCGAAAGGACTGTGCAAAAGACCTCCAAAAATCCAACTCTGTTTTGGCTTTTCGAACACGGTCTTCGCTATCTGAAACTGAAACTTTATACCTCTGTCTATAACGCCGATGTTTCGGGGTTGATGTGGAATATTAGGGCCCGTTTGTTTGTTGCAATTGGGATGAATTGTCATTGTCAATTTAGAATATGTTTGTTTTTAAAATATGAAAATATTTATCCTCAAAATTAACATTTTAATCTTCCATCTAAAAAGATGAAATTGGAAAATGAATTTCAATTTTATTTAAATGGGAATGGGCGTAAATCATTTTTTTTTCTTTTTGAAGTCCATGAATCGAGGAAGTTCAAAGCTTGATTTGTAAGGCCAAAGTGAATTTCAGCGAGATTCCACATCAGGGGCATTCCAGGTTCTTTAGACTGACTGTGAGATTACATCAATCTTTGAAGCCGCCAAAGTTTTGAGAACATGTGGTTTCTATTTTCCAATTATTGATGTCATCTTTCATTGCCTTTTCAAGAAGCAAATCCCTTTGTACCTTTGGAAGCAATCGAAACAAGTCGAGGGACGCAACAAAGCCTGGTACAACATGTCAAATGGCCTTTGCCACTTCCATGCTTGTGGGAAGCAACTATGACGACACATAAACATCAAGAGATACCATAGCAAAAGAAATAACAAAATAGTAAACACGGACAAATGAAGCATTTATGAGATGTTTTTTTTCATTATCGCTGCCAAACTTGTTCAATTGTCAGAGAATTTCTACAAGGGACTACATGTCTCTTGAAGAAACATTTCTAAGCCCATTTGCTAGATCTCCCATTAGCCAACGATGAGTAGCGATGATCTCATTTGTCAATTTTAGAAAAGATGGGCCAAGCAATCTTTCAAACACACACCACATACACTCACAATGAAACCCTAATTTTGTGCAATGGGTCATTCTCTTCTCCATGTTGTGGACTCTGTTCCATTTGTAATTATCCACGCGGTTTTAAATGCTTAGGTATAACATTTTTCTAAGTAGGTAAGATCATAGTTTTGTCTGTCACGTTAAAGATGCATTAAATCATAGTTTTTTTTCTGAATATAAATAGCATTTGGTTGTTTCTCTTTGATCTCTACATCTCATTTCCTCTTTGACAACGAATTTAAATCACACAGCAAAAATCACATTTCATTCTTGTTAAAAAAAAACTTTATTCATGTGGTATTCCAATTCCAGAATTCTGGAACCAACATAGAAAATGCATCTTCTCACTATGAATTCTAGGTAAACCAAACAGTTCCAACCATATTCCAAAAACCATTTTGTGGATTTAAAACTTCCTTAATTGTCAAATACTGGAATTTGACAATTCCAGCATTATTTAATTCCACCAAACAAACAAACCCTTAAGGAAAACACATTTCGCCTTATAACACGATCTCTCACAGTAAAAAGGAATAGTTAGAGTAATATTTAGCGGCATTCAAAGGTGGGCCTCGACGTAGGTAGTGATGTGTCATTTTAAAATAGGGTTTAATTTGTTCCACAAAAATCTTTGTTCTTAAAATGGACAATAAAAGCAAAATGGAAACTAAAATGTTGTGAGGGGAGAGAAAACTTTACAATTTTTTATTGGTTTTTAAAAGGAACAAAGTTCAACAGTCATATGTGCAAACATAAAATATAATTCTTGAAGCTAGAGACAAATCGTATTGGGCATATAAAAATTGTTCTATGAGATAAAATTAGAAAATGGATGTGGGTAGGGGAGAGAATCAAGTATCTAAATGAGTTCTAATGGTTGTGATAGTAGATGTTCATTTAATACTCACAATTGTTGATTTAATATCTAATATTTTTCACAACATTGCACCAATAGTTGTGACTTTAAAGTTGTTATTGTTGATGGGAACACTCCCACAATGCAACAGTAAGTTGCGAGCCTCTCATTTGGGAGGTCTTGGGTTCAAGTCTTCTTGGGCCCCATGTTGATCTTGGCTTCGGCCTATTACCCATAAAATTCTTTAAAAAAATAAGTTGTTATTGTTGATGATGACTGCCCATAATTGAATGAAATGTATCCTATATTCTAAAAAGAAACCAATCATGTGATGCCACGCTAGCTACTCAAGTATGGGTGTCTCTTTTGCATGACCATTGGTCTCACTTTTTTGGGGGGTTGTTTTGGACTCCTTAGTAAAAAGCATGTTGATGTGGCATCATATTTGATAATGCAGCCCTAAAATCTTAGTTAGTATTTTAAAATGCATTGCTATTCAGATGAAATTGAACTTTCGAATTAAAAGAATTAAGAAAAATAAATGTGCATGTGCAGTCACTGCCAAAAACTCAACTTTTTGAGAATGTGGCTAAAAGAATGGTTAGGCAAAATGATAAGAACATTAGAGAGGAAAAATCTAGTTCCATTTTAACTCCTCTTACCTACTCTACACATTTGTATGTGTGATATTGTTAAATGTTAAAAGGAGGATAGAGCATTCAAAAATAAAGGATCAAGAAAAATAATGCAAGGTCAATAGGATAATGACAACTAACAAGCTTTAATGGAAGAAAGTAGGGTGCTAAAAGAACACGTGACAATATTACAAGTGGGTACAAAAGCAACGTAGCTTAATTGGAAAGCCATGGAGTAAGGATGGAAGGCCATACAACATATAACAAAATCAAGTGTAGGTAGATACTCAAAAATAGCAAATGGTGATGCTCAACCCCTAAATCAAATGAGTCCTTAGTTTTGAGGGAAAATTCAAAAGATATCAATTGTGGTCTAAGTAGTCAAAAGATCAATTGGTAAACTCATGTCTCCATGCGGTTACTTAAGTGCAATTTTTCCTTAAAGCAGCAAGAGTGTTTGGATGTAAAATTTTAATCTCAGGAAAAGGATAAATTGGAATCTTTCCCTAATGTATTGAAGCAACTATTGTTTAGCAACTTCTTATTGAAAAGAGTAACATGTGCCTTCACCATTTTTTTTCATCTCATTTTTCTTTGTCTACAATTTTATTTTCAAATTTGTTTGCAAGAAATATGACAAAAAAATTAAATTTAAAAATAATATTTAAGAGGCTTCTTAAAAGTAAGAAGCAAACATTACCATCCATGGGGCCACCAAATCCACAATTTGCTCCACAAAAAGTTGAGCAATTTTTGCTAGAAAAAAATAAGCTAAAGGTGTGGTCCCATGGAGGAGGGTTTTCTAAAAAAATTGAGTGGGTGTTGTTGAGATTTTTTAGGATTATTTTAAACTAGGAGGTCCCATGAATTCTCTAGTGGAATTCATGCTTAAATATTTATGCTCCACAATTTATGGAAGTTGGTGATCTCATCAATTTTTTATTTAACATATTCTATTTAGATGACTAAATAAATTAAAAAATAGAAAAAAAAAATAATTACAAGATTTTAAAATTTTCATATGATTAACAAGTGATAGAAAAAAGCCTAAGTTGGTGGAGAAAATTTTAACACCCCACCTTTTCAACCAGCTCAAATATGCAGCTCTAAAAAGTAGGAGCTACTACTTTTGAGGAGAAGATTCAATTTAATCCTGTAGCAATATTTTTTTTGGTTGATGGGACCTCGTGCTCCATAAAAATAGATCATGAAGCCCCCCTCATGGGACCACACCCTAAGCAACGTCGTTCAAAATATGATCTCCTATTTTTTAGTGTTGTATATTAAAGGCAAGCGTCCCATGGAGGGGGCTTGAGCTCTATTTTTTAGGAACATGAGGTCCCGTGAGCATTTTATTTTTTCGCTACATGATTGTTGAAAATCTTTTGCTAAAAAATAGGAGTTACTACTTTTTAGATTTCTGAATTTAAGCAAGTAAAAATGAGGTGGGGCTAGAAATTGCCCCGCCAGCTTAGGAGTTTGTTTTGCCAGATGTTAATCATTTTTCTTTAGTTTCCAAAAAAAAAAAAGATTCCCTCCAAAAAATTTAGACAGAGATTGAAGTTAAAAGTTTTAGAAAGAATTTTTTTTTGACTCATTTCTAATCGCTTTGAAATCCAGCTTCCTTAAATTTGGGGGCTTCAATTTTTAAGCTAAAATACATTACGAAATTCATGGGACTGCTAAGCTTTAAATATTCCTATAAAAATTCAGTAGCCTCAGCTCTATTTTTAAGGAAGCCCCCTCCAGGGGACCCCAACCTAAGTGGGTGAAAATGGGGTGGGGCTAGAAATTGCCCCATCACTTAGGAATATTTTTTGTCATTTGTCAAACATTTAATTTTAGATTTTTCTTTAAAAATAACTTTGGAAGGGAAATTATTTTTTTACTTTTTTTGTAAGCACAAAGTATGGAAGACAAAGGCATTGTATTCATGAGATTTCCACTTCCTTAAACTTTTAAATTGAACTACACTACAAAATTCATGGGACCATCAACTTTAAAATATTCCTAAAAAATCTTGAAGCAACTTCAGCTCTATATTTCAGGTTGCCACCTTGAATGGGACCTTAACCTAATAATGACAAAGTGCAAGCAAGAGATAATAGAGAAAAGTAAGAGGGGAAAAAACATAATTGTTAGAGGGGTGAAAGATTATCACATAAATGAGAATACTTACAATTTGTCATATCTTTATAGACTATCTTTTTATTTTGTTAGTGATATGTCGTCCTATGTAATTTGTAGGAAGATAAAACTCTAATGTCTAGACTATTGTAACACTTTTCATTTTGTTTAACATGTGCACATGCACATACACATACATATATACACTTAATGGTAAATGCTATGATGTTGGATACAATTGTTTGAAGGACATTGTTGGATTAGCTATGTGTTGTCTTTGATGTCACACAAATGTCATATCAATTATCGTTCTCAGTATCTACCGAGTTCAGTCGGTCAGCTAAGCGGTTCTCAGTATCTACCGAGCTCAGTCGGTCAGCTAGGTGGTTTTTAGTATCTACCGAGTTCTCTCGAGTGTCTAAAGGAAACATGACAGGATAACAGTGTTAACCGAGCCTCCTCAGTTTCTAAGGAAATTAGTGGTTACCGAGCTCTCTCGGCCTCCAAAGGATGTTGCAAAATTTGATGTGGTTACCGAGTTCTCTCGGTCACCGAAGGAAATCTTTTCTGGATTAATGTTTACCAAGCAAGGTCGACCCTTTCAAAGAATTTTGTTATTACAGTTTGTTTATCCTAGCTGACTATTATAATAATTATTAGTGCCGACTTGTCAATCTAAATGATTATGAAATGGCATATATATATAGAAGGTCAAATGGTGAATAAAAGATATACAACATGCAGAAATCATTTTTGAAGAAAGGTGTGTGTGAATTTTGAAGGATGGTCAGATATCCTTGAGGAGCAGCAAAGATTTAATTGATCAATAAGGATCTAGTGAAACAGAATAGAGATCTATATTTAGCAATTCAGTTGCAGGTTATTTCATTGTTACTCTCTAGCAATTGTAGCAGTGATATCAAATCTCTTAACCGAGTTGGTTTAACAACCATTTTGTAAATCCTCTAACAAGGTAACAGTTCTATTGAATTGTTTCAAGACCTCTTACAAGGCCACTCCTAGTAGGGTGATTAAATCCTCTAACAAGGTCACACCTAACAGTGTGTTTTGTAACCTTTTACCGGGTTGGCTTCTAACCGGGCATCACTTTAGAAAAGTGAAAAACAGTAACTAGTTACATTGGTGGTTTTTCCCATATTGGGTTTCCACGATAAATCTGGTGTCTCTTGTGTTCATTTTATTTTCTTTATTCATGTAAGTTAATCAGTGATGAATGCCTAAGAACAGTTTAATTATTACACACTTCAAGGATCAAGTTTTCAGCATTTCTCTGTATATTTACCGAGTGGCACAGTAAATAATTTGTTAAGATATTTAAGGGATCAGTGGTAATATTTTTGTGGTTAACTGATTCACCCCCCCTCTCAGTTACTACATCTATATTTCCAACAATTGGTATCAGAGCTTTTGGTGCTTGCAGGAAGGGTTTCAAGGACCTAAGCTAAAGATTAGGATGTCTTACAAAAGAGAAATTCCAAGGCTTAACAGAAATAACTTTTCAGCATGGCAAGGTCTCATGAGATTACATCTGACTTCCATTGGTGATTCAGGATGCAAATATATTGATCAAGAATATACAATTCCTACTGGCACATTAATTGTTGAAGACATTGCAGAAAAGAAGAACCATAACACTATGATGATAGACATTGCATCAGCTGTTAGCTATGAAGAATTTGATGAAATCAAAGACTACACAACTGCTCATGAAATGTGGAACAAGCTGAAGAAAATCTATGGCGGTGATGACAATGTGAAGAGAGCCAAAGCAGAGAGCCTAAGAGGACAGTTTGATCAAATGAAAATGAGAGAAGAAGAAAACATTGCAAAATATGTTGAAAGAATCAAGACAAGTGTTAGTGCAATCAGAGCTTCTGGAGGAAAAATTGATGATGAAACGGTTATAAGTAAGGTTCTTAGACAGTGGATGTTCACATCATATGACTGGTGACAGGACCAAGTTTGAACACTTTGAAAACTTTGATGGTGGTAATGTAAGGTTTGGAAACAATGAACCCTGTTGTATAAAAGGAAAGGGACAAATTTCATTAACCAAAGAACTTATATGTGATAATGCATATTGGGTCGAAGGACTAAAACATAATCTTCTAAGTGTAGCACAACTAATCAACATTGGATTCAAGGTCGAATTCATGAATGGCAAAGCAAGACTGCTGGATGACAAAGGAAAACTGATAGGATCAGGCAAACAAACCAAAGGTAACCTGTTTTATCTTGATCTTGGTGATTACTCATGTTTTATTGCTCAAATTGAAGAAAGTTGGTTATGGCACAAAAGGTTATGTCATGTAAATTTTGACAACATGATGAAAATAAGCAAATTTAAGAAAGTAAGAGGTATTCCTACTTTGAAGAAACCTGATGTTGGTCTATGCAAGAATTGTCAAATTGGTAAAATGGGAAAGTCTAGTTTCAAAAGTAAAAACTATCAATCTGAAGATATTTTGGAAATTGTGCATATTGATTTATGTGGACCTATTAGAATTGAGAGCTATACCAGAGAAAAATTCTTTATTCTCTTTGTTGATGATTATTCTAGAATGATGACTGTTATGTATTTAAGAGAAAAGTCTGAAGCATTTGAGAAGTTCAAATGGTATTTAGCAAGAGTAGAAAAGGAAACAGGAAAAAGAATAAAATGCTTGAGATCAAACAGAGGTGGTGAATTCATCTCCCATGAATTCAATAATTTTTGCATTGAAAGAGGAATCAAAAGATAGGTATTAGCCCCGAGAACTCCTGAGCAGAATGGTATAGCTGAAAGAAGGAACAGATCTATCATGGACTGTGCAAGGACTCTAATGATTGAAAAGAACATTGCTATGAAATACTGGAAGGAAGCTATCAGTACTGTAGTTCATACCTTGAACCGAGTACAGTTGAGAAAAGACACATTCAAGACTCCATATGAGCTATGGTATGGCTACAAACCAAATGTAAGTTACCTAAAAGTATTTGGTAGTAAATGTTACATCTTGAAAGAATCTAGAAAAGGAAAATTTGATGTAAAAAGTGATGAAGGAATATTTTTGGAATATATTCATACAAAAGAACAAATTGCAGATATCTTCACCAAGCCACTACCTAAGGATGCATTCTTGTATCTAAGAGGCAAGTTAGGGGTCACTCCCCTGTTCGAGGTTCACTAAATAAAGTTTTAGTGATGCATCAACCAAAACATGTTGAAGATCAATCAGTTGATGTAGCATAGTCAAGGAATCATTGCATATGAATCAGTACATAAGGTACATTGATATTTACCGAAACTGTGTAAGTTGTCTTTGGCATGTGTTGTCAAAGAGGGAGAGTTTGCTGTCATTTCAAGAAATTTCTAAGAAGAATAATTTGAGAAGTTAAGAGGGAGAGTTCTCAGTCAGAGAAAGAAGTTTGAAGATGATGGGAATCGGAATGAAGCTAAAGATATGTTTCTTACTCTTGGTTTATCTGTGAAATTTCATTGTGCTATAACATGTTGTGTTGCCATCAATGCCAAAGAGGGAGATTGTTGGATACAATTGTCTTAAGGACATTGTTGGATTAGCTATGTGTTGTCTTTGATGTCACACAAATGTCATATCAATTATCGTTCTCAGTATCCACCGAGTTCAGTTGGTCAGCTAAGCGGTTCTCAATATCTACCGAGCTCAGTCGGTCAGCTAGGCGATTTTTAGTATCTACCAAGTTATCTCGGGTGTCTAAAGGAAACATGACAGGATAACAGTGTTAACCGAGCCTCCTTGGTTATCGAAGGAAATTAGTGGTTACCGAGCTCTCTCAGTCTCCAAAGGATGTTGCAAAATTTGTTGTGGTTACCGAGTTCTCTCGGTCACCGAAGGAAATCTTTTTTGGATTAATGTTTACCGAGAAAGGTCGGCCCTTTCAAAGAATTTTGTTATTATAGTTTGTTTATCCCAGCCGACTGTTATAATAATTATTAGTGCCGACTTGTCAATCTAAATGATTATGAAATGGCATATATATATAGAAGGTCAAATGGTGAATAAAAGATATACAACATGCAGAAATCATTTTTGAAGAAAGGTGTGTGCGAATTTTGAAGGATGGTCAAATATCCTTGAGGAGCAGCAAAGATTTAATTGATCAGTAAGGATCTAGTGAAACAGAACAGAGATCTACATTTAGCAATTCAATTGCAGGTTATTTCATTGTTACTCTCTAGCAATTGTAGCAGTGATATCAAATCTCTTAACCGAGTTGGTTTAACAACCATTTTGTAAATCCTCTAACAAGGTAACAGTTCTATTGAATTGTTTCAAGACCTCTTACAAGGCCACTCCTAGCAGGGTGATTAAATCCTCTAACAAGGTCACACCTAACAGTGTGTTTTGTAACCTTTTACCGGGTTGGCTTCTAACCGAGCATCACTTCAAAAGAGTGAAAAATAGTAACTAGTTACATTGGTGGTTTTTCCCATATTGGGTTTCCACGGTAAATCTGGTGTCTCTTGTGTTCATGTTATTTTCTTTATTCATGTAAGTTAATCAGTGATGAATGCCTAAGAACAGTTTAATTATTACACACTTCAAGGATCAAGTTTTCAGCATTTCTCTGTATATTTACCGAGTGGCACAGTAAATAATTTGTTAAGATATTTAAGGGATCAGTGGTAATATTTTTGTGGTTAACTGATTCACCCCCCCTCTCAGTTACTGCATCTATATTTCCAACAATTTTTAATGGTCTAATGACATGAATTCACATTAATTGAGAATTGTTAATTTAATGGTTCTATTTTACTTATAAAATAGTTTCATTTCTACCTATATGTTATGATTATCATACTAACCTAGTGACATCACAATGATGTGTGAATGAGAACTATTGAGTTTTGTAGGTAGTCGAGGTGCAACGAGGCATATACCTAACAACCTATTCTAGGAATGAACCTCAAACTCAATAACCCAATCTAATTAGTGAAGGTCAAGTCACTCTGAATACTTTAACACAATGCAGGGTATATCTATCATTGTTATTAATTTTGGGTATAAGTCAAGTTATTATGTCTTCTCAACAAGTCAATTAATCCTCTTATTCCCTTGTAAAAAGATCCTAATAAAATAAAACAATAAGTGACAAAAATGAATAAATAACATTAGTCAATTTAAACCTCAAGCCTCACCATACTTAATAAAATTAAGATTTAAAACACAGAAAAGAAATGAAAGAAAACATATAATAAAATATGTAATGACATAAATTCTCGTCGTATCCCTCTACCTAGTTTCATTTTAGTTTTTGATCCGAACCATGTTATGACTGTATATATCCATGTGTGGATGTGACTTTCTCATGGTACCTCAGATTTGATTTCCGAGATGATTATGAGTTACACTCTTTATGATGGCATGTATGCTCTAATGAGATGAATATATTTTCATTATGGATTAGTACATTTTGATTATGTACATGTATGATTTCATTATTATGTATATTCACATGTTTATGGATACATGTATATTGACATGATCCTTGATCTAGCCCCAACCATCATTATGTGTAAGGATGAAGTTGAGTTTCTCCTATTTGGATTGTTAGGTAAATGGTTCTAGATTGTCTTGTTACCTCATTTGTCTATTTGGGTTGTGATTGTGTTTTGATATGATGTTTTGACTCTTGACTTTATGATGCAATTTTTGGTTTTGTCCTCCATGGTTTTTTCATAGTTCCTACATCAAATGCTAACATAATTAGTATCACTACTATTAGACTATCATTTGATTAAATTTCACCTAGGTTTTAATATAAAAATAGTATCGACTATGTTAGTGTTATGCCTTCAAACATGATGGTAAAATTATATTATTATTCTATTGTTTCTAATATTAAAATTGATAACATTATAAAAATAATGCTAATCCTTACCATAGATTATTCACGAGTCCAAATTATGTGAAAATTGTACTTTTTAAGTTATAATAAAATAAATTATAAAATATAAAATAATTCAATTAATAATGTCAACATGTACTATTAATCACTTATCAACATGTACTATTAATCTGTAATGTCCCCTGTTGGGACCTTTCTTAATTTATCCTAAATTTCTCAATTAGGGTTTGGATTGTAATGTCCATGATAGGATTATTCATTTATCTCAATAGATTTAGTTATCTTTAACACTCATATCCAACCTTATTACTATTTTAACTCCATGAAGAGAAGAGTAGACATTATCCAAGGTGCTTAGAGACCAACTACAATGGGCTCCCTCAAAGTTTACAAGTCCAAGCCCATATCCTATCTTGGGACAAATAGTCATTTCTTGGATTTAGACAAGCCCCTCCTTGGTAACATTACAATCTTCCCTACTTAAGCCAAATATTAAAAGAGATATTGTATAATATAATTAATATAATTCCTATATATATTAAATAAATTAGAATATATAAAGACCTATGGTTTTGATAGAATGTAAATATAATATTTTGTTATTATCATTGATTCATAAATACTTTCCATAGTCCCAATCTTATTCCATCTTCTATTCCTTTTGTATCCATTATATTCCTTAATTAATTCTTCTATTCCAAATTATTTTAATACTAAAATATAATTTAGAACAACTAAAGCTTTGACATTTATTTAATTAATATATAAATAAAATGAAACTAAATCCAATATATTCCATCTTAGTAAGAAGACATAACTTTATTTTTATATTTTCCTTAGGTGATCCCAAACTCCCAATGTAAGGTCTTAATATTTTCTTACTTTCCTTTAATAATTTTTCCTCCCTTGAGTTTCTCCTACATTTCCTCCTTTATTTTCTTCTATCTTTTCTCCTAACTTTTCTCCTTCATTTTCTCCTATATTATTTTCTCTCAAGTTTTCCATATTATTTCTTAGTCTCTCTTCCTTTTCTCCCTTAATTATTTTCTTATACCTTTTTTTTTTCCAAAAGTCATGTCTTTTAGATTATATTATGTTATTTTATTTATTTATATTTACTATATGAATAATATATTATAAATAATAATAGATTATAATTATAGTGTGATTACTTATTTATTATTTATTGTATTTATTCATTAATATATCATATTTTTATTATTATTATTTTAATAATATTTTATATTAATACTATATTAGTATGCTTATATATTATTATTATCTATTTTAATAATAGATTATATTATATCATTTTATTTATTATTTTATAAAATATTAATTTCTATTTCAAAATGGGGACATCACAGTCTGTCCTTCTCAAAATTGCTTGTCCTCAAGCAATTCAAATCTTTGGTGTGAGTGGTGTCTTTCTATGTCAATTTCCCATCCAATGACCTTGAAATGGTAATTTCAACTTGAGGTTAGAAAGTGTAATACATTCATAAATATAAGCTTATGAACTTGAAAATATTTTATCATATTATTTAATTTAAGAACAGTTCAAAAACAAAACTTGTCTTGATTTGTTGTAATATTTCTCTGTTACGCATGGTACCGCTCCTCCAAGAATGTCTCTTGATCAGGCTCGAACACTCACCAAGAATGTCCTTGATCAAGCCTCGACACTCACCAAGAAGGTCTTTCGATCAAGCTCTGACACTCACCAAGAGTGTCTCTTGATCAAGCCTCGATGCTCACCAAGAACGTCTAAATCAAGTTTTGACACTCACCAAAAATATCTCTTGATCAAGCTCTGACACTCACCAAGAATGTCCTTGATCAAGCCTTGACGCTCACCAAGAACTTCTAAATCAAGTTTTGACACTCACCAAGAATGTCTCTTGATCAAGCTCTAACACTCACCAAGAATGTCCTTGATCAAATCTCGACGCTCACCAAGAACATCTAAATCAATTTTTGACACTCACCAAGAATGTCTCTTGATCAAGCTTTGACACTCACCAAGAATGTCCTTGATCAAGCCCCGACGCTCACCAACCGACGCTCACCAAGAACGCCTAAATAAAGTTTTGACACTCACCAAGAATGTCTTTGGTCAAGCTCTAACACTCACCAAGAATGCCATTGATCAAGCCTTGATGCTCACCAAGAATGTCTAAGTCAACTTTTGACACTCACCAAGAATGTCTTTTGATCAAGCTCTGACACTCACCAAGAATGCCCTTGATCAAGCCTTAACACTCACCAAGAATGTCTAAATCGGGTGTTGAAACTCACCAAGAATGTCTCTTGATCAAGCTCTAACACTCACCAAGAATGTCCTTGATCAAACATTGACGCTCACGAAGAACGTCTAAATCTTTGTTCCATTTTTTGACTAGTAGCTTTGCTCAAGTTTACTTGCTTTAAAAAATTTCTACATTAATCATTCATAGTGAAATATTTTGTAGATCTTCCCCTATGCTGCAGGATGGCAGGATCATGCTCTAATACCACTGTAATTTCCCATGTTGGGACCTTTCTTAATTTATCCTAAATTTCTCAATTAGGGTTTGGATTGTAATGTCCATGATAGGATTAGTCATTTATCTCATTAGATTTAGTTATCTTTAACACTCATATCCAACCTTATTACTATTTTAACTCAATGAAGGGAAGAGTAGACGTTATCCAAGGTGCCTAGAGACCAACTACAATGGGCTCCCTCAAAGTTTGCAAGCCCATATTCTATCTTGGGACAGATACTCATTGCTTGGATTTAGACAAGCCCCTCCTTGGTAACATTACAATCTTCTCTACTTAAGCCAAATATTAAAAGAAATATTGAATAATATAATTGATATAATTCCTATATATATTAAATAAATTAGAATATATAAATACCTATGGTTTTGATACAATGTAAATATAATATTTTGTTATTATCATTGATTCATAAATACTTTCCATAGTCACAATCTTATTCCATCTTCTATTCCTTTTGTATCCATTATATTCCTTACTTAATTCTTCTATTTCTAAATTATTTTAATACTAAAATATAATTTAGAATAACTAAAGCTTTGACATTTATTTAATTTAACATATAAATGAAATGGAACTAAATCCCATATATTTCATCTTAGTAAGAGGACATACCTTTATTTTTTTGTGTTGGTTTTCTATTCCCTGACACCTTCTTGTTCCTACTAAATGAATGAAATAAGTTTATTAATTTTGTTAATGTTGGTTTGATCTTGCAAGTAATAGTTTATACTTTATTTTTATTTTTCCCTTGAGTGGTCCCAAATTCCAATGTAAGGTCTTAATATTTTCTTACTTTTCTTTAATACTTTTTTCCTCCCTTGAGTTCCTCCTACATTTCCTCCTTTATTTTCTCCTATCTTTTCTCCTTCATTTTCTCATAGCTTTTCTTGTCATTTTCTCCTATATTATTTTCTCCCAAGTTTTCCATATAATTTCTTAGTGTCTCTTGTAATTGTTTTCTTATACCTTTTTATTTCTCTAAAAGTCATGTCTTTTAGGTTATATTATGTTATTTTGTTTATTTATATTTACTAGATGAATAATATATTATAAATAATAATAGATTATAATTATAGTGTGATTACTTATTTATTATATTTAATAATTTATTAATATTATTATATTGATTATATTAATATACAATATTTTTATTATTATTATTATTTTAATAATATTTTATATTAATAATATATTAGTATGCTTATATATTATTATTTTTCTTTTAATAATAGATTATATTATATCATTTTATTTATTAATTTTTATTATTATTTTATAAAATATTAATTTCTATTTTAAAATGGAGACATCTTCTTAAAGTGTATCTTCTTATTTACATTAAAATAAAATTTTAAGATATAAAGATTAATATATCTATTAGTAGTCATGTTAATGTTAATTCAAGTATGTGTTGATAATAACTTAAGCATCAAATATAACATTATTATTAGTTAATAAAATTATAACATTGAATAATGTGTGGTGACCCAATTGTGGTAAGAGCAAAAAATCTAATTTTCTTTGGAAAGCAAAATTCTCATCACTAAAATTAGATGATAGAGTTATGAGGTGATATGTGTGGTCAACATCCACAAAAAGGGGGGAACATCAAAGAAAACCAGATCCGCAGTAGGAGATCTTTAGAAAAAAGAGGATGGGTAGTTTTCGCTACATGCATTTGAAGATGTATGGTTGTCGAAACTAAAAGCTAAAAATTTGGAGAAGATTAGGGCGCTGCTACTACTTTATCTGCTGAAACGAGTATGTCTTCAATTATATATGCTATGACTTCTATTTTGTATTGTTGTGATACATGTAATGGTAAAATAAGATAATAATCAACAGTTTTTAAAAATAGTTGAGAGTCGTTAAGGTCTAAAAACTGAATTACTTGGGTATGAGACTGCCATGTGCATTTCCCATCGCTTTTGGGAAAACATGAATTTTCTTGAGAGATTTCCTGCTGACTAGGCGTGATTTGGGTACCGTGTCACTAGTTTTGGTAGTTCATCTTCTTAATCACCATGTCATGTCAATTGTTGGCTTTTGTTTTGGGTGCTATTTTGTATATGGTATATAGAGGTTTTGTTCTTTCAATTCAAGAGATTTTGGTACCAAAATACATAGAGCTTGGGCACATGAATTTTGTTGGTGGCTTTTTTTAGATTAAGTAACTTTGATGCTATTTCCTTGTTAATTTTCATAAGAGTTGTTGGTTCTCAAATCAATATATTGTAAAACCTTAAAATTATGCCAAGGTTTATAATCATGTTCTACAATTGACTTGGCCAACAAACGAGATTAATCAATGTGACTAAATTCACATGCACTTATAGTTCTGCTAGACCAAGGTAGGTGCACCTTTAGTATAGTTAAGTAGATAGGGTCTTCTTGCAATCTATCTTCAATCTCTACCTTATAATAGCATGAACTTATGAAATAGGTCAATCTACATGCTAACTAACTCCTTTCTCTTTACTTATAGTTATCCTACTTTGTTGTCCTTGTACTTCTATCACTATCTTTACTTCTAACTCTTCTGCTTCTATAATTCTTATACTTCTTTATTCTGGTAAATGTATTTTTTGCTTAGAGATTAGTGCCTTCTCTTCCTTTGGGTACAAATTTACTTCCTTTGGAGATCTTAATGTATCAATTTATAGAACAATTTTTAAACCTATAACTTGTAAATGTTTGTCATCTATCTAATTCTTCATACAAGAAAGAATTACTTATGCCACCAAAAACTTATCCACGTGAATTTAACTCCTACTTGAAGAGACCAATTAGAAAAGTCTTTATAAAGATCTTAACATATTCAAATTATTTAAAAATATACTTGATATCTAAATCACTCTAACATAAGCAATTTCCCATATAAGATTCAAATAGTACCCAATTACTTGAATTTAAAACTATAAAGAATTGAACTTCAAAGAAAAGATTTTATGCCTTAAATTACAAAGAAAGTACTGAGTATTATATATTTCATGATGTCTTTACATTACATATTACTCTTCAAAGCATCTTTTGGAAACAAACAACAAAATAACAACATATAACATAAATAGTTCAAGCTCTAATAAGCAATGTATGTGCCTTTGTAATGTGACCAACATACTTCTCATATGCATAGGTATTTGCATCATGTATTACATCTCTTATGGTGTATTCGATGTTGATAATCTTTTCCAAGTCACTATGAAGCTTCCATAGTGAAGGATCCTTCTTTGCATCATCCAAAGCTCCTCAGAGAAGTGACTTGCACTTTGACTGCTATTCATTTTGACCCTTTGGATTCCCATATTCCTTGACTAAGGGTGGAAGACCTTCTCTTGGTACATAAGAAAACTCCTTGATTTCTTCTTCAACTCCTCATAGATTCCTTTATGTTCATTGGTCAAATTTTGGGCATATGCAAGGGTTTCATTATCAGGAGGACTCCTTTACTGCAACTTTGCAATCTTCTCATTTAACCTCTCCCTTAATATATTATTTTCTTGAATGGTCTTGTAATTCTTTGAATAAGCCACCCAAAACCTTTCAGCCCATTCCATAAAACAAGTAAACCTTTTCTATATTATAATGAAAATAGTGTTAAATTTGGCAATCATTATCTAGAATTTCAGTTGTTGATTTTCCATGCCCATCTTTTTACATTTCTCTTTCCATAAAGAGTCGTCTCCTTGAGCTTGAGAACCTACAATTTCTTTGGGTGTTTCCTTAACTGTATCCTTTAGAGAGTCATTCTTCCTAAGTAATCTTTCACTCTTTAATTTATACATATCAGGCTCCTTGATTAACATTTTAATTTGATCCTTATTTAGTTCGATAATATTAATACTCATATCTATTGTGGCCAATGGATCAATTTATCTTACTTTTAGGGTCATCATGTGACTGAACACTTTCTTTGTATCAATAATTTGAGGCCTTTTGTGAGGAGGATACAAAGCCCAAATTAGAAGGGATTCTTCATCTAGATTATACCCTCACCCAGTGTATATCTGTATCACTCCCTATAAACTGAATCTATTCTTAGCTCTGTTGTCATGTAGAAAAATATCAACTACTAAGGCTGAGCTTATATTTCAACCCCAAAAAATTATCACACCGGCCTCTTATAGTATTTCCCTTCCCCTTTCCAGAGTTGTGTTACTCATCTCATTCTCCACATATATTTTTAAAGTGTCCATCAACCAATTCTCATTAGTTGGAGTGATGTTTGTGAATGACTCTCTTAGTGTTTTCCCCTTGTGTCTATATAGAAAAGATCTAAATTTAGGAGAAATGATGAACTGATAATTTGAAACAAGGGATATATGAGCTAACTGCCTTGTATCCTCTTCTACATTTCCAACTTCTTGTTCTCTACCTTCAGGAGGTTGATACTCCTCAATTCTAGACTTTAGAATATGATCCAATTGTTGTTGAGGTACATCCTCATCTGAGGATTCATTACTAGCAAAAGATAATAGTTGAGCCTCTTGTAGTTTCGTCCTTTGTTGCTCCATTTGTTTGTTGTAATCATCTATGGCATGTTTTGCCTCAACCTCGACAAGATTTATAATAACATCATCATGGGGTAAAGGGACATGGGTATGTATACCTGTCGATGCTCTGTTTCTCCCTAGACCAATCAATAGATCCTTCTTGATCAAAATATTTTCTAAGAGAAACTTTTTCATGTTGTATTCCTTCACCTTGTCAAAAATTTGATCATATCCTTCAGAAGTTGTCACAGTTAAGTCCCCAAAATACAATGACCCAGGAAAAATTGATTGCTTTCCATGTGCAATCAAATTCATAAAACTTGAATAATCCAATTATTTGACAATTTATAAATATTCAATTGTGTTAGGAATAGTTTTAGGTAACAAGAAAGATGTGTCCTCAAATCCATATACTATAATCATGGTGCAATCAACAAAATAGTACCAGTCACCCTAGTTATGGTCCATAATTTTTCTGTCATCACAACCCTTAGGCCTTATAAACCTTTTGATCTCATCAGATAATGAATAGTCACAAGGGTGATTGTACACCTTGTATAATGTCTTAACAAAATATTCCTCATAGTAGAAATAATTTGACCTTATAAATCTACTATCCAAAACTACGGTCCATAATTGGACCGCCTATGGTAGACCATCCTTGCCAAGCTATGTAATCTTTAACTATTTAGGCCACATTATGATTTCTTGGCCATAATATAAAATCAAGTGCATTAGTAGATGATGCAGGAGCATCTTGGGTGTAAGAGCAATCTTGCATCACCCAAAAATATTTTTGGTTTTATTTTCAATAAGGGCTATCTTGTGTAGAGTTGCTATTTTTGGAAAGTTACTATTTTTAATAAGTTTTCCATTCGTGCTTAGAATGGTCTATTTTCTTCCCTGGAGGTTCATTTTGGTCATATCAGCCTGCCAGTAAAGTTTCATTGATAGATCAAGTCTAGCTTTGTAGATATTGAAGATTTTCAGTATTGGCAGCAAGGTACAGAAACTTTGAATTCATTTTTTAAGGCTTTAGAGGCCCGAATGAGGTCAATACTTCAGCTAACTAGAGCTTGCACAAGTTAGGCACTATAGAGCACTTCGTGCCCTTTCCGAATTGGGGTCATAATAGTCAATTGGGTCAATTGGTGATGATTTATGGTCTCCGAAAATTGGGTCACCTGAAATGGCAAAAAATGATTTTCCTTCAAAATTTATGTTTGGGTTTCAAAAGTTATTTTGAGCCTACTTTGATGTAATAAATTGTAAAATAAAATAATTCTAAGTTTGGTCGGCCTTATTGGCTAAAATTCTGGAACCTTCCCAGGTGGTGGAAAATTGCCTATTTAAGGAAGGCTGTAGTATTGTCTTAGGCAGTTCAGAGCAGTTCTGGGTAGATCTGGGTAATAATTCAAGGCTTTTTCCTATAGAATATTGTAAGGGAAAATGCCCATGTGGCTTTGCATATTGTAATTCTAAAATTTGTAATTCCACATTTGTGGGGATAATAAGAAGCCCATTTTTTGTTCTTGCATATTGTTGTTATTCCTTTGTTTCTGTTATGTGTTTGTGGTATTAAGGGGAGCACCCTTCATCAAGTGGTATTAGAGCAGGAGTTCCTGAGTGTGTAAATAGATCACTGAATGTGAGGTAGTTTGTACCAGGACCATGGTTTAGGGTTTCTATGTAAACAGATCACCGATTGTGAGGCAGTTTGCACTTGGATAGTGGTTAGGGTTTCAGCGATAAGCATAAAAATGCCTCCACAAAGGGAACGTGGTGGAAGAGCTGGTGTTGTGACACCTAAGGTTAGATCCCTCCAGAGACAAGTGCGAGCATTGTAAGAAGAGATTCGCAGAGGAATGAATCTTAATGTTAGAGACAAAAGCGAGGATGAAGCTGAAGGAGAAGGAAATTTTGATCAGGAAGGAGAAGTCAAAGTTTTGAATCAAGAAGAAGAAAGACCTTTCTGAGCCATTTCCAAGATCGGGAAAAGCCCTAAGATTGAGGTTCCTACATTTTCAGGGAATCTTAACCTAGAGGAATTGATCAACTGAATCAATGAATGTGAAGAATATTTTGAGTATGAAGATATTGAGGATCCTGATCGAGTCAAGTTTGCGAAGGCCAGACTGAAGGGTCATGCGAAGATCTGGTGGCAAGACATTCAATTGGAGTGAAATAGAAGAGGAAAGGATAAAATCACAAGATAGGATCAGATGGTGGATAAATTAAAGCGACAGTTCATTCCTATTGATTATGAGCTTGACCTACTGAAGAAAATGCAAAGTTTGAAGCAAGCAGGAAGATCTGTTCAGGAGTATATAGAGGAGTTCTATCGAATCCTCATCAGAATAGGCCATGCAGAATCTGATAAGGAGAAAGTTTCCCATTATCTTAATGGGTTGATGCTGAGCATTCAGGAGGAGTTGAATCTAGTTCGAATAAATAATATTGAAGAGGCATACTAGTTTTCCCTAAAAGTAGACGAAAAGTTGAACAAGAAATTTGAAAGCAGACAAAGCGGAAGAGGTCATCGTGGAAGATCTGGTGAACAGTCTTATGGAGGCCAAAATAAAGATTCAAAAAAGAAGGATGAGGCTAGTAGCAGTCAAAATCAGTGAGGAAACAATTTCAATTATTTCCAAGATCAGAATAATAGAGATCACAGAGGATTCGGAAGAGGAGGCTTCTGTGGAACATGTTTTCACTTTGGAGAAGAAGGTCATAGGGCCTTTGAATGTCCTCAACACCAAGGAAGGACAGACAGGAGAAATGAAGGTCAGGCTAGAGTTGCACATGTGGATGAAGATAACAGACCATCACATTCTGAAGATGCTGAAAGAGGAGAAACACTAATTAACAGAAGAGTCCTGCTGAGTGGTGAGAATGAACCCGAGCAAAGGAGGAGCCTGTTTCACACCAAGTGCAAGTGTGAGGATAAGTGTTGTGATGTGATCATTGATAGCGGAAGCACTGACAATTTGGTGTCAGAAGAGATGGTAACAAAGTTGAAGCTCAAGAGACAGAAACACCCACATCCATACCGAATTGCCTAGGTGCAGGATGACCACAAGGTCATGGTCACTGAATAGTGCCTGGTGAAGTTCAAGATTGGCAGGTACCATGATGAGGTACTATGTGATATCATACCTATGGATGCATGTCATATGTTATTAGGAAGACAGTGGTAGTTTGACATGCATGTTGTACATGATGGTCGTGCGAATACCTATTCCCTGACAAAGGATGGAGTGTGACATAAGCTAAAGCCATTGAAGGACACAGAAGAAAAGGTATGTGGTACTACAAGAATAAGTTTTGTTGATGGAAGAAAATTCCTAGAGGGTATGAGGCATGAGCATGTATGTTTTGCTTTAATTCCAAAAGTTGGTAAAGAGGAAGTAGGAGATGTACTTGTGGAAGTTGCAGATTTGTTGAATGAGTTTCAGGATATTGTATCCGATAATGTGCCTGATGGATTACCACCAGTTAGGAAGATCAGTCATCAGATGGACTTGATCCTAGGAGCTAGTTTGCCAAATAAGGTAGCACATAGAATGACACCAGTAGAAAGTGAAGAGTTGAACAGACAAGTACAAGAGTTGTTGCAGAAAGGATTGATCTATGAAATTTTGAGCCCCTGTGCTGTACCAGTAGTATTAGCACCAAAGAAGAATGGAGAATGGAGGATGTGCACAGATTTTAGGGCTATCAACAAGATCACAATCAAGTACAGATTTCCATTGCCGTGGATGGATGATATTATGGACTGTTTGAGTGGAGCTATGTATTTCTCAAAGATAGATTTGAAAAGTGGATATCATCAAATTCAAATCAGAGAAGGAGATGAATGGAAGACTGCCTTCAAGACAAAGGAAGGACTATATGAGTGATTAGTCATGCCTTTTGGGTTAACCAATGCACCGAGCACTTTCATGCAGTTCATGAATGAGGTTCTAAAGGAATTTCTGGGTAAGTTTGTCATTGTTTACCTAGATGATATTTTGATCTTTAGTAAGACATGGGAGGAACATATGATGCATATTCGTATGGTGTTTGAGAAGCTGAGAGAAGAGAAATTGTTGATTAATCTGAAAAAGTGTAGTTTTGTGAAGGAGTTAGTATATCTAGGATTTGTAGTTTCAACAGATTGTCTAAAAATAGACCCAGAGAAAGTGCAGGCTATCCTTGAATGGCCTACTCTAAGGAGTGCTACTGAGGTAAGATCTTCTCATGGATTAGCTAGTTTTTATAGAAAGTTTATCAGAAATTTTAGCAGTATTTATGGACCCTTGACTGAAAAAATGAGAGGGGATAGAAAAGAGTTTAAGTGGACTAATGAGGCAGAAAAGAGTTTTCAATTGTTGAAATAGAAAGTTACAGAACAACCTATTTTAGCACTTCTAGGTTTTAATAAGGTGTTTCAAGTAGACAGTGATGCTAGTGGTCCTGCAATATGAGCTATTATGAGCCAAGAAGGTAAACATGTTGCTTATTTCAATGAGAAGTTAAATGATGCTAAAAGAAAATATTCTGTTTATGATCATAAATTTTATGCTATAGTTCAGGCATTGAAGAAGTGGAGACACTATCTTCTTCCTAAGGAGTTTGTTTTGTATATTGATCATCAAGCTTTGCAATATTTGAATAGTCAAGGAAATTGAATCAAAGGCATTTGAAGTGGGTTGAGTTTTTGCAGAGTTATACATTTGTTTTGAAACAAAGGAGTGAAAAGTCTAACAAGGTTGCAGATGCCCTTAGTAGAAGGCAAATTTTGATGACAGAGATGCAGATTGAGGTGGTTGGGTTCAAAGAACTCAAGAGTTTGTATCCAAAGGATCTTGATTTTGGTGAAGCTTGGAAAGCTTGTACAAAACCTGTTACTCTAGATAGGATGAAGTGGCTAGATTTCATCATCTAGGATGATATGCTATTCAGAGGGAGTCAGTTGTGCATTCCACGAAGTTCTAAGAGGGAGAATCTCATCAAGGAGAAGCATAGTGGAGGATTGGTTGGACATTTTGGTTGAGATAAAACCATTGCTATTGTTAGTGAGAACTATTATTGGCCATAGTTGCAACAAGATGTCAAGAAGTTTGTACAGAGTTGTAGAATATGTTAGATGGCAAAAGGAGTGAAGAAGAATACGAGATTGTATCAACCATTACCTATACCAGAGAAACCTTGGGAAGATATCAGTATGGATTTTGTTCTTGGTTTTCCGAGGACACATTAGGGACATGATTCAATTTTTGTGGTGGTTGATAGATTTTCAAAGATGGCACATTTCATTCCCTGCAAGAGACTAATGATGTTGTTCATATAGAATAATTGTTTTTCAGAGAAGTGGTGAGATTACATGGTTTGCCGAAGAGCATAGTTTCAAATCGGGACACTAAGTTTGTTGGATATTTCTGGCATACACTGTGTAAGAAGTTAAAGATAGATTTAAAGTTTAGTTCATCACATCATCCACAGACTGATGGATAGACAGAGGTGGTGAATAGGAGTTTGGGGAACTTGCTGAAATGTTTGGTTGGAGATAAACCAACAAGATGGGATTTGATTTTACCATAGGTAGAATTTGCATACAATAATTTTGTCAATAGGAGCACTAGTAAATCACCATTCTAGATTATATATGGAAGTAGTCCCAGAAATGCATCTGAGTTGAGGAAGATAGATAAAGGAGAAATAATTAGTACCAAAGGTGAGGATTTTGTAGAATATTTGAAGAACATCCATGAGGAGGTGAGGAAGCATATTACCAAGATGAATGTGTAGTATAAGGCTAAGGTAGATGAGAAAAGAAGGCATAAGGAATTTTAGGTTGGAGATGAAGTCATGGTTCATTTGCAGAAGGAGCGATTTCTAGTTGGTACATATAACAAGTTGAAAATGAAAAAGTTTGGGCCATGCAAGATACTGAAGAAGCATGATTCAGGAAATGCCTATGAAGTAGAATTGCCTACTAAGCTTAATATTTCACTAGTATTTAACATTTTAGATCTGATAGAGTATCATGAGGGAGGTGTTGAAGATGAGATCACATAAGCATAGTGGAGTATTCCAACAACTAGTTCAGATACCAAGGAGATTGAGGATGTACTGGATAGTTGTGTTGGCAGAAGCACAAGGAACAAGACATATGAAGAATATTTGGTCAAATGGAAAGGATGACTTGTTGAAGATTCATCATGGCTGACAAGGGAGGAGGTTACCCACCTTGGTTTTCCTCTTCACACCTGAGTCGTGACAGGGTCACTTCTCAAATTACCCCAGGTGTTTGATGCAGGAGCATCCTGGGTGTAAGAGCAATCTTGCATCACCCAAAAATATTTTTGGTTTTGTTTTCAATAAGGGCTATCTTGTGCAGAGCTGCTATTTTTGGAAAGTTACTATTTTTAGTAAGTTTTCTATTCATGCTTAGAATGATCTATTTTATTCCCTGGAGGTTCATTTTGGTCATATCAGCCTGCCAGTAAAGTTTCATTGACAGATCAAGTCTAGCTTTGTAGATATTGAAGATTTTTGGTATTGGCAGTAGGGTACAAAAACTTTGAACTCAGTTTTGAAGGCTTTAGAGGCCTAGATGAGGTTGATACTTTGACTGATTGGAGCTTGCGCAAGTTAAACATTGTAGATCACTTCGTGCCCTTTCCGAATTGGGGTCATAATAGTCAATCGGGTCAACTGGTGATGACTTATGGTCTCCGAAAGTCGGGTCACCTGAAATTGTGAAAGATGATTTTCCTTCAAAAAATTTCTTTGGGTTTCAAAAGTTATTTTGAGCCAAATTTAATGTAATAAATTGTAAAATAAAATAATTCTAAGTTTGGTTGGCCTTATTGGCTAAAATTTTGGAACCTTCCTAGGAGATGGAAAATTGCCTATTTAAGGAAGGTTGTAGTATTGTCTTAGGTAGTTCGAAGCAGTTCTGGGTAGATCTGGGTAATAATTCGAGGCTTTGTCCTACAGAATATTATAATGGAAAATGCCCATGTGGTTTTGCATATTGTAATTCTGAAATTTGTAATTCCATATTTGTGGAGATAATAAGAAGCCCATTTTTTGTTCTTGCATATTGTTGTTATTCCTTTGTTTCTGTTATGTGTTTTTGGTATTAAGGGGAGCACCCTCCATCAGTAGAGTAGTGCTTGAATTAAATCTTTGAAGGATCATTCTTAATGGAACTTAACACCAAATAAATCATTCTAGAGATATACACAATATAATCAAAAGCTCTTGCATTATGGCACTGGATATTGACAACTATCACCATGGGCATTGTAGACATAAAATTAGGGTCCTCCATCCTTGTTACTTGACCAAAAAAATAGTAGGTTTATTTCAAGTAGGATTCAAATAGGTTTACATGAAAAGGAGGTTCATCACCATCCTCAAGTGGGAAACATATTTCCTTCAACTTTGGGCATGTTTAACTATGTTCATATTGATCCACTATCATAGTCCCCTATCAAATATCATGGTGCTCATCAACACATGCCTCTTGGTATTGATTAGAAAGAAAACACTCACAAAATCACTACTCAAATATCTCCCTAAAATAGTCACGATGTCCCACTAGAGCTTCTGCTCCTCTATACGCCACCAAGTAGATGCAAAGCTCCTAAGATGCATGATGGCACACCAAACTCTAGTGTTTTAATCATAATGGTACATAGAAAAGAAATATCCAAATTTTTTACCTCAATACCACTACATGAACCATCAAAAATAGGTGGACGTGACCTCATAAGGTCCCTCATGTGACCTGTGAAGATAGCATCCTCATCCACCACTACTCTATCTCTATTGTGCTCAACTCTTGAGCCAAGTGGAGAATGAGAGCGTTTATGCTATCTCCTCCACTGACACTCTCCATGGTGCGATAACTATGATTCCCCATGGTGAGACTCCTCTTGTTGAGGTCCCAACCTAGTGATAAGTTCTAGCAAAACCTGAACTAATTGGGGATTCCTATTATTTCCACCATGACCCTCTCTATAGTCCTTACAATGATCCACATGTTTCTCTTCTTCTTGATGTTCTTCCTCTTGATGCTCCTTCTATGGTCATTTTGATGGACATTCCACTGACCACGTTCACACCTAGGAGGTATACTTCAAAGAAAAGAAAGATGCAAATCAAAATCACATACAGTATGCAAAATATGTCATACTAAGGCAAAAAGAAAGAAATGATAACCATCAAAGAATACAACAACCACACATCACTCACACCAAATACATTGGGAGGATAACATAGAGATCCCAACATATGAACATAGGCTCTAATAAAAAATGTAATGCCTTGCCAAGGAACCCTTAGACACATAGGGTTAAATATGCACAAAATAATTATTTCTTTACATGGAATAAACATTATGTGCATAAGCGCATCACTAACCATAAAGCATAAGCAAGATAAAAACATGCAGGATAGTATACCATGATCTTGTATTAGTAGAAGACTAGAACACTACCAAGATTCCATGACAATCTAAAATTAAAACATGAACAATGAAGACACGTTCAAGCCACCACGTGAGAGTCCAAACTTCATCCACGAACCTCATAGGTCATAATTGGACCATCGTCAACGATTGTCAATCAAGGAGACTAATCCATTCCCATCACAAATCAATTACAAGGTGCAATTTAAGCCTAAAATATAAAAGTGATCATAAACACATTATAAAGAATCTAAATTTAGACTATGAATATATGGAAGGAATCCCAGGGAAAAAAGGGTATCCAAATGTCTAATTACATTTTTAACAAACCCTCGATAAGTGCTCACTATTTCATATGTGCTAAAACTTAAGGTGTATATGCTAAAATAGGAGGCATATGTGCTACTTGGATAGGCATATGCGCTAATATGTGCCTTGTAAGTGCTTTTTGGGAGGTGTATGCACTAAAAGGATAGACATATGCGCCAGTTTGCATTGCATATGCTCCATTATGGGGGTCAAATGCACTGAACTATCTACAAATTGGCGTAATTAGATTTAAAGGCTAAAATTAAGGGTCAAACTGGGTTCTAACATCAAGCAGACTTGCTAACACCAATGTACGGCTAAATACAAGATTTCTCCACACTAGGGGATATTAGATTCACACATATCGAGGCAATACTCACTCTAGAGCTCAAATACAAAAACATAAATAAACTACTCTAATAGCATAATCAACAAGAGCATGAATAAATACATTTACAACCATCATCTACATGAAGGTATAAGATAGATTACTCAATGACTGTGTTCTCTATATTTGGGGAGCCCCATCACTTGTACACCGATCCCTGGCAGTGGTAAAGTGCATCACCACCCTACCATGTGGAACCCTAGGGCCACCCCACCGTTCTCATGGAGATACTAACCTGACCACAAACATAAGGAAACACAAACTAAGAAGGCTAACACTCATACCAAATAGATGTAGAACTCAAGGATGATACAAAGCTCCAAAGTAATAGAATGCAACAACATAATACAAGTAGGTCAAGGTCACTACTTAGATATAGAAGGTTATAGTGTTGAGACTCAAGAATGGAGTGTCATTGCATGACTCATGGAAGCCCATGCAGTCTCAAGCATTCCTTCTCTCATTAAGGAAACTGAAATATGTTGGCTCAACCTCTGTAGTCAATCACAACTATGTTAGATCAACATCTGCAGATGGCCACATTTATGCTAGCTCAGAATTTGTAGATAGCCACAACTGTACCGGCTCCTTGTCACTTGAACAAGCATGATATCAGTATTTATTTATCTTTAATTATGTGTTTTTACCCAAATTTATTTAATGTTATCAGTTATTATAATTAAATCCAGCAAGGGTTACCCTAGGAACCTTTGTATCCCAGCTTGCCTTGGGAATCTGCTCCATCCCACTACTTCGCACTTTCCGCTCAAAATGCAATGATCAAAGATACCAAACAAAGAGATGTTATGCAACAAAAGGGGAGACAAGATATACTCAATTGGACTTTCCAAGAGCTCGGGCCACTCAAACCTTGACATAGGATCGTATCTCTACTACATGCTAGGATGTGGTCTCAACCATATATCCACACAAGAATGATCTCACCCCCAAAGGAAATCACTAGAGGAAAATCACTCCCAAACTCAAGGTAAGAAAACTGAGCCAAAAAAAACAAAGACACAAATGCTAAACTATTCAATTGGCCACTATGCAAAGAGCTTGGATTCCAATCAAATCCAACATACATCTCGTGAGAACATGAGGGAAGCTCCCAAATCATAAAATACACCAAAATCCCAAATTCTAGTAAAATCCAACAAAGTGTGAAAAATGGTATTTTAACATAAAATGGGTAAGTTCAGATTGCAATATCAATTATCTAGAACGTACTCAATATATTTAAATTACATGATCCCATTACAAAGTTGGAGTACTACAACCTCCAATAGATCAATCATGCCCAACATGGTGGCACACAAGTTTGGATGCCACACAAAATGAGGCATCCATCAAAAAGGCCAAAAATCAAACTTAGCAAAAAGCTACGAAATTAAAACCCATTTTCCCTTAGGCATGCAACATCACATTCATGCAATAGAATTCCCAATCTAGGCATTCATGGAAAATTGGGTAGCATAACACTTATAAAATCATAATTTTCAAAAATGAAAAACATACAAAAGCTCATATCAACCCAACCGAGTGATGGAAATAAACAAAATCATAGGGGAATGCTAATTTTCATCCCACTAAACTATAGAAACTGATTTTTACAAGAAATAATGGAGTAAATAAAAAATGGTGAGATGCCCACCTCACACAAATAGAGAAACTTAGAAATGAGAGAAGAAATTGAACTTGTGAAAATGCAAATTACTCCACAAGAAGTTGAGGAATCACGACATGAATCCAACGAATCACTATCCACAAAGATCTGATGCATGGATCAAAACCAACTAGAAGAATTTGATTTTATCCAATGCAAATTAGAGCAAAATCTCAATTCTCACCCAAAAGCCAAAAGTGAAAAGTAAGTGAAAAGAACTCACTTTTCATATAAAAGAACTTTTACAAAAATACTTTTTAAAATAAAATTCATTTAAATAAAATTAAGTGAGCTAATTACTTATAATCAAATAAACCAATTCTAGTAAAATGGAATTCACCTACGACAAATTAGCCAATAAATAAAATTAATTATCCAAACACATAAAAATTAGCATTTAAATTAAATCTCATTTGCAACGACTGTGGGAACTCTATTGCACAAACATATCACCAGTCTATCACAAATGCATTATGCAATTTGAATTTACCAATATGTACTAGAGGGTTAATACAAAAATTATAGATACACTGTCCATACAACAATGATATTGGCTCAGTAATGAAACTACCTCTTGTGCCCCTATTGGGGATAAAAACACACTCAATTCCTACAACTCAAGTAGAATGGTGTTTGGTACATGTTCACTAAAAAATGCAAACATTAAGTGTAGTAGCTCACAATATAAATAGCTGAAGCACATAATATAACAATAAAATGTCTAATGGAACACTAATGCTCCAGTGATGCAATCAGATATAAAGTATGTTGCAACATTGATCGTTCTATTTTCTACTCATCAGTGTACATATAATTTGAAATAATCATTGCATTTAATTTAATTATGACATTTAAAGATAAAATGTTTAAATTAACCATTTATGGAAATATGAGCATAAATAAGTGAAAATCTATAATTAAATATTCAATGACATATATTGCACCACATAGCAAGGAATCCGATAAAATCATCATGAAAACATAATAAATTCTCGAATATAAAATACACTAGATATCATCATAAGACATCATGTCACATCAATAGCATCATCATGTAGATATAATAAAAATTGTAAATAACAACATATCTAATCATCTAACACAACTATGGTACTATTAGATAAAATAAATTATTGTTATCGAGTGCATATCATCATGCAGATAATCACATCAAAATAGCAAGAGTATATCTCAGATCAAAATAATATGGAATAGAATGCAACCACGAGAGACACTACAACAATCCACTGCTTTTGGTCTTTTCAAATCTCTTCACTAGAGCTATCCTTTGGCCCCATTGTTTTATGTTCATGTGGCTGAAGGCTTTGGCCATCTTCTAGATTCTACCATCTCTATTGGTCATGTTTGGGGAATTTCCCTGCTCGAGTCACCCTCTCAACTTGTCAATGGCCACTTTGCTAACAACTCCTTCCTCACTTTGATTGAGGATGAATACAATGTCTAGGTGGCTCTTCATTGCTTTTTCACTTTCTATCAAGCTTCTAGGTTAGAAATTCAATGACACAAAACCTAATTTTATAGGCAATCTTTTCTCCCCAAACCACCCTGGATTCTTCACCATGTATGGAAGTGGATCCAGTATAGTGAAATCTTTAGATTCTTGAGCATTCCTTTTTCCATCCAGGGTTATCTTGTTGACCTCTAGAATGCATTATTGGCATGGATAGAAAAAAAAATTGCTTACTGGATTACCAAACCACTTTGTTTGGTTGATAAATTCTAGATTTGTTTGAAGGTTTTGGTTGCCACTCATGTGTATTATTCCTCATGTTAGGTTCCCTCTGAATCTTTTTACAGTAAACTTGAAAAGCTTCAACGAGACTTTTTATGGCCTTCTAGAGTTGGCCATTGTGGATTTCACAGAGTTGCCTAAGATTATTGTTGTCTCCTCAAGGAGTCTGAAGGCCTTGGCCTTCTATACACCCAGAAGCAAGGTCTAGTCTTGTGTTCCAAATGGGTTATTCATACCATTTATAGTGATGAAGCCTAGAAAATACTTCTCAAGCATTATATTTCTTCAATATATTCATTACACAGACTGAAATGGAAGGTGATTGAATTTGAAACCCTTCTTTTTATGAGAGATGCAGTCCAAATCCAAGGAACTTTTGTTACCAAAAGCATTTGGCGTGCCTAGAAAGCTCTCAAACCTTGGCTTTGCTAAGATGGGGTTGATTTTCGTGATGACCTCTCTTTTGATAAACACAACATTTGGTGGTATATTCTCATTCATGCTTAGGGACTCCCCTTAGCCAAAGTTACTGGACCTCATGCTATTATGTTTTCATAAACTGTTAGAAAGATTGAGTAAACAGTCTGAAAACTCCTCCTAATTGATAAACAACTCAAAGAGGCCTCAAAATTGATGTGGAACTTCTCATCAACTCTCCAAACCCTCCATAAATGCATGCAAAAAATAAACTCGTACGAGGCATGCATAGCTCCTCCTATATTCATTGCATTTTAAATTTAATATTTATTTCGTAGTTTACATTTTGCTACTTAATAAATATTAATTACAAAATTTAACTAATGCATGCAATAAAAGGAATTAACATTCAAAATTTTATCAAAAATAATATTTGTTAAGTCAAAAACTTGTCACTTAATGAATATAATATTCATCAAATAATAATTAAATTACTTAACATACCTTATTTTTTATAAAATACATTTTTTTTAAAGGCTTATAGCCTTTTACATAGCCTGCAGTACTTACAAGAGTTTTTTAGACATCAATCAAAAGTAAAATCCTTTTCCTTGAGCAATATTAGGGTTATTCAAACCCTAAATCAAAATAAAATTTCATTTCCTCCTTTGTTATTTTGCATCTATGTTCTGTCTCTCTGAGGCGACGCTGGTTACTAGGGTTTGGAGGGCTTTTTTGGTAGAAATCTTGAAAAAAAAAAATTCACGGGTATGTGTTGACATAGACTTAGTTCTCATTGGTAAAGATATAGGAAAACATCAATCCCACTGATACGAGTACATCACACCGGTACTCATAATTGTGCACCGATAGACCAAACAAGAAAGTAGTGTCCTTTAACTGGTACTCATAATTATGCACAGGTAAAAGCTCTTCATTGATTAATTGCATGGTAATTCGAACCGAATTATGTGGAGCATTTTTAGTTAAACCAGAGTTAGATTTTTCAATAGAATTGGAGTTAGATTTGTTTTTTCAACGAACATTTTGAGGTAAACTTAGAATCAATTTGCAAGCTTCTTTTTGCATGCATGATTTATGGGTGAGTTTACAACTTGGAGGATCTATGAGATGTATTTTTAATAAGATTAATCTCTTATTAATACAAGTCATGGGATATGAAATTTCAAGAGCATAGAGCGAAGGAGAGCAACAGGACAAAATTCTCTAAGAGGAGTCACAATCATGAGAGGTGAAAGGCAGAAAAAGGTTCAACAACCAAGCAAAGGCAAGGGTAATATGTATGATCTAATTAGACATAAAGTGTCATCATAATATCATTGCTTTAAATTGGGAAGCATATTTAAATCCCTCAATTAGGGTGAACCCTAATAGGTTCTTTGTATAAATCCCTTAACAGGGTAACATCTTTATTGGTGTTGAAAGTCCTCTTACAAGGCGACTCCTAATAGGATCAAGATCCTAGCAGGTCTTCTACTAAATCCCTTAATTAGGTAGCACTCTTACTAGTGCTTTGTAAACCTATAACATGGAATCTTTATTACTACAGTAGTGAAGTTGTGGGTTTTGTCCCACCGTGGTTTTCCCCTTCTAACTGAGGGTTTCCATGTATATATGTTGTGTTGACCTATGTATTCAATTTCTGTTTATGAGTGTTGTTATATTCTTTTAATTTCTAAATTCGGAAGAGAATATATATTTGTGGATAAATTAAAATAGAAATTCTATTTAATGATTCACCCCCCCTCTTAGTAATCGGTTAGGATTAACAATTGGTATCAGAGCCTAGGTTCTCAAAGACATAAAGCTTAACTGCTTAAGTAAAGATAATGTAGGGTTACAGGTATCAAAAGCATCTTGAGGAAGCCAATGAAATGATTGGCTCTCTTGAGAATAGATAGAGGAGGTCTCTTACAAAGAGGAAAGAGTTGGCTCTGTAATTGAGTGAAAGCAATGAAACCATTAAGGAACTCTCTGGGCAAAGTGGATTTGATGAAGCAGAAGAGACGGTCTGTGTTCTTATGGAGAAAAATTAGAATCTAACCAATCAAATCTCCAATCTAAAAAGGGAGCAAGAAAATAATGCCCTAAGAATGACCGAAATCATCAAAGATAAAAGGAAAGTTGAAGATGAAAAGAACAGTTCCCTAGAAGCACTATTAATTGTTGAAAGAACAAGAAAATTGGTGGAAGACATGGTAAGAGATAGTGATGCTTTTGTATTACAACTTCAAGAAGACATGTAGAGCATAAGTCAAGAGAATGCAATCATACATGAGCACTTACATGACAAAGATGATGCATGCAAAAGGTTGGCCATTGAATTGCATCAACTAAAGGAACAACTGAAAACTCTTGAAGAGAGGAATGAGAAACTCAGAAGATACAATGAAAGCTCTGAGAAGCTTGATGAGAAACTGAGGGATCAAATAAAGCATAAGGACCCCATAGGACTTGGGTACATCAGTCAAAGCAACCAAAATATCGATGAGTCCTTTGAAGTCAAGCAAGGCAAGAAGGAAAAGAAGAAATTGACAGAAGAAAAAGGTAAAAAGACCTTCAAAACCTCTTGCAAACATTGTGGTAAACTAGGTCATAAAACAAATGTCTGTAGAAATGCACCAGTGAAACCATTTACTTCTAACATTTATTGTAGCAACTATTACAAGTATGGTCACAGGACCTTTGAATGTAGGTCTCACTCCAACAGTGTGTCTAGTGGAATTAGGGGAAGTTTCAAGGGTTACTACTATACATGCAACAAGTTTGGACACAAAGCTGAAGAATGCAGGTCCAAAACCATGACATTCAAATCCCCACCAAGACCGATATTCCATAATAGGAATATAAATCAGAGCACAACCAACTGTGCTACTTGTGGGCCATTAGGCTATAGCAACTCTCGATGTCACTCAACCATGAACAGGGAAAGAAGGGTCAATCCATGGAGAGGAACTGGAATGGCTTGTTACAACTATAACAAGATTGGGCATCTAGCCAAGGAATGCAGGAAACGACCATTGAACAAGAGAAAAGGACTGGCTAAAATTGGTCAAGAAGAACTTGTCTCCCAACCAAAAGGATAATAATGGTAAAGAGACTGAAAGGGAAGTCAAGAAGACTTGGTTCAAAAGGGATACAAAGAGCTCCGCTAAGGAGAAAATAGACGTAAGGTCATCATTTGCTGATGGTGATATCTCTTCAGCAAATTAAGCCTAAGGGCTTAAAGGGAACAGTTAGCCTGCCTAGTGCTCCCGATTGAACTAGTGAGTTGTGATCTCACACAGTCAAGAAGTGCAATCGGGAAGAAGTCATTGGTCTATCATGTAAACCGGATAGGTAAGTGTTGACATTGCAACCAAGGATTTATTAACAGGTAAACGTATGAGAACTAATTGTCATAAAAAGGATTAGGTAAGGGTAATTAATGTTGTAGCCATTAACAATTGTTACTGTTTGTTAATTACCATTATGACCTAAGTCTATAAAAGGGAAAGATGATTACTCATTTCACTTTACAATGAAATTTATGATTATTGATTTCATAAATTAGATTAATCCTTTCTTGCTATCATTTACGTTCTTTGCTAAGAGAATTTCATGAATCCTATCAAGAACTTTCTGTTTAAAACCGGTTTAGTACTATGACATCTTCATCTTTTGTGGTAAGCCTAATCAACGCTAATCAATTGGATAGACCCACTTACAACATTATGGGAGTGTAAAATTTAGAAAATGATATGGCAGGTGCCTTATCATCCGTGCCTGCAGGTGTTATTCTAATAGAGGATGTTACAACTTTCATCCACAACAAACAAGAGGAACTGGGTGAAACGTTCATCCAAAGTGAATATCTTTCACTTTGTGAGGATGGAAAGCTTCAAGACAAATATGTGAAGCTTAAAACTTCATGATTGATCAATGGAGTGAGATATCCAGTTGTGTTTCAACTGGATTGGATTATACTGGTTCTGAGTAGGGTTCATGAACCAGGGATGTGGCTTGAGAAAGGCGCGATCACATTGATAACAAAGGAAGATATATGTAGGGTGACTGGTTATAATGTCATAGGGGAAGCTCTTACCCTAAGGATGATAGCCAATGCTGAAGTGACATGGTTGACAAAGTCAAGGTCTCATAGTTGTTTGATGACTGTGAACAACATTGAAGATGATGGCATTTGGTTTGCATCAGCGGTTATTGGCTACAAAGTGTATCAGTTGAGTAAACTAAATAGCGTATTGGGAGGATCCATACATGTCGTGCACATGATTATGCATGATAATGCAATATGACATATGCACTATGTTGAGAGGGAAGATCTTTGAAAACTGGAAAAAGCTCAGTCTGGTAAAGAAGAAAGTTCTCAAATATGGAATGTTGCTGGTATGTTTTTTTTTCTATTATCAAGACTGCTTTCCTGGCACAGGAAAGGTAGCATGACATAAACAAAAAATGATGATGATTCAGATAGGTGAGTTAGTAAATAACTTGGGTAACCAGTTCAATAAGATCATGACAGATTATTTTGAAGCATTTCAGCTAAGAATGGACAAGGAAAGAATTCCCTTTGCCATTGTTGAAAAATACAAGGAAGAAGTATGCTTTCTAGTAAGCATTGATCATTGCATGATCCAAGTTATGGAACCAAGGACTGAATATGCACTAGAGATTGGCTATGAGATTTCTTCCAAGACTGCAAAGGAATATGTTGATGCACTACAGGAAAGCGACCTAGATCTCTCTACATATCAATTTGTCACCTATGAAGAGATACAAACAAATCTGAAGAAAAAGACTTCTGAAAAATAACTAAAGAAGGTGTATGTAAATAGAACTCCCACACCTCAAAAGAAGAAACTGGTGGCAAAAGAACCCAAGGTTCAAAGAAAGAGGACTCAGTAGGTGTCTAATGCATAAGGTGAGGAACTAGAAGAAATAGAAATTGAAGAGACAACTACTCTTCACAGAAAGAGAAAGACTAGGAAACTGATGAAAGATGATGTACTGAGAGCAAGGAAACCAACCATTGATGAAGTGGTTGAAGGAATAAAGGAGATAGGTGGATTGGGAGTAG
Source organism: Chamaecyparis obtusa (assembly GCA_027943335.1). NCBI lineage: Eukaryota > Viridiplantae > Streptophyta > Pinopsida > Cupressales > Cupressaceae > Chamaecyparis > Chamaecyparis obtusa. The sequence goes on along the minus strand of BSBK01003750.1, from coordinate 7,361 downwards.
TTGGAAGGAGATATGTACTGAGTAACGAAGAAGATAAGAGAAAAATGGAAGAAGTTGTAGTTTACTATCTCTACAAGTTCAATTATACTCCTACTGAACTTCACAAAGTAATACATGATGATCTACAAGAGATAATAGAAGGAATATGGAAGCCTTTGATAGATAAAGAAAGAGAGATGAGGATAAGGGCTCTACTTGAAGTTCCAAATCATCTTACTCTGGAAGAGGCAACCAATCAAGATGACTTGCACAAATAGAGTTTCAAGATTAGAAAGATAATTAGTTAGGTGTTGATTGGAGAAGTGGACAAAGTGTATGAAGAAGAAGTTGCAACATGGATGAATGTTCTCTAGAAACAACATCAAGCAGAGGCAGAATTCCAAAAGACCACAGAGCCACCGGTGATTAACATTGGAAAGGGAAAAGACATACTGGGAGTTGAGACTCTGGTCAAGGCAAAAATTTCAATAGAATCAGTCATTGTTGATATCAATAGAGACACAAGAGGTGATCTCACACCACCAACCCTACTTTCTTCCCCAGTCAAAGGTAAAGCATGAACTTTGATTGTAGATAATATAGTAGATCAAGTTATGGATTTTGGTGAAGTATCAAATGTGGCTAAATGGTTCAGTGTTCTAGTAGAAAAGGATAAGCATAAAATTGAAACTGCTCTGGTGGAAACCTTTTTGCATTTCAACAAAAGTCCAAGAGACTACAAGCCTTTGTTTCTGCCTAAATTAAATCAAAGACTAATGGCTAAATGGTGAATAGGTTTAACATCAAATAATAAGATTATAAGGGAAACTTTGACACTAGTAAGACTAGGTCTTAGTGATGAGACAATAAAAATTCTGATGGAAGTAGTGTCACTCAATTTGGACACAAAGAATAGAGTTGCAAAGATTTTTAATAAATAGGAAAAATATGTATATGAAGATACACTAGAATTCTGGTAGAAATATGACTTTAGTACTCTTAAGACAATAGGTCCATAGGACATCTCTCAAGATGAACCTGAAAAATTATTGGTACCAGTGGTACAGTTCATAGTTGGTGGACAATCAACAACTGGTGAGAAAGAGGTTACACTTGAACCATTCACATCTAGTGAACATGTAAATCTAGGTGAACAAGTTCAACCAGAAGAGAAAGTTCAAGGTGAGTCATAAAAAATGATGACTACTGGAAAAGGAACAAATAAAGAAGAAACTACTTTGAATGATCAATAGGTTACTAGAGAGAAACCATCAAAATAAGAAGTCCATTCGAAAGAAGAAGTCCATCTAGAAGAGGAAGTCCATCCAGAAGATCCAGAAGAGGAAGTCCATCCAGAAGAAGAAGTCTATCTAGAAGAGGAGGTACATCCAGAGGAAGCACTACAACATGAAATTCCTCAACAACAAGAGTTGCCTATTAATAAATAACAAGAGAAGCCTACAAAAGAACAACCTGCACTAGAGAGTAGACATGAGGAACTAGTAGATGTTCCTAGTACATCTTTATTGAAGAAAAAACTAACCTTTGCAACAGATAGTGAAGCAAAGAAAAGAAAAGTTAGTGAAATAGTGGTTGACATAAGCAAGATGTCAACAAGAAAACTAAAGGAGCTCACCAAGAGAAAACATGATATGGTTCTCTCTAGTGTAAGAAATATCTTGTACAATTTTGTACCTGATATAGAGATAAATGAAGATGAACTGGCAATCGATCAATTGGAAGTGCTAGTGCAAGCAATTGGGGAAGATGTCTGTGACCTAGAATCTATTTCAATTGATCACTATGAGAAAAAGATAATAGAAATTCTTCACAAATAGGTTGAATAACTAAAGGCTATTGTATCTACAAAAACTAGGGAGCTACAACAACAGATACAAGCAATACAAAGGTTGATCACAAGGACTTCAAACTTTGAAGACTTTGTTAAAGATATAATTGAGAAGACAAACAAGACTACAAAAGAGATAAAGGTTCTTACATCAAAATTTGATGCACAGAGATCTTCTGTAATAGAGTACAACCAAGAGCTGACAAGTCTTGCTCTCATCTTAAGGAAGGCATATGAAGAAAAGACAAAAACAATCCAAGATCTTGTTGGATTCTAGTTGTTCATAGCACCAACTTTTGATCTAATGCAAACAATGACAACAGATGCAAATAGATTAATCAAAGAACCTGATTACAAAATAATGGAAGACATGAAAAATATCATAGTCTCACTGCAGGTAGCAAATAATAATTTAGATCATGCAACAGGTATATGGGATCCATTCCTTGATTCTACGAAGATAATTTATAAGGATATCTTCAATAAGTTACAGTCATAAGGAGTAACAACCCTTTGTCCTTTAGAGGAAAAAAGGGAAAGAAGATATAATACAGATGAGGAAGAGGACGAGAGAAAGAGGACAACATAGATGGAAGAATAGGGAAGAAATAATTGATAGTGTGTGTTTCAAAATATACAACAGGTAGACAAGAAGTCTGCAGGTGATGTGTATTGATATGTTTTTCCATCAATGCCAAAGGGGAAGATTGTTGACATAAACTTAGTTTTCATTGGCAAAGATATAGGCAAACATCAATCCCACCAAAAAATTGGTACATGTACATCACATCGGTACTTATAATTGTGCATCGATAAACCATACTAGAAAGCGGTTTACTTTAACCGGTCATGCTTATATCGGTGTAGGATTTTGCAACTGGTCATGGGATACACACAGAGAACAAATGACTAAGTGGAAACAAGCTCTTCACTAGTTAAGTGCATGGTAATCCGAACCAGATTATGTGGAGCATTTGCAATTAAATTGGAGTTAGCTTTTTCAATGGAACTGGAGTTAGATTTTTTTTTTCAACAAATGTTTTGAGGTAAACTCAGAATCAGTTTGCAAGATTCTTTTTGCATGCATGATTTATGGGTGAGTTTACAACTTGGTGGATCTATGAGATGTATTTTTAATAAGATTACTCTCTTATAAATACAGGTCATAGGACATGAAAGAATTATTGTTGAATTTCAAGAGCATAGAGTGAAGGAGAACAACAGAACAAAATTATCTGAGAGGAGTCATAGTCACGAGAGGTGAAAGGCAAAAAAAGGTTCAACAACCAAGCAGAGGAAAGGGTAACAGGTATGATCTGATTAGACAAAAAGTGTCATCATAAGATCATTGCTTTAAATTGAGAAGCATATTTAAATCCCCCAATTAGGGTAAACCCTAATAGGTTCTTTGTATAAATCCCTTAACAGGGTAACATATTTATTGGTGTTGAAAGTCCTCTTACAAGGTGACTCCTAATAGGGTCAATATCCTAGTAGTTCTTCTACTAAATCCCTTAATCGGGTAGCACTCTTACCAGTGCTTTGTAAGCCTCTAACAAGGCATCTTTATTACTGTAGTAGTGAAGTTGTGGGTTCTATCCCACCATGGTTTTCTCCTTCTAACCGATATGTTGTGTTGACCTGTGTATTCAGTTTCTATTTATGAGTGTTGTTATATTCTTTTAATTTCTAAATTTTCAAGAATATATATTTGTGGATAAATTGAAATAGAAATTGTATTTACTGATTCACCCCCCTCTCAGTAACTGGTTAGGATTAACATTATGCTCTTGCAGTGTTCTTGAGCCACTTCTCTTCTTCAAATGCTCATTCCTTTGTATTGGTATTAGCATAAAACCCTCTTATTGGGTTTCAATCTTTATTTTTAGGCATTAAACATAAATCCCATACACAAAAGATCCCTTGATCTAAGAATTTGAAAATTTCTATGATACATGCCCTTGAAGTTGTAGTTTTACCTCTGTATCTTATGACCAGTAGAAAGATGATTTTTCTTGTCTCGTGCCCAAATCATAAGATCTCAACACCAAGATATACAAATGATGCACAATCCAAGAAGGACATTGGCAAAAGATCCAAGAACATCAAGATATGAGTCACCAAGCTTCACCGATTAGAAAATTACTTTGTGAGATTGGAAATCCCAACTGATCGTTAGAACATGAAGAACATACCGGCATGAACTTGAAACGAAGATAACTCTTTAGTGAATACTCCAATCTAGGTGAAAACCTAGACATGAGTAAAACATGATGTCCAGAAGGTGCCTTGAAGTGAATAACAGAAATTGATCCAAAATAAAGGAATGTCAGTAAAACAAGAAAACTGCAAAACAAGAACAAACTAAAAAGGAAATATTTTTGGGTGATGCAAGATTGCCAAGAACCCTAGATGCTTCTACATCATCCTTAAGAATAAGATGAGATAAATCTATTTAGGAACCTTGTGACCAAGCTACATAACAATGTAGATACAGCTCAAAAATAAATGTTTGAATTTATATAATACTCCCAATATATTTGTACTATTCATATTTTCTATACATACTAAGACAAAAACCCTCTTCATGATTTGGGCTCCACTTCCTTTACATGTTCTCTAAACTCAAATATTGTTCATTTCTCACCACACTCCAACTAAAATTAATAGTCAACTCTCTCCCTCTTATAGATCTTTATTTTTCGCACATTCACTCAACTATTTTAATCTTTTATTAATTCTACCATCTACCCATATAAATCTACATATAAATATATCAACATGCATCTAAACACATCATGTTTTTCCTTCTTTAGTCTTCTAAATTTTCTCTATACTCACTTATAAATGTATTGTATACTTACTCATGAAGATGCTCCTAAGTTCATAATATGATTGTTTACAAAACAAAAGGAATACTCCCAAAAACTTATTGTCACAAGCACCTCCCAAAATCTGATTTATAATTTGAAACTACTCTTATCTTTTATGTATCCTAAAATCTGATTATAATTTGAAATATATCTTCATTACAACCTTTACATAAAACCAAGAAGGACTAAGAGATTGCTATTGGTTTCTTGAATTTTCAACTATTAGTACCATCAATAAGCAAAGGTGGTTAAGGCCAGTGGATAGCTAAATAGTTTCTCTCAAGGAAACACATTTACTTCTAAATAGATAATTATACCTCAACTCACTACATAATTTTACAGTCAATGATGGGCATTATTTACCTCAACCAAATGGCTTATGAGGTTTGTTCTCTTTAATAAATATTTGGTGATGGTCTAAAATTATCATTCATGGTTTTCTCACGGTGAAAGGAAAATATAAAGCTTGGTGAGTTGCCTCCACACATTTAGGGTAAAATTTTAGGAATTTCCAATAACTTGGATGTTGGCAAAAGAAGCATCTAGTTTCTGATACCACAGAAAATCCATTTCATTTCTATCCAACCTTGATTCTTGTGTATTGGATTAAGTACCTTCATAGGGTTAGTATTGTTAATAAATCAAAATAACAACTAAATTACCACAAATAGCAATTTATTTGAGCAATTTAAATGATAATTGAGCACTCTATGGCTCTCTAATTAGGTTTGCTAATGCCAATCTCTCATCAAGCTTCCATTAGTGACAACCCTAATACGAGAATGAATGATAAACAAAGCTAAAAGATTAATTCAAAATGAAATTACACCTATTTAGCTCTAAATTTGCCTTTCTAGCTTAAAATTGCAAGAGGTTTGATTCTATTCTCATATTTGTGGATTATTATTGATTGAATTATGTCTTGCTTTTATAGATTTTGGCAAGGGTAGGGGGTAGAGTTGATTTGATCATGGTTGAGTTGAGGTTTAGTCCATGATACCTTTGGAGACCATTTAAATGAACTGTCCTGAAAGCTTGGGACAAAGAGACAAGATGGGTGGACAAGATGCTCTCACCTTATGTGTGATTGAGATTCATTTTGAGCTTGATCCATATGAGCTTGATCCTTAAATCCCATTGGTTGATGCATTTTCCTCCATTTGGTGGTTATGGGAAAATTGAGATTTAATAATTAAATTTATTTAATAAGTTTAGCCACATGTACCCCTTAAATGGGTTGATTTGATTTAAATTGAACTATGCAATTAATTAGATTAATTGCACAATTTATTGATTTATCATGATTTATTAGATTTAAATTGATTTATTGGCTTTTGATTTTCAATTAAATTTGGATTATGGCTTAATCACAATTTAACTTTGATTTTAGCTTGATTTGATTTAATTGCCTTGATTTTGCCTTGGTTGCTCACATGATTTAATCTTGTCCATTTTTGGGTGATTACAATTCTTTCAAAAAATGTTTATACTTAGATCATTAAAATGTCTATTTTGGCAAGTAATCTCTTCAAACATGAAAAAGTGCAATAGAAGTTTATATTAAACATAATAAGGTGAGAAGAAAGATTCAAAATTAATAGGTACTACCATTTTGATGCAGAATTAAAACTAAAAGCACTGATATAGATTGCCCTAATAACTCAAAAGACAAAGAAATATTAAAAAGATTAGGGACCACAAATAAGACAATTCATAACATTATTCTAGTATGAACTTCAAATTCAAACTCTTCCCAGCTCAGCTCCACTAGTAGGATCATATACAAAATACTCAAGCACATACGTAAAGAAAAAAGAATTCAAATCATTAACAAAGAGGAAGTGAAGTTTCTATAGAAGCCTTTTTTTGAAGAAGATAGATGCTACAACAACATAACTTTGCCCATACCTTTATCAATAACATAATCAAAAGAACTAGATCTGAAGGATGACTTATCCCAGACCTCCATTGTTGCAAGATGCCTTGTAGAGGGTGGAAATGGACTCCCATTTTTCATTTTATTGTGACAATTCAAAATTTTAAAATTGTTACTTGCCCCTCTAGAAACCTTCTGTGTCATATTGTCCTTTAATATTGCATATACTCTTTTGTTTAAAAGTCGAGATGCATTTGGTAGAGAATTTATTAGGTTTAGCTTAATTTAGATTTTTTTGGTTAAATAGATCCACTGACCTAAATTATAAATCTTGTAATAAAAAATTATATTACAATACTAAAGACAATTAAATTGAATTATACATATAAATGATTTTCTATTTTATATTTAAAATCATTGTAATCTACTTGCTATTTGTGGGCCCCCTATTTTGTAATTCGTAGTCCCTTTGACCTTGTTTGTGGTCATTTGTTGAATATTTTGTGGTAATTTAATTTATGTATGAAAATAAATTTTGAAAAACTCTAAAATTTCTAGAATTGCATGTTATATAAAATATGTTTCCATTTCTCATTTCGGTAACTATGATCACTTTGAGATGGTTTCCTTTCCTCTACAAGATAGGAACAGGTAGAGTTATGTAGGGACATGGGGTAATGGTTACTAGCATAGGGATTGTGATGCATTTAAAATTAGGATATGTGAGTAAACGAATAAGGGTATCGCTATGTGTGTGTGTGTATATGTATATGTATATGTATAC